>OX336347.1:17244855-17735147 GCA_946902875.1 Nematopogon swammerdamellus
CACCCACTGACCGAATGACTGACTGCATGACATGAAGGATGAGGTTTTGTGTTCCAGGGTCAAAGTGACGACACAGCTTCAGAGCTGGGTGCAGAAGTACGACGGTGAGCTGGGAGAGAAGCACCAGGAGTTAGATGAAGCCATCGATGAGTTCGAGGCGGAGGCCAACACGGTCAAGGAACTTGAGGTTTCCTTTTTACCATTTTACTAAACCGAAGCCGTTTCAGTGACCTACAGTAGCGCTTGGAGCGTGCATCAACGATTACATAATATGTAATCGTTGAAGAACGCTCCAAGCGTCCACGCTCCAAAAATAATCTCAGTCAGTCAGTCAGTCAGTCAGCGTGTAAGCGTCCACTGCTGGACATACGCCTCTCCAATTTTCCTCCAGTTCTCCCGGCCTTCAGCGGTACGGAACCACTGCTTTCCGCCGACGCACTTGATGTCGTCGTCCCACCTGGCGGGTGGTCTTCCAATACTCCGTTTTCCTGCCCACACAAAAATAATCTAATGGAGAAATAAAGATATATTATATTTATTTCTCCATTATTTTATTTTTGTCAGCCTCGATAGCTCAGTGGTGCAGACAGTCGACTGTCGCTATTGATTTTTTTTTTATTTTTATTTTTTTTTATTGATGCTGACACGGTTGGCTTCATCACCTACAACATCCGTGATGTCAGCCCATAACACCGGATGAACTTGGTGCCACATCAGTGATTCCCTTCGGTCGTGCCGGCTACACTGAACTGGACGGAAAACACAAACTATTTACATAGCCGTTTCGACCGACCTTTCATTCAGTGCGGTGGTACCAACCCGGGCGGGTTGAACCCTACCACCTAGTAATATAAGAAGGGAGTCATATCCCTTAGTCGCCTTTTACGACATACACGGGGAGAGATGCAGTGGGGCTATTCTTTTAAAGTACCGGCCCCACACGGTACACGATTGTTGAGCAACGCTGGGCGCGGTTAGTACTTGGATGGGTGACCGCTCGCTCGACCGTTGGAGGCTGACCGTGATTCGGATTCCACGTAAAACTTTAGGTCCCTTCCCTATTTACCTTACTCGGTGGTAGGGTTTATTCCGTCCGGGTTGGTACCACCGCACTGAATTAAACGTCATTCGAAACGGCTATGTAAATAGTTCGTGTTTCCGTTCAGTTCAGTGTAGCCGTCAAGATCGAAGGGAAGCACTGACATGACACCTAGTTCACCCGGTGTTATGGGCTGACATCACAGATGCTGTAGGTGATGTATGTAGCCAACCGTGTCAGATTCCATAAAAAAAATATGTTTTTTTATGTAATCCGATATGAGTGGCTGAGTCGGAGGGGCCAAAGCACATGCTCCGACCAGCCAATATTACCTCCGAGAAGGTAGGTGCCATACCGGAGACTTCCCTGCATTGCTGGCTACACTGGACTAGAGGGGAACACAACCGAGGCTGCTATGCGGCCATCTTACATCCAGAACGGCGGTACCAACCCAGTCGGCTACAATTTGAGCCTACCACCTAGTAAGGGGCAAGGGAAGGGACCTACAGTTTTACCGGATTCGAACCTCGGACCTCTCGCACGAGAAGCCGATGCCCAAACCACTCGGTAACCCGCCGCTTGTATGTAACTAATAGTCGAAAATGAAGAGAAAAAATACGTGTACATGCATTCGAACCTGATTGAATCAAGTTGACTGAACAAGTTAACTGAGGAGATCATTCGCAGAGTCATACCTACTATATAGTAGATCCAACTGTTCGAAATTTAGAGAGAATACTTCATCAACCCGATGGCGAAATGGTAACGCGCTGGTGTCTCAAACCAGAGTTCTACGTTCGAATCCTCGCCGGGACGTACCTATTTTTAGAGTTCCGTAGTCAACAAGGAACCCTTATTTCTGTTCATTTACGGATTTGGATCTATATTATTATCTAGTTATAGTCTTTTGCCATCTTTTTAGGGTTACGTAGTCAACAAGGAACCCTTCGCCATGTCCGTCCGTCTTTCTGTCTGTCTGTCCGCGGCTTAGCTCAGAGAACCTTAGTACTAGAAAGTTGTAAGCTGGTATGGGTATACATATTAATAACGCCGACAAAGTGGTAAAATATTTTTTTTTTATTAATTGTTTTTTAGGGTACCTCCCTTACACGTAAAGTGGGGATGATTTTTTTTTCACGTCTACCCTATCGTGTGGGATGTCGTTGGATAGGTATTTGGAAAATATTGCGGGTTTGTGAAAAGAATTTTTCGATTTAGGGGTCCGTTTGCGAAAGGTTATATTTATGAACATTTTATGTTTAATTTCTATTTTCGTAGTTTGAATCTAGCAATCGACCGGACCGGACTTTCATTTTTGTACTAAAATGGTAATATTTTTTTTTCTAAAGGAAAATATAGCAAATGTTTTATCATTTTAATAACTACACTAAATGAGCAATCTTTTAAAATAACTTGCTAGGTAAGCGTGGTACATTTTTTTTAAAGTATGAGGGGGTCGAATTTGATTTAAAAAATAAATTACTATGAATTCGTCAAAAAAAAATTTATTAAGGGTATTGGACTATTCGTTATTATTTTTTTGGACTGTGATCAATAGCAGGGCTATACAAGGTTACGTAACAATAAATAGAATCTGAGAATATGGAATTTTGTACCTGTGGCACTCGAAAAACTGATCTAGGGTGTTGATTTTAACAAAATTTATAAAAGTGCAAATATCTCGAAAACTAACGATTTTTTAAAGGTCATATTGTGATATTCATCCCTCCAAGGGATAACGTTGACTTTTGGGACACCTGTATATCGAAATTAAAAGGAAAACTATCACAGCTAAGTAGGCTGTACAGGTTGACGAGTAGTAATAGTCGACCAACTTATAAAATGTACGGACGGCAGCCATAATTTCACTGTTGAAGAACTTTTTCAAATTAACATTCATTTATTTCTCCTAGAAAATTATACAAATAATCAAATAATTTATTTTGATAGGGTTCCGCAAATACGAAACCCTACACTGCGCGTGGCCCGACACGCACTTGGCCGCTTTTTTTTTATGGAAACTGACACGATTGGCTACATCACCTACACATCCGTGATGTCAGCCCATAACACCGGGTGAACTGGGTGCCATGTCAGTGCAATGCTAAAGCTGCTACCTAACGTCAAGTCTTTTAAACATACTGAGTAGTAGAGTGGAAAATCTAAATTAGCTGAATTGACACTATAACAACAATTCCAGACGCAACTCTCCGAGCAAGACGAAGTGTACTTACCGCTGATGGAAGAACGCGACCAGGAGTACCAGGAGGAGATGAACGGGAAGAAGGTGCGTTTCCTCCGCGAGCATTCGGCGCGCGTCATGCAGTTTTCCTGGCGGACTGTCGTGGCCAACAGGATTTGGAAGATCAAGGTAAGATTTGGTTTTGTAATTTGGAATTAATGGATTTTGACACATGCATGGAGCATGGAGCATGAGTGAAAAAATAGAATACTTAGGTACGTTGACACGTAGCGAGGTTTTACGCACGAGGAGCATGCCGCCTTCTCGAACGAGAAAACTCGCTATCGCGTTCGTAATGCGTTCGAGAAGCATTTCTCGTGCGTGAACTCGCATTGTGCCAACCAGGCATTATGGACATCGTCATCAATACTAATAATAAATTTGTAAGGAATGATCATAGACTATAAGTTACTTTGTTTTATGAGATATTGCGTTTGTAAACTCTATGAATTATACTAAAACTAAAATGACAATTTTTAGAAATCTTTTCTGTATGTATGTATGTTCCTCCATAACTCTTAAGCCGATCATCCGAATTCGATGAAACTTAATACAAGCACATTTAGCTATACGTGACACAGAATAGGCTACAGTCTAAAAAAAAATCAGTTCCGGGTACGGAAAGATGTGGCTCTCGTACAAACCGAATTGTTCCGCGCGCCGAAATAAAGGTAGGGTAAAGTATGTAAGCCCGCTTACTTACTTTCTTCTTTTTAAATAAGAATTTCACGCGAGCGAAGCCGCGGGCAACAGCTAGTAAATAATATACGATAAGTATTGGTGATACACAAAATTGTAGATCATAAATACAAAATGATAGAAACAGCATCGCACCTCGCTCGCCACATATTTCTAGAATGTTTACACCAGTGGTGTCCAAACGGTCGATCGCAAGAGGCCTTTATCGACCGGTCGATAGCTGAAAATATGTAGATCAAAAAGTTACTTGTTGAAACATCAAAGAATTCATAGTATTTTATGTAATTTTTCTGGTGGTGTCGTATTTCGCAATGATAACAAAGTACGAGTACAAATGATAAAAAAAAGTTTTAAAAAACATAAAACCGACTTCCTAAAAAAAGTAAAACTAAAAAACTATTTAAAATAAAAATATAAAAACCGCCTTCAAAAATATATGAAATAAAAACCTAAAAAAAAAACGAACCCTAGAGTTGAAGGCGGTGCTAAAAAGGCTACACAAATCACAAAGGATATTATCATCCGCTCATGTTTTCTTTCATGCATCATTTTTGCTTGCTTTAGCACCGCCTTCAACTCTAGGGTTCGTTTTTTTTTTTAGGTTTTTATTTCATATATTTTTGAAGGCGGTTTTTATATTTTTATTTTAAATAGTTTTTTAGTTTTACTTTTTTTAGGAAGTCGGTTTTATGTTTTTTAAAACTTTTTTTTTATTTCACAGTTTTTTTTAGTAATTTTTTGCTATTAATGTACTCGGCGGAATCGCTCGGCCTTCGGCCTCGCGATTCCGCCTCGCTTTCCAATCCGATCTTGACCCAATTAAAATAGGACCACGTCAGCTTCGATAGCTCAGTGGTGCAGACAGTCAACTGTCGCTATTGAATTTTAAGCAACGCTGGGTGCGGTCAGTACTTAGATGGGTGACCGCTGACCGTTGGAGGCTGACCAAGGTTCGGATTCCTCGTAAAACTGTAAGTCCCTTCCCTCGTAATCTTACTTGGTGGTAGGGTTTAACCTTCCCGGGTTGGTACCACCGCACTGAATTAAACGTCGGTCGAAACGGCTATGTAAATAGTTTGTGTTTTCCGACCAGTTCAGTGTAGTCAGCACGATCAAAGGGGGAAGCACTGACATGGCACTGGTGTTATGGGCTGACATCACGGACGTTGTAGGTGATGTTGCAGAACTTAGTAGAATGGACAGACATAAACGTGTTACGGAAGCCTACTTTTATTATAAAATAACCGTCGGAGGACCTTGGTTGAAAATTGTAAAATTTAGTAGAACGGATAGACATGCATATGTTACGGAACCCTACATTCATTTTGCAGAACTTAGTAGAATGGACAGACATAAACGTGTTACGGAACCCTACTTAACAGTTGCACTCCGGGAGTGCCGGCAGATCCCGTGCCACTCTAACTTAACCCTTAACGCAATGACTTAAGGTTTCATTTTAAAAATGACGCTGACGCGATGTCGCGAGTTATACATTTTTACCCACCTAAAAAAGTGCCAAGAGCCGCTAAAGAAGTTTTCACTTCAAAAACCTCAGGGTTATCCCCTTTCAAATAAAAAAAAAAAGAATTTTCAAAATCGGCCCACAATTGACGGAGTAATCGCGTAACAAACATCCAAAAAAAAAGAAAACATACCGTCGAATTGAGAATCTTTTAGGTCTAAAGTAAATTTCTCGTGAAGACAAATGCAACGAGCCCAAACACGATGGGTTTATCATGTGTAGTTTAGGAGTTCCTATGGCCACCTTCTGTCTCCATCATCAAACCAGCTCGATGGTACTCGGTACAGTAGGTACTGGCCAGGTACCATAATAAATTAAGCGCCGGTCGGAAAAGATAAAAAATTTCAAATTTAGAATATTCATGAAACAAGGGTCCGAATATGTATCACTAGTATATCGATTCATGTATTTCAACAGGACAGAGAAAATTTCAAAATATTAGGTATTTAATACTTTTTAGTTTTTTTTTTTTTTGTTTTTTGGAAATCGGTTTAATATTTTTTAAAACAGTTTTTATTTCATTCTTTTTAGTAATATTACATAAAAAAGAATAATCGAAATCGAATAATCGAAATCGATTGAAGTGGTACAGAATTATTCGCCATATGTGTCAGACTGCAAATTGCTGAATAAGTCCACATCACAAATGTTTTGCTGAAGGTAACCATACACCATACTAATTTATCAAACTGAAAAAATTGCCGAAAACGACCACATCACAAGTTTTGCTGAAGGTAACCACACACCATAGTATTATGCTGATTTTTCGAAAACCACTGAACCAATTTCGATAAAATTGAAATGGGACCACCTCGGAAGTATGACCTAACTAACAAAAAAAGAATTTTCTAAATCGGCCCTCAATTGACGGAGAAATCGTGTTACAAACATACAAAAAAATAAAAAAAATAAAAAAAAAAATAAAAAAAAAAAAAACATACAGACGAATTGAGAACCTCCTCCTTTTTTGGAAGTCGGTTAAAAATGAACATAGCTTTCAAGGATGTGAATTCCATTTGAGCAAGATTGGTTCATTTAATTGTTTGTTTTGTTTAATTTATAAAATTATTAGAAACAACACGTAGGTGCGTATGATTTATTTACCGTAAAATAAGAAAAATAGATATTTACCGACACTTTCAATAATTGAGTCGTCTAGTTGCAGAATCCGCTATACCTAATGAATTTGGACCCAAATTGGCCTATAAATTAGGTTTAAATCTGTGTGTAAAGGCAAACAGTTCCATCCATACAATTTGTGTCTAAACCTGCTATTTCGTATACAAAATTCATGATAAAGTTGACAGTTTGCCGCAAAATCCGCTATAATTTATAAGTGTGTTAGAACATTGATCCTAAAGAAAATAAAAATGTGTTTTTTTTCGTTTCTGAACATTTTGCCAAAACTGTTATGGCGGGTTTGCAACTAGACAACTCAATTATTATAATTAGTCTGTCAAAAATTACTACAAATTGTTGAACAACGAAAACTTTTTGGTACAATTAGTGTCGGTCGATCTCACAACGTAAAATTTTTTGTAGGTAGATCTTCATAGAAAAAAGTATGGGCGACACTGGTCTACATCAAATTCTTTTGTTACAGATGAAGAAGGCTGCGAAAAAGGCTGCGGCGGCTGCTGCGGCGGCCGCGGCGGCAGCGGCGGCTGCAGCAGCTGCAGCGAAGAAAAAAAAATAAACAACACCCGAGAGTTTTGTATAATTTTATTTTTAATAATAATTTACCAAGTTTATAAAAGAACTATTATATACTTACGTAATTTTTTTTTACAATAAATATAACGATCAAGCTCTTGGTGATTCGTTTTATTCAAATATGTGGCTTTTTGAGACTCTTATTTCCTAATTTCTCAACAAAATGAACTTATCGGTCATTTCAACGATCTCATTTAAATCAATAAATGACCTTTCTGAGCGACATACCATACGTGCGCCATACAATCAACCGTGCCACAATTTTTATTTCCCCTTATTGAATTCAGTGCGCGGACACAGTTGACTGTAAGAAATCTCTGTAAGGGATAAGTCCGCCTTTGCACCTTATGTAAATTTTCCAATGTACATATTTGTTACTGTTTAATGTTTACTGGAGCAATAAATAATTTTCTATCTATCTAACATTTTGACGTGAATTCGATACAAAGGGGATGCCCCCTTTGTATCGAATTCCAGAAAGTTAGCGACATAAAGTATGAGGTACTTTCGACGGTTTCCTGGTGCTAAACTATACGACCTACAAACGTGATGATCCCCATCCGGCGACTACACAAAAAGGTGCACCATCACCAAGTGTGTCTCAAGGGTATCTCACCAAGTGTGCTCTCGCGCCTCGCGCTCAGTACAACTTGCGATAGTGTCAAAACTACCTACCTACTACATTTGGTCAGTAAGGGAATTATTGCGCAAATGGTTATAATGACTTTTATTTATTCTTTAAGATCAAAAAATATAATGCCTGACAATCATTAAAACCGCAGCAAATTAAACAAACTGTTTTGAAACCACCCTCCCTCACACATATTTTATCTTTCTTATCTTGCAACACAAAAAATATGTCTTCCTAACATCTCGTCCTAACCTGTTTCGTGGTTTGGAACGACGAAAAATACTCTAAAATTAATGACAAGTTGCCAACTGACAGTAGGAGTGGGGCCGGCAAAGTGAAGGACTTGCATATCACTCCGAGCAAGGCAATCGATATCCAAAAAGAATATAAGCACTACGTTTTGTGATATCGTTGGGTCATTCATTTCATAATAGACTTATCATATCAGACAAGACAAGAGTTTTGTTTTATCTGTATTTTTATATTCTGAGCGTTTCGTATTTCAAGCAAATATAATTTTCCAATCACTTGATAGCGTCTTTTCTCACATTTTCTGTCATTCGAGAAGAAATTGGTGTTCAATCCCATTTACATACAAACTATATTCGTGTATTTTGTTACAAAAATTACAGAATAGGATATTGGCACTTTTATCAGAAATATAGGAAGTACAATTTGTAGGTGTAGTGAGTGTATTAGTGTACTTATCTAATTAACCATAAAAAAACGTCAACGATTCAACGGCTCAGTGTACCAGGGGCTCATAACTTTTTGTGGGTTATGATTTCGGAATGGTTGGGGCCATTTTGTCGCAGCGTGTTGGCTCGCAGGTTGATCAGGGTATCGGAAGAGCTCTTCACTGTGGGCACGAAGGAGAATGCTCGACGTGCGCGCTCCACGCTTCGAAGTGCTGGGTTTGTTTCCTGTTGCAGGTATTCAGAATTTACAACGCATCGCACTATTGGCTGCACTAATAACTCTGCTGTGACCATTGTGATCCAGTTAAATATCCTTAAACAGAGCTTTGACTAAAACTTTTAGAAATATGGAGAAGCTCGAAGAATCTACCAGGATCGCAGCACATAAAAGGTGTTTCGGTTTTGTTGGAGACTGGCCAATCATCACACTTTCGGTAAAAGTATAATGCAAAATCTGCGCGAATCTTATGTTGACCTGATATAGTTTCATCATACCCTTAGTTGCATTGTGAGTGCCTGCGCTGTGTCCTCAGTGAGTCGAATCTTGCTTTGCGCACTTCGCAGCTCTGCGTCCAGCCTCTGTCTCTCTGCTTCCAACTCCTTTAATCTTTCTGACGCCTCTGTGGAGAACGAACGTTGAACTATTGAACAACGCAACTGCTTCGGCGCTGCGCTCTGACCAATCGCTCTGCAAGTAGATCCCAACTGTGTGAGACCACCCAAAAATGTGTGAGTCCACCTGCAGCCTGTGCGAGCGCATCGCAGCGGTCTCATACGGTTCCCTAAAGCAGCGTTGAAACAATCAAAGTCCGCTTGGACAAGGCGACATGACATGATAGTTTTGATGACTATGTGGACGCAACTTTGATCGTGACAACAGTGATCAAAAGGCACTTGCGGACGTCGGCGTCCAGGCAAAGTGCACTTAGACGGCGCTAAAATTTTCAAATTTCACTTGGATGTCAATTGCAACTTAAACAAAATGGCGTCAAGTGCAAAAACAGTAGCACCTCGCAATAAAACAAAATGGAGTGAGCGGGGTACTCTCAAATTCGTCGCATTATACGAGGCAGAAGCTGTTCCTTGGGACATGCGTGAGGCTTCAAAACTACAAGAAAAAGGATGCATGTGGCGATAATTTCTTTTCTTTGCCCGTCTTAGCTTTTCTATCAACAATTCCCATGCTGTCTAGCTACAAATCTGTCTCGTTTGACATCTATCGATCTTGAATGCTTGAAGAATGAAGAAACGAATCCAATTATGTGTCAACCGGTATCACAGGGAACTTTCATCAAAGCTACTTCGTCAAAAGTACTTTGATGGAAGTCCAAGCGGGGTTTGATTGTATCAACGCGACCTGTTAACTATGACGCAACCTTCAAATGAATTGTCCGTAGGGTTTCAAGGCTACGTCGAAGACTTGCAGAAAAATGAGAGCACTAGAGATCGTTCGAACTTAAACATTGAAATGAATGTTGGTACCTCGATACTGCGCCTCTTTCTCGGCCTGTAGCAGCTCGAACTGGGCCCGCTTGAGCCGCTCCTCCTCCAGCATGCGGCTCTGATCCTCCTGCAGCCGTTCCAGCTCCTCGCGCTTCTCCCACTCCTCCGCGAGCACCCTGCAACACCCGTTATGTCGCAATGTTATGTTAAAAGTTGCATGCATAGAAGATTATAGGCTGTTTTTTTTATGTAAACCAACATGGGTGGCTGTGCCGAGAGACCAATGGTGCATTCGACAGAGCCAAAACCACCGATCCTCGCGAAACCACGCTCAGTTAGGTGCCATGACAGCAGATTTGCGGACTGTTGCTAGGCTGTCTAGCCTGTTAATATGACGTTTGAAGACACCCAGGTTAAAGGATTCGGGAAACACACTCGCCAGAAGACAGTTCGACACCCTGGCGGTGCGACAAAGAAACGATTTACGTGGAGCTAGTCACTGCCATCAGTTGATTGGCAAGTCAGTGCTGACTCGGTACTGCTGTCGTAAAAATTGTTTTCAAGGCAGTTCGGCGCTGACGCAAACTACCGTACTGCATGTGAGATTGCCGCATGGCAGCGTCGGTTGTGTTCTCCTCTAGCCCAGTATATCCCAAAATCCAAAGGAAAGTCTTCGTTATGGCACCTACTACCATCTAGGAGGTGATATTGGCTGGTCAGATCATGCTTTGGTCCCTCTGAAAGCGGGGTTCCACGGTCCGTGCGGGCTGCGCCGCGCCAGTACAGACCGACAGGCCGTTAGAAAGAACAGTCGCGCCCGGGGAGACACGTCGTGGCCTCTCGTCGCTCGTCCGATCCGTCGAGAGTCGGTAACTTCGAAGGTGCCGGCGCAGCATAACAAATCTGAGCGCCAAAGTTTTTTTTTATGTAATCCGGTGTGGGGGTGGCTGAGTCAGAGTGGCCAAAGCGCATGCTCCGGCCCGCCAATATCACCTCCGAGAAGGTATACCGAAGGCCATACCGGAGACTTCCCTGGGATTGCTGGCTATACTGGACTAGAGGAGAACACAACCGAGGCTGCTATGCGGCCATCTTACATCCAGTACGGTGGTACCAACCCAGTCGGCTACAATTTGAGCCTACCACCTAATAAGGGGCAAGGGAAGGGACCTACAGTTTTACACCGGTTCCGAACGGTGAAGCAGCAGGTGTAGGTATGCACGTACATTTTTTCGTCAGAAAAAACTCATTGGTACACGCCGACGACGCCAAAGTATATTTTGTTCTTGAAAAATTAATTTCATCGATCTCCACGCTCGCGATAAGGTGTTCCCAGTTCCCTCCCAGCGACTGAAAATTTCACCTCCTGAACATGGAATCAATGATGACGATTGCCGCACCTGGCCTGCAGACTCCTGACGATCTCCTCGTCCCTTTTGGCCTGCGTCTCCTCGTGCAGCAGTCTCTCGAGAGTGCTCTGAGCGTTCTTCAGCTCCAGCAGCTTCTTGCTGTCCGCTTCCGCCATCACCGTCAATTCCTGCAGCACAATCATAATCTTGCAAAGAGTTGTCCTACATGATGTTATTTTTTGTAATGAAATGAGCCTACATGAGTCAGGATATCTAGGTGACCTCACACCTTAAAATACCCCGGCGACCTCACACTTCTTACATAAGGAGGAAATGGAAGATAAACTAAGAACGCCCCATAAATATGTATGTATGTATGTATATATTCTTTATTGAACACCAATTTATAAAAATTAGGTACAACAGGCGAGCTTAATGCCGCGAGGCATTCTATTCTAACTAACCTTTGGGATGTGGGAGAAGTACATGCAGGCGAACAAGAATAGTTTGTGGCAATGTGTTAAATAATATCAGTTTAAAAAAAGTATACCAATTTAAAAACTAGTACATAAATTTGAAATCTGTATATTGTGGATACATAAAACTATAGTTCATGCAAAATATTATTTTTTGAAATAATTTCCTCCAAATGCGAACCGTGTCGCTCTCTGTACCTTCTTCTAAGCTTGGGGAGACATTCGTGATCACTGCTCGCAAGTAGCAAACGGATTTTCATGAGCCTCCGCTGTTTCCCCGTTCCTTGGTGACCTGGTCGCCCTGTCCGTGATTTACTCAGAGTGGAACTAGTTTCTTCGAAATTCTGCACCCAATTCCTAATCAAATGACTTGGAGCTTCACAATGATAGTGGCTACGAAACGTTCGTCGCGCTAAAGTCGCAGAACCATTATTTTTGTAACTCCCGTAGACAGAAAGCGCGTTTCGCTCCAGTGAAACGTTCCATAGCGACTAAATGTCCAGGAACCGAGCTATCGCACGATACTGCCCGCACATCCCTCCCGCGCGTCTTTTTCGAGCAAATATATGAAACAAATGTGCAATTATTTATAGGACACCTATGTAAGAGGAGAAATCACAATGTACCAAATAAATTTAGTGTCCTGCGATCTAGAACTACTGCAACACCGTAGGGATGTCGGCTCCCTAAGTGTGTTCTATCGCTTATTCCATGGGGAGTACTTGGAGGAGCTGTTTGATGCGATCCCGCCGTCCCCTTTCCATCTCCGCACCACGCGCACTGAACGCACGCTGGACGTACCGCGGATGCATACCAATCGATTCTGCAGATCTTTCCTCTACAGAACCGCTAAACTCTGGAACGCTCTCCCTGCCCATATATTTCCCTCCAAGTACAGTCTCGGGTCCTTCAAGAGGGGTGTGAATGGGCACCTGTCAGGCCGGCATGGCATTCGTAACCCCCGTATACGACCGAATGTCCATGGACGTCGTTAGACACCTTATGGGTGGCTCGGCGCCATAGGTCGCGCTGTCAATAAAAAAAAATTAATAAATAAATGACTAAGAACCTGCGCTTGCGCCTCAGCCGCCAGCCTCGCCTGGATCTCAAACTGCAGCCTGGCCCTGGTCTCCCGCGCCTCACGCTCCTTCCTTGCGCCCGCGCCGCGTCTCCGCGCGCGCGCCCCGCGCTGGTAACCCTCGCCGCCATCGCACGTCGATATTGCCAGTTGTAGAGCCGATACCCATTGCAGACGAGACCTGGCAACATTGTCCGACATTGAAGAAGGCATGTGGATTTTCTTTTAATGAACACTACTGGCTACTTTACCTACAACATCCTTGATGTCAGCCCATAACACCTTGGTGAACTAGGTGCCTCGTCAGTGTTTCCCTTTGGTCGTGCCGGCTACACTGAACTGGACGTAAAACACCAACTATTCCACCAAGTAGTCTCTTACACTTGGTATAAGGGAAGAAGGTCTGATAGGAACAAATATTTCTAACTGACCACCCAGGTGGTCAGTAGGTGGTTTGATAGGAATAAAATTCCTAACCGACCAACTATATAGGTGGATGGATTGAGTGGTCCGTTGGTAACAAACGAAGGGCCCTACAGTTTTAGGTGGAATCCGAACCATTCCTGCAGTAGAGGCTAATGCCTCCAACGTCGAACGGTCACCCATACAAGTTTTGGCCACGCCCACGACAGTCGACCGATCGCACCACTAAGCTATCGAGGTTGAGGTACCTACATAGGTATGATTGAAAAAAAATTGTATCCTATGTTTTCACCACTGAGTAAGCGCGTCATTTGCTGTTTTGTAGTTTTCACCGTCCTTAACTGTGTTCAAAATTCATTCTGTCAACTCAGAAGGTGCGCTCTGGACTTGTCTTTCAATGGCCGGACCAGTCCCCGCTGTCGAATACACTCGCACTTCTGGCAGGTCAGTGCAGTCAATAAGATAAATACAGCTCGCACTTCGGGTGTTATTCGGTACGTCACCGTCCTAGAACAGTCAATCAGTCAGCGTGTAAGCGTCCACTGCTGGACATACGCCTCTCCAATTTTCCTCCAGTCCTCGCGGCCTTCAGCGGTACGGAACCACTGCTTTCCGCCGACGTACTTGATGTCGTCGTCCCACCTGGCGGGTGGTCTTCCCACACTCCGTTTTCCTGTCCACGGCCGCCAGTGACCAACACGGTTACTCCAACACTGACGCCTTAACGGCAGAACTCATATTGTTTAACTCACTTGTGATCCTGCGTAGCCAGCTCAAAGGTCCTCTCAGGAGTGACCAGCATCATCCGCTGCATCTTGCCCGGGTCGTGAGTGGTCGCCTCCACGGAGCAGTGTTTGTCGAGGGCAATCTTACCGCACTGCTCCTTCTCTGCAGAGCTCTTGTAGTAGGTCAGCTCGCACGGTTGGAGTACGAACCAGTATTCGCGCATTGTTGGCAGCAAGTAACCCCTCTTCATTAGATAACCCTGCAGATCATCATCATCATCAGCCTGTATCGTTCCACTGCTGGACATAGGCCTCTCCCAAGGCACGCCACCACACGCGGTCTTCCGCTCTTCTCATCCATCCACACCCTGCAGATAATGCGTAAAATTACGGCTATGTAAATAGTTCACATTTTCCGTCCAGTTCAGTGTAGCCATAGAAATAACCTAACGTGTAGCCAACATGAAATGAAGGGAAGCACTGACATGGCACCTAGTTCACCCGGTGTTATGGGTTGACATCGCGGATGTTGTAGGTGACGTAGCCAACCGTGTCAGTATCCATAAAAAAAAAGTTTTATCGTGGACTTTGTCAGTATTTTCAACATGAAATAGGTTTTTTTATCTTTTTTATGTAATCCGGTATGTTGGCTGAGTCAGAGGGGTCAAAGCACATGCTCCGACCAGTCAATATCACCTCCGAGAAAGTAGGTGCCATACCGGAGACTTCCCTGGATTGCCGGCTATACTGGACTAGAGGAGAACACAATCGATGCTGCTATGCGGCTATTTTACATCCAGTACGGTGGTACCACGTACTGCCGCATGTCCATGGGCGTCGTTAGACACCTTATGCGTGGCTCGGCGCCATATGTCGCGCTTTCTATAAAAAATAAATAAAAAACCAACCCAGGCGGCAATATTTTTTTTGTATTGGCAAGTTCTGTGAGTTTCTTCGGCCTCATTAAGTACCTACATGAAGACCGAGAATGACACTTTGGATGGAATGGAGGGTCCACGTACAAGCACGCGTAGCCGGGGCGGTTAGGTGGATAGACGACGTAAAAAAATCAAGTGCGAGTCGGACTCGCGCACCCAGGCACACAAAAAAAAGGCATTTGAAAAAAGACGTTTATTGGATGGGGACCTCCCTTAATTTTTAGGTTTCCGTATCCCAGACAGAAGCCTATTACTAAGCCTCCGTCGTCTGTCCGTCCGTCCGTCCGTCCGTCCGTCTGTCCGAGGGCTGTATCTCTTGAACCGTAATAGGTAGCCCGTTGAAACTTTCACAGAATATGCGTTACTACGGCGGATGAAACAACAAACAGGAAAAAGTTAAAAATTAAGGGGGGCCCCCATACAAGTAACGTTTTATTAAAATAGATTAGTCACACTATTTAATAACAGATGGCGCCAACGGCTTTTATACATTGCTTGTGAAAGACAAAAGATAGGCAGATAATTATTTACTGTTTCGAAATTTGAAGAGACAATTGAATTTTTTCATGACAGTTTTCACATTGGTGTATTTGATTTTCAAATATGACATCTTTGTTTATGTTGCATCTGTGGACATAATTGTTACCACGGTTCTGAGGGCCTAGTCCGAGTTTACGTGACAGCTACGTAAACGTCAAATACCGATCGAATTGAGTTTTTATGTATGGAGCTCTCTAGTGGAGCCGCGGTGAGCGTATTGTGCTCCCATACATAAAAACTCAATTCGATCGGTATTTGACGTTTACGTAGCTGTCACGTTAACTTGGACTAGGCCCTCTGATTGTTTCCAGGGTAACGGTTTCTTCCTTGGTTGGTTACCGTTGTTATTTACGTGGTTACGATTTTTGTACATAGGCGGATAATAGCGGATAGATACGGGAACCTCCGTGCGCGAGTAAAACTCGCACTTAACAGATTTTTTTCAATTTTCCATCGGACGGACGGACAGACTGACAGACATATAGGACCATAGGCAGACAAGGTTTCCGTATGGGTTCCGAAACTTAAAAAGGTAGTCGGGAGTGGATGGATGGATGATAGAGCGGAGGACCGCGTGTAGGTTGGTAGTTTCAAGTCAAAATGTTGAAAGGATGGAAAACGTTTTTATACGTTGCATGCTCTTATAAAAGGCAAGTTTAATAGAAGAATAAATCGAGTACCTTCTTTATAATATCCTTTATGAATATATCGTCTAGTTCTTCCACTGCCTCCACAATCGCGGCCGGGTCCATGTGCCCGTCTCCGCAGTACTTCGCCTCCAGCACTGCTGTGAAGGTGTTCCACTTGAAGTGGCCTATGCTGCCGCTCAGGCCATCCCAGTCGCTGCCGTCCCAGGCCAAGCCGAGGGAGTCCACCAGTTGCTCCGCCACCAGACCGGCTTCAGATGGGTGTAAGATCACCTGGGATAAGAAATTAATGACTTCCATAGCTGGTTCAGGTGGACGTTTTTTTTAAATCCGTTGACACTAAAGTGTGTATTTCCTTTTCTAATTATTTAACTTAAGTCTCTGACTGAGTTGACTGGAAGAAATCACTACTAGCGGTAAGTAGTCGTACCGTGTAACCGTTAAAAGAATAGGCCCACTGCATCTCTCCCCGTGTATGTCGTAAAAGATACGACTCCCTTCTTATATTACTAGGTGGTAGGGTTTAACCAGCCCGTCTTGGTACCACCCAAAGAGTTTGTATTACGTCGCTGCGGACGTAATACAAACTCTTTGGTACCACCGCACTGAATGAAAGGTCGGTCGAAACAGCTATTTAAATAGTTTGTGTTTTCCGTCCAGTTGAGTGTAGCCGGCACGACCGAAGGGAAACACTGAGGTGGCACCAAGTTCACCCGGTGTTATGGAATGACATCACGGATGTTGTAGGTGATGTAGCCAACCATGTCAGTTTCCATAAAAAAAAAGTCCGCCTTTGCGCGCTATTGCATTAATTGTTTCTATCGGTTCTTGTGGATCAGTGAAGCTAAAAACTTGATCGAAAATTTAGTCGGGCTATCTAACCGAATCCTTCTATACGCCCGACTACAGCATTTTCGATCAAATTTCCTTATTTCCTTCATTTTTTGTAGTCGGGTTTTATAAAATATTTATATTATTATAAATTTCATTTCTTTTCATTTTAAACCATAATGTCGTATTTCGTATATTTTTGAAAATTCTTTACAATGATACCCCACTCGATGGGGTTTGAATAAAAACTATTTTCAAAGTTTGAAAATAATGGCGTCTAACGCCCGCCATTTTGAATTTTTATTTAAAAACATGTGATACCCCATGATCCTCTCGTGGGTGAGAAAAATCTGACGACACCTCATATGTTACTGTTATATATAAGGGTTCTCACTTCCCTTACGATGCTCCGCGTGAAAACCGCAGCAAACATTTAGTAACTTGCAAAAATGAATAGTAGGTACCTATACTCAAACGAGGTTGTTTTGCTCGAATGTGCCTTGAAAAAAAAGCGGGCGACCTCATGCAAACAATGTAGAAGGAAACGAGTCATAAAGAGACTAGCAAACAAAGAACTTCAATAGCATAGAAAAGACATTGATTGACCCGTTTTCGAGCAGACGAAATTTTTTTTTTTTTATGATGGATGGAAACTCTCGAGGGCCATTACCCTTTGGATTCCTGGTAATACTGGATTAGAGGAACACAGCCGAGGCTGCTATGTGGCCATCTTACATCCAGTACGGTGGTATCAACCAAGTCGGCTACTATTTCAGCCTACCACCTGGTAAGGGTCAAGGTATTTGCATGAAATCGTTTCTTGCCCGTGGTTCATCTTCGTAGTCCACCCAGGTGGACCATGGGAAATTATTTTTATCCGTAGTCCACCGAGGTGGACCATGGGAAATTATTTTTTCCCGTAGTTCACCCAGGTGGACCATTGAAATGTATGGCAGGTAATAACCACTAGCATACATTATACATTTAATTATAAAAGTTGGACAAACTCTCCAGTGTCCAACTGGTTTGGACCAGACAATTTTACAAAATTTGCTATATAATCCACATGACAGCATGACAGCATTAGGCAATTTTTAACATGTTCTGGAGTCAATTAGTACCTATTTCTAAATGTAATTGCCCATTCTAGTCCCTTCCCTTCCTATACCTTCTTCGGTGGTAGGGTTCAACCCGCCCGGGTTGTTACCACCGCACTGAATGAAACGTCGTCGGTCGAAACGGCTATGTAGATAAATACTTTGTGTTTTCCGTCCAGTTCAGTGTAGTCGGCACGATCGAAGGGAAGCACTGACATGGCACCTAGTTCACCTGGTGTTATGGGCTGACATCGCGAATGTTGTAGGTGATGTAGCCAACCGTGTCAGTTTCCATATAAAAAAATTCTAATATTTTTTTTTATCGCCGTATTATTTCAATGTTTATGTTTATTGGGACGTATGTGTGCGCGGGCGCCTAAAAATAAGCCGGCCCGCGTACTACCGGTTGGACGGACACCGCTGGTCTACATTTTAGAATTCTTTGCTAGCGAATGTTTAACAGCGATAAGACAAATCACGTTATCTGCACAAACCTCATAGCTGACGTGGTTCTCTGGATCTTGGACCAAATCACCGAGCAAACAGAATATACGGAACAACTTGAAGAGTGACTCTTCGTCGAAGACGGGCTTATCGCTCTGCAGCAACTTCCTGCGACAAACTAGCCAGCACACCTGGAAGATAAATCACAAACACTTGAATACTGCTACTCCGTAGGGAAGTCGGCTCCCTAAGTACTTCAGTTTGATTAACTCTAGATAGAACGATAATAAAAAGGTACCTTTTTGATCGTTCTTGGATTAACCTATCGACAAATTGATACTTCATGTATCTTAATATTAATATGTAATATTTTTTTTTACATGTATACTACATTGTATTATCTTTAATATAGGTACTAATATAATTATGTTGATACAAATTAGGTACTTAGCAAAGTTTGACAAAGGCTCTTTACACCTGAATTCAGAACTCTCAGTAAAATTGTTAATCTTGCTCTCAAGCTGTGTTTTCGATAGACTGTAAGCGATGTTATTACGTTGCTAGTCACTAAAATACTTGTAATATGAATAAAAAAACATCTGCGAAGTTTCTTGTCGGTTCTTCTTCGTGGGTGTAATCGAACCGGATAGAATAAATTGTGACAAGTTCGAGCGCAGTCTAACTGCCATATGAATGAATGATCAATAAACAATACAATATAATAACAAGTGTGTTCTGTTGCTTGTGGTTGTGGCTCCTTGAATGGGTGCGCTCGGAGGAGCTTTTTGACGCGATTCCGCGCCGTTCCCTTTCCAACATCACCACTTGCGCTGAACACGGATTGCCATCGTACATCGGGGAACATGCCCTAGCAATGTCAAATCAAAAAGGCACATGTCCATAGATATTTATTTTTTTTCTTTCGAATTATAAGCAAAATAAAAAAAATAAAAATAGCATTTGACCAAGTTTTTGGAATAGATGAGTAAAAAAAAAATCATTACTAAATAACTAAGGGCCATTGAGATAAACAGTTTTTTGCAGTTTCTGAAAAATGTTAAAGTCAGGACATGTGACCATTTTATTCCCTCACTCCTCAATTAAGTTCACTAAGCCGAAAGAATAGTGAACGATAAGGAATACATACCTCGCTAATTTTCGTTTCATAATTCCTAATCATGCTAAGTGAGAGTGTGTTCGGTAGCGAAGCGAAGACCTCGCACTGAAGATAGTGTTTGTACTCTTCGAAGTTCAATTCCATGGTAGACTTGAAGTGATCCAGGCCCTTCTCCACTCCGTACAGATCGAGAAGGGTTCCTATGTTTGCCGTTAATACCTGTAATTGCATAATAATTAAACGTTAATTTGTCATATTTTTCGAATGTTTCACTGGACTGATCTATGTAATAAATAAAATAATGTAGATAGTACCTACCTACAATATACAGAGTGTTGTAACGGCCACTACATTACATTTAGGAAATGATTATTAAGATCAATAACAATAACAAAAAAGTCAAATAACTTTTTTCTGAATTATCTTTAAATAAAAAGTTACAGTTTTCATACAAACTGTATGACGTAGTAGACGATGTAGACGAGCATGTATGAAGAACATTATGAGAGTGGAAGAGACGGCAAAGGTGTGTCAGGATCGTGGCACGTTGAGATCCGTTGCCTCTGCCTAACCCGCTGGGAAACAGGCGTGACGCTATGTATGTATGTATGTAAGTACCTAATTATATGTATGTTCCTTTCCAGAATGTAGTCCAGGAAACGAATGACTGTAGCCGGAAAGCTCGAAAGCAGAAAGTTTGACTTCGGAACCTTGTTCTGACTAGTTGAGGTAAACATACTAAAAGTCCCCACCGCTGGGGGGGGGGGGGGGGGGTGCCCCCTTGGGGCACAAAGGCAAAATTCTCTACAACTTTGATATTATACACTTTTTGCCAATTCTCAATGGTTGTCGATATTTAAGGTCCGAAAAAAGGCCGTTTTCGAGATATAAGCGAAAAACCGAAAAATGCGACCTTCTTTGTGCCCCCCTAGGGCGCACCCCCAGTGGTGGGGACCTTTAGTATATTTACCTCCTAACTAGTCAGAACAAAGTTCCGAAGTCAAACTTTCTGCTTTCGAGCTTTCCGGCTACATCCTTTATTTGAGCACTCATTTACTACGCTAATGGTCCAAAGATCTCAAATGTGCGAGCAAATTAGCTCCTTTCCCTTCCTAATTGGTTAGTTAGCTCATTGCCTATTCCATCATCAACTGTAAGCGTGGGCATAGGCGGAGTTCAATGCCGTCAGCTTTATCCGACGGAGTAGCAGGAGACGGTTTTTGTCGACTTTAAAAATTAATTTGTTCACGCTCAACTCAACCCACACTCTAGTTAGACGGTTGTTACGTCAAATACATTTCTGTGTACAATTACAAAATCCATTTTTGTCACGTTCGTTGAATCATCGAGCGGAATAGGTGTTGAATTATTTTGTGGAAGCTAACGCAGTTGTCTATTAGTTCCATACTAGTGTGATAAATTTTTGGAATATCCCAGTCGATGGAATTTGAAAAAAAAAAAAACTATTTTCAAATTTTGACAATATGGCGCCTAACAGTCGGCATTTTTAATTTTCATATTTTTATATCCCTTACTTACACAGTTAAGTCACAGTAAATATATACTTAGCTAAATTACTGTGGTTAAGTAAGACGAATTCAACGACACCTGACATAAATGTTTTTTTATGGAAACTGACACGGTTGGCTACATCACCTACAACATCCGTGATGTCAGCCCATAGCACCGGATAAACTAGGTGCCATGTCAGTGCTTCCCTTCAGTCGTGCCGGCTACACTGAACTGGACGGAAAACATAAACTATTTACATAGCCGTTTCGACCGACGTTTCATTCAGTGCGGTGGTAACTCGGGCGGGTTGAACCCTACCACCAAATACGGTAAGAAGGGAAGAGACCTACAGTTTTACGTGGAATCCGAACCACGGTCAGCCTCCAACAGTCGAGCGGTCACCCATCCAAGTACTGACCGGCCCAGCGTTGCTTAACAATCAATAGCGACAGTCGACTGTCTGCACCACTGAGCTATCGAGGCTAACAAAAATGGTAAAATCCATCAAGCCGTTTAGGCTACGCAGTGTGCCAATTAAATAGAAATACATACATACACTCGAAATCCATATGTAACTCTATGTAGTTTATCATACATATTTTTTTACAGTCTTAACACATTGCCACAAACTATTCTTGTTCGCCTGCATGTACTTCTCCCACATCACAAAGGTTAGTTAGAATAGAATGCCTCGCGGCATTAAGCTCGCCTGTTGTACCTAATTTTTATAAATTGGTGTTCAATAAAGAATACATACATACATACAAACTCTCTTTTTTGCTTCGCGTAGTCGGGTAAAAAAAAGAAACATTTTACATAATTCTGTCGAATGAGCTCATTTTCGGAGGAGTAATCTTCTGACTGTGAATCATGCTTTATAAAAGTCATCGCTTAAAGAACTGTTGTGTAAAGTACGTACGACATTGACCATAGAAATAAACATCCAGAGACGGCATGGTCATATTATATTACACACTTCTTTATCTAGTTTCAAACATATGGTCGGCGTGCACACCATTTGGATTCGAATAAGCGAATTAAGCGGCGGGTGGCCGAGTGGTTTGGGCATCGGCTTCTCATGCGAGAGGTCCGAGGTTCGAATGCGGTCGGCGTGTACCAATGAGTTTTTTCTGACGAAAAAATTTCATTACATACCACTCCTGCTGCTTCACCGTTCGGAACCGGTGTAAAAATGTAGGTCCCTTCCCTTGCCCCTTGCTAGGTGGCAGGCTCGACTAGGTAAGTCCGAATCGCACTTGGCCGGTCATTTTCACATTGAGGCACTTATGCCCCTTCTAGGTAAGTATTTATTATATTTCATTTGACCCTATTCTTCACATTTGTTGTGCTATGCTATGAGTTTTATGTTATGTACTTATGTATGACAGATAGATAACGCTAAGTAGGTCGCCATCTCAGTGTCGGGTGGTATCGGGCCGACATTCGATGCTGACACTGTCGGCATCTAATGTCGGCGGTCAGCAGTAATTAAAATTGTCGAGACGATCTTATAATAGATAGGTACTAAGGTAGGCAACCGAATTGGGTGACAGCTCAAATTTTTGAGGCCAAACCCACTTCATTTCACCCTCGAAGGTTTTTTATGAATCCTGAGTTTTTTTTAATGGATACCGCAACATGTGGCATCGTTTCACCTACAAGCAGCGGTATGCTGTCTAACGATGCCCATGGAAATTCTGTGATGTACGGGGATTGCGAATGCCATGACGGCCTGGCTACATGAGCGTAGCATGATGTCCGCCCTCGGTCCTGTCTGACCATGTGCTATGCCAGTGCTTCCCTTTGTTCGTCTATTGATATTATATTAACCCATCAATGGTCGTGCCAAAGAGCTGCCAAGAGAAACATTCAATAGAAATGCCATTTTTAACCCCCGACGAATAAAGAGGGGTGTTATAACTTTAACTTGTGTGTGTATGTGTGTATGGTCTGTCTGTGGCATCGTAGCTCCCAAACGGATGGACCGATTAGATTGCGGTTTTTTTTATTAGAAAGCTGGTTTAAATGGGATGGTTGTTGGCTATGTTTGTAATCAAGTAATCAAGTAATTAAGCAATCAGAAAATGTATTATCTTAAAAAGTGGACCGATTTGCATGCGGTTTTTTCTTAAAGCTTGAAATAAAAGTTAAATTACAAATTTAAAAAATTCCCGACCCTTAAATAGTCAAAAATAATTTCTGTTTAAGTACTTATTTAAAGGAGTCGGGTGACCGCCAAGTAAATAAAATATTAAAACTCAGAGCAGCGCGGGAATTTACTCCGATTCAGTGCGGTGGTATCAACCCGGTATATTTGCTGTCCCTCTTGCGTTGGTGGGGAGTGCGCGAGCGCGCGGTGAACGCAAAGACATCCAAATATACCTAAGATGTTGTCAAGTGACTAACCTTTGTCTGCTGTTAGGTATGTAAAGATATTTGTAGATGACCTGGCTATCCTAAAAGGCCAAAGAAGTTTACCTTAGCATGAGACCGATAACGGCGGACGGGTGAAGACCGACCGAGTAGTGGGTGACTCATTTGCGCTACCTACTTGTAATTTTATCGTATGTGTAATTCATATACATAAATTGGACCTACTGACTAGATCTCACTGGCCAAGGAAATAAATCACCAAAAGACATTGTGGTTTTTGATGAAAAGTTCATAGAACAGTCCAGAGTCGATTCATTCTAGCTGTTTTCGTAGCCTGAGTTGAACGTGTAATTTCAACACATAATTTGCTAGCTTTTGAAAATTTTATTACCTTAAACTAAATCGTATTGGTGAGACTTCAATCAATAATCATATATATTGTAAGGTTCTATGACATATGTCAAACTCGCTGTCAGTCAAGTCATTGTTACGTCAAGTCCATTTTTCGTCTAATTGCAGTGTTAGTCAAATTCTCTTTTCGTCAAGTCTTCAATTGATCAAAAAGAGAGTATATTATACTATCACTACTATTAATATTTTTCTCATTGATAAATCGATATCAGCAAAGTTTTCGATGTTATTTTAATAGGTACTCAAGTACTTGTATTATTTTTTATGTTTGAAAATTTCTTGAAAGCACGAGACTTTTTGTTGTGTTTCCGAACTCGTCCCAGTGCAGTACTTTATGTTAATTAGTAGATTGTAATATAAGTTGATAGCTTACTTAAAGTAAAAAAGTGCCGATTGTATAGAAATTGTTTTTAGATTTTTTTCTAAATTGAGTCCGGAGAACAAAATATGGTGGCAGAATAGGTATGACAGACCTTTACTTACATTTACAGAACTTCAAGAAAACTTCAGGTTCCTGTACTTATGTTTTATTTTTGTATCAATTTTAGCCGTTTTCAAACACATACATACCTAATAATAAAAATACTATTTAGATGTTTATTTTCTTGAGAGACAATTGGAAAAGCACTAAACACTATTTCGTAAATAATTTAATTATAAAATAGTTTTGAACACCTTTTAGGGTCAAATACCCCTATGTGCGATTGCCGATCATGGAGGAAACCATTGCGGCCGCCATGCCTTTTTCATTCCGTTCATTCCTTCAAATGGCCTATTTTTTGTATAAAGCGGTGTTCAGCAAAGAGTATTATTATTCTGACGTGTGGTTGGCAAATGGTACATTCTAAAAAGTGTCTCCGATTTCTGTGTTAATGTATGCTTGCATGACGAATCGCTCGCAGCCATATCGGGCACGCGCTGGCAAGCCGACTGACTTTAATTTGTTTTGTTTTTACTATTATGTGAGAAACTGGCTCTGTCTCTGTCGAGCCGACATTAATCGATAAAATAAACTTTAACCTTTAGCAGTTCACCATAGAATTAATCATTGGTCCATTCGCTATTTAAAATATCCATTTATTTCATTAAATTGGCACGATTACGGTTACATAATATGGCGATGGATTTTAAATTGAACATGCATTATTGTATCGTATTGTACCTATTTATTTATCATAACGTAAAATTTCACACATATAAAACATTATAATTATGTACAGATTATTTCTCAATTTTATACATCAATGACTTTGTAATTGTATAATATTTTCAAATATTTTTAAAAAGTCACGTTAATTTGAATAGGAACTGAAGATATTTAAAAATACAACACAAAGTCTAAGAAGTAATAATTAGAAAATTATTAACATAGCCACACAGTAAAATAAAATAACAACAACCAACAAACTGTATACGTATAGAGTCTCGAAGTATAGAGTCAATAAAGAATAATTGTCAAATGTTCGTCGAAAATCACAATCGGAACCAAACAAACATACCTACAAATGAATAAAAACATTGAAATGTTCGTCAAAAACGACTATGAAGTATTTCAGTTAGCATTAGCTGCGTGTTCCTTTTAAAAGCCTTATTTATATAAATAAATACTTATCAATAATTAATTATGTATTCCTCTTACGCTTTTGACAGATTATGCTATGGTACGTTATAGTATTATTTATTATTGGAAATTACAGTCGCTATTTTAAAATGTCCTTATTATTCTAACTTCAGGTACCTAGGTATGGTTTTTTGAAGACAACAATAATTTATTATGTTTTGTAAGCCTTTGTTAGTACTAGCACTTTAATTCTAAAGTCATATTTCAGGGAATGCATCCGGATCGTAGGACCAACATACATAATATTCATCCCTAAGAAACTATTTATCCGGCTAGAAAGACGGTTTATCTGACAAAAGAACCAGTTTATTCGGCTACGAGGACCAGTTTATCCCTCGGTTTATCCGGCTAGAATCTAGATGGACCAGTTTATCCGGATAGAAGGACCAGTTTATCCGGCTAGGAGGACCAGTATATTCGGATAGAAGGACTAATTTATGTCCGGCTAGAAGGACCAGGTACCTCCTAGGACCAGTACTTCGGACTCTAAGTGCCGTCACTGGTCGAACGGTCACCCATTCAAGTTCTGACCGCGCCCAGGTGTGCTTATGATCACGAAGGACAGTCTACCGATCGCACCACTGAGCTACCGAGGCAGACAATGGCTGCAGAGTTTTATGATTTGAAATAATGTAGTGTTATTTATTAGGTATATAGATTATGCAAATACAACAATTACATGAAATATATTGACAATGTCTCATATTTTTTAAATATAATAGATATGTAGTACAGTGTCCGGCATTAAACAAAGAACTGAAAGCTTTAGAAACAAACTAGGTATCCGATTCTAGAGCGTGTCGTACCTGTCGCACGAACTCGCACGTCTCTGTGCATTAGGCGATTTTTTAATGTTTTTTTAAATTAATTTTTTTTTAAGTTTTAGGTTCTTTTTGCTCCGAATACTTTTCCGTTGTGTGTTAATTCTTTCCCACTTAAAATGTCGCCTTCACCTTTATCACAGTTTTACGAGTTGCGATTGCCCCTGGAGCGACCTGACGACATTTATCGAAGGTCACTGGGTAGACGGTCTACTTCCTCTCCCGCGACGCGACACGCCTCGCACTCGCCTCGAGGGGGCGATGCACTCTCTGCAGGCAGAATGCAGGCGTGCATACTTGGTGTAAATTAAGTACCAAGACATGGTAGGTATTGAGGTATTATGTATTGCACTTCCGACAAGAATATGGTAATGAGCTGGCACGGTAATGATGTCATTAGGCATATCAGGTGATGTAGCTATGGACGACAGTATGCGCGCGCGTTAGGCTAAGCCGGTTACTCACGTCTCTGAAATCAGAGGTAATATCGGGGGCAGTGGTGGGGAGCGCGCTGGATCGGAAATTAATTTTAAATCAAGAAAAATAAAAAAATATATAACATACAATTTTATAAAATTCTGTCAACCTGAGTTTGTTGGCCAGATCTGCACTTTAACTTACATTTAATTATATTTATTTATCTAGAGGTGTGGATCACGGCGCGTTTGTGTAGGTGTTTACTAAAGTAAGGCCATGCCCATACGAACTCAATAGCTTAAGTTCAAGCTATAGTAAGAATGCCTATAAATTACCATAAAACAATTTGGAAAATGAATATCGTATACTACAGTCGTGTCTATGTTCAGGTATATGTTCAGGCGGGGAATTTGTTCTGGTTTTAAAGTGCCACTTGCGAGCTCGGACGACACATGCTCTTCTTCCTGAAATAATGTAGGTGTAATGCTAGGTTTTTTTTATTTATGTTTTTATTTAATCTGGTATGGGTGGCTGAGTCGGAGGGGCCAAAGCGCATGCTCCGACCAGCCAATATCACCTCCGAGAAGGTAGGTTCCATACCGGAGGCTTCCCTGGATTGCTGGCTATACTGGACTAGAGGAGAACACAGCCGAGGCTGCTATGCGGCCCATCCAGTACGGTGGTACTAACCCAGTCGGAAACAATTTGAGCCTACCATCTAGTAAGGGGCAAGAGAATCTCTACATCTCTACATCACCTGCTTTCCCACTAACCTGGAATTATTATCCCTTCGAACTAATTACATACGTAGTTTGGCAATTAAGACCCGGGAATTTGGATATAACTCGGGAACTGGCAACACTGGGTCGTTCATAAACTTATGGCTGGAAAGAAGGGACCTTCCTTTCGTTCCGTTCGAAATTTGAAATTAATGGCGAGCTTCGTTTGTTTTTTATGTGTGTTTTTTTAAAGTAATTTTTTAGTGGCGTTGTGAAAATGAGTGAAATCACCGAGAACACCTGGATCTTGCACCACAACGCGCCGGCCAATTTCTGGTTATTTGTGCAAGAGTTGTTGGCGAAAAAAGGCATTCCAACGTTGCCGCACCCACCCTATAGCCCCGATATCACCCCCTGCCACCTTTTCTTATTCCCCAAGATGAAGTTGCACCTCAAGGCGGCGTACAGGAGGTGAAGGAAGCTGTAACCGCGGTGCTGAACAAGTTAACTTCGGAATATTACCAAGGCCTCTAATCGTGGGAGCGGCGTTGGAATCGTTGTGTAGAGTTAGAGGGAGACTATTGTGGAGGTTGATAATAAAATTTTGTTCGTAACTTTAATTTGTTTGTGTTTTATTGAAAAATTCCCGGAACTTAATTGCCACACCTTGTATATTGGTCCTTCGAACCGGACTCTACCGAACAAACTTTATGTCTTGCAGTGCAGTCCAGCTAAGATTTATTTATTGTTTTTAACTCATTCTTGAAAACATCACGTTCCAGTTTTGATTACTTTTGGGGTTTTGCAGAAAACTCCATGGCGTTCTGATATTATTGTGAGCGTCCATTAAATATTTCACTAAATGAAATAAAATTGGGAAAATGTGGAACGCACCAAGTACAGTGTGAGATTTTTCGAAAGGGGCGTGAACAGGCTCCTGTCAGGCCGGCATGGCATTCGCAATCCCCGTGCATCACAGAATGTCCATGGGCATCGTTAGACATCTACTTGTAGGTGAAAAGAGGCCACCATGTCGCGCAATCCATTAAAAAAAATTCAAAATAAATTAGGTACGATATGTCATTGTAAATATTGTATTTGTAATATCGTGTTTTTCGTGTTTAATTTCTTCTCCATCAGGATACCCACCCAAGATAGCCGGACCACGTATTACTGTTTCCCCCCGCAGACCTCGGTATCCCATTGTAAAATAAATAAAAAGAACTTACTTTTAATTTAGACTTATGCACCAAAGCCGTGTCCTGCAGTGCATCGAATGCATGCCAGATGCAGTTCGCAACGTTTCTTAGCAACGCAGACATGATAACACTTATAAACTGCTAAAAGTCACTAATTTTAAATTCTAAACGCAATACATTATCTAAAAATCCACTAACAATAAAAATTAACCAATCACTAAACAAATGAAAGCTCGAACATTAATTCGAATATTTTAAATTCAAATTGAACGCGTAGTGCGCGGTTGAAGTCCAATGACATACTATCGATCGTCTGAGTTTGTCTGTCGCGCGCGCGCTCGCGGCTCGCGGGCGGCAAAGGAAATCGTGCGGAACAAGAAATACATAACCAGTCGGTACCTACTGGTTACCTACTTAAAGGCCATGAACATGAGCAATGAGATAATGAATGTAAGTGCACTCGCGCTGAAGTCGTTTACACTGGCATGATCACTGGAGTTCTCGCGTAGTGCGGTAGAGTGAAGCGTAGGGTGGGCTTTCGATTGATGGCAGAAATGGCGGCGGCGCAGCGGAGGCGGTGGCGGAGGCGTGCGGCGCGAAGGTTCAAATTTCCCGCCTATTTCAGATTCGAAGTTCAAACAGTGAACTCATTGTTTTGAATAGATGTGTTAAATAGTTATTGTTTTCTAGTTTTTAGGTTTCCGTACCACGTACGGAAGCCTATTACTAAGCCTACAACGTCTGTCTGTCTGTCCTTCTGTCCGATGGCTGTATCTTTGGAACTTTGTTTATTGTTTATTGTATAATTTCATCCATACGTAGGTAACCTACGCTTGGATATGTCGAAAATTCCGCCAGTTCTAAATTCAATGCGAAGAACTGACAAACAAACTTCGCAAGTCACAATGTTTTGTTAGTACCTTTTATATTAAAGTAATTTCCAATAATTAACCCATACTACCGCTCACAAGAACATTAATATTTACAGCATAAACATGAATACCTACTCAAGAATCTGACCACACTGGTGTATTAATAATAATGCCATTGTCAATTTTGATCTTCATATGTGTTATTTTGGCGAAAATAACAACAAATAATAAAAAAATCAAAAGTTAACAATTAAGGGGTCCCCATACAAGAAACGTGTTTTTTCAACATAATTTTTTTGTGGTGCGTAAACCTCGGTGCACGAGTCCGACTCGCACTTGACCAGTTTTTTATTAAAGTTTCGGAGCCAGCCACGCTGACAGGGACCCTCATATAAACGGTCAGGTGCGTCTGTCCGTCCGTCCATCTGTCTGTCACGCGCGCTTTCCAACGTTTTTTAGGGTCCCGTCGCAAAATGCGAAAAAAGGGACCCTTATAGGATCGCTCTGGTGTCTGTCTGTATGTCTGTCTATCTGTCTGTCTGTCTGTCTGTCTGTCTGTCTGTCTGTCTGTCTGTCGGTCACACGCAGATATCTCCGATCACCTACTGAACGGATTTCGATGAAACTAACGCCAAATTACGTATAATTTTTGCTGCTAGATATATTATAGATAAGTCTAATAGTCCTGTGGAGAGTACAGGGTAACCAAAAATATTTATTGTTTTTTTAAATCAATCAAATGTCATGTCATTCTGTAGGTATTGTTAAGGCAATTTCAAAAATAAATAACTTTGCTATAATCAATAAGTTTACTTTAACAATTATTTCGTTTAAAAGTTGACCAAAAGCTGCACTTTTGTCTCCGAACTTTGACCTATTAAGGGTTTTTAACCGACTTCCAAAAAAGGAGGAGGTTCTCAATTCGTCTGTATGTTTTTTTTTTTTTTTTAATTTTTTTTTTTATTTTTTTTTTTTGTATGTTTGTTACGCGATTTCTCCGTCAATTGAGGGCCGATTTAGAAAATCCTTTTTTTGTTAGTTAGGTCATACTTCCGAGGTGGTCCCATTTCAATTTTATCGAAATTGGTTGAGTGGTTTTCGAAAAATCAGCATAATACTATGGTGTGTGGTTACCTTCAGCAAAACTTGTGATGTGGTCGTATTCGGCAATTTTCAGTTTGATAAATTAGTATGGTGTGTAGTTACCTTCAGCAAAACTTTTGTGATGTGGACTTTTTCAGCAATTTGCAGTCTGACACATATGGCGAATAATTCTGTACCACTTCAATCGATTTCCATTATTCGATTTCGATTATTCTTTTTTATGTAATATTACTAAAAAGAATGAAATAAAAACTGTTTTAAAAAATATTAAACCGATTTCAAAAAAACAAAAAACAAAAAAGAACTAAAAAGTATTAAATACCTAATATTTTGAAATTTTCTCTGTCCTGTTGAAATACATGAATCGATATTTACTAGTGATACATATTCGGACCCTTGTTTCATGAATATTCTAAATTTGAAATTTTTTATATTTTCCGACCGGCCAGGTGCGCTTAATTTATTATGGTACCTGAACGGTACCTACTGTACCGAGTACCATCGAGCTGGTCTGATGATGGAGACAGAAGGTGGCCATAGGAACTCCTAAACTACACATGATAAACCCATCGTGTTTGGGCTCGTTGCATTTGTCTTCACGAGAAATTTACTTTAGACCTAAGAGATTCTCAATTCGACGGTATGTTTTCTTTTTTTAGATGTTTGTTATGCGATTACTCCGTCAATTGTGGGCCGATTTTGAAAATTCTTTTTTTTTTTATTTGAAAGGGGATAACCCTGAGGTTTTTGAAGTGAAAACTTCTTTAGCGGCGCTTGGCACTTTTTTAGGTGGGTAAAAAATGTATAACTCGCGACATCGCGTCAGCGTCATTTTTAAAATGAAACCTTAAGTCATTGCATTAAGGGTTAAGTTAGAGTGGCACGGGATCTGCCGGCACTCCCGGAGTGCAACTGTTAAGTAGGGTTCGGTAACACGTTTATGTCTGTCCATTCTACTAAGTTCTGCAAAATGAATGTAGGGTTCCGTAACAAATGCATGTCTGTCTGTTCTACTAAATTTAACATTTATTTCAAAATGAATGTAGGGTTCCGTAACAAATGCATGTCTATCCGATCTACTAAATTTTACAATTTTCAACCAAGGTCCTCCGACGGTTATTTTATAATAAAAGTAGGGTTCCGTAACACGTTTATGTCTGTCCATTCTACTAAGTTCTGCAAGATGAATGTAGGGTTCCGTAACAAATGCATGTCTGTCCGTTCTACAAAATTTAACATTTATTTCAAAATGAATGTAGGGTTCCGTAACAAATGTATGTCTGTCCGTTCTACTAAATTTTACAATTTTCAACCAAGGCCCTCCGACGGTTATTTTATAATAAAAGTAGGGTTCCGTAACAAATGTATGTCTGTCCGTTCTACTAAATTTCACAATTTTCAACCAAGGTCCTCCGACGGTTATTTTATAATAAAAGTAGGGTTCCGTAACACGTTTATGTCTGTCCATTCTACTAAGTTCTGCAACATCACCTACAACGTCCGTGATGTCAGCCCATAACACCGGGTAAACTAAGTGCCATGTCAGTACTTCCCCCTTTGATCGTGCTGACTACACTGAACTGGTCGGAAAACACAAACTATTTACATAGTCGTTTCGACCGACGTTTAATTCAGTGCGGTGGTACCAACCCGGTCAGGTTAAGCCCTACCACCAAGTAAGATTAGGAGGGAAGGGACCTACAGTTTTACGAGGAATCCGAACCTCGGTCAGCCTCCAACGGTCAGCGGTCACCCATCCAAGTACTGACCGCACCCAGCGTTGCTTTAACATTCAATAGCGACAGTTGACTGTCTGCACCACTGAGCTATCGAGGCTGACGTGGTCCTATTTTAATTGGGTCAAGATCGGATTGGAAAGCGAGGCCGAGTACATTAATAGCAAAAATTACTAAAAAAAACTGTGAAATAAAAAAAAAGTTTAAAAAAACATAAAACCGACTTCCTAAAAAAAGGAAAACAAAAAAACTATTTAAAATAAAAATATAAAAACCGCCTTCAAAAATATATGAAATAAAAACCTAAAAAAAAAAACGAACCCTAGAGTTGAAGGCGGTGCTAAAGCAAGCAAAAATGATGCATGAAAGAAAACATGAGTGGATGATAATATCCTTTGTGATTTGTGTAGCCTTTTTAGCACCGCCTTCAACTCTAAGGTTCGTTTTTTTTTTTAGGTTTTTATTTCATATATTTTTGAAGGCGGTTTTTATATTTTTATTTTAAATAGTTTTTTAGTTTTCCTTTTTTTAGGAAGTCGGTTTTATGTTTTTTTAAACTTTTTTTTTTGAAAATTCTGAAAAAAATTAACAATATAGGTACTTTTATGTAGTTGTGCACAAAACTATTAATTTTCCTCAAAATGTCATAAATTTGGAGATATAGTTAAATGTCTGAACAGCCAAAAATTCAATTTTTCGCGTGACTTTTTGGTCAAGCTCAAGCCACCGATAACGTAGTATTGTGATTGATAGCTTAAAACCATCCTGAGAAGTAACGAAATGTAACAGTGAAAATCGTATGTAAATTGATGGAGTGGTTCTCGAGTTATAAGAATATTTCATATATATATATATATACGTACGTTACTCGGTCGGTCGCCCGTAGAAATTTCGCTTTATTTATTGTCAGCCTCGGCACAGAATACTTAATAGGTACTATCGTGGCATCGGTAGCTCAGTGGTGCGGTCGGTCGACTGTTGTTAAGTAACCATGAGCGCGGTCAGTACTTGGATGGGTGATCGCTCGACCGTTGGAGGCTGACCGTGGTTCGGATTCCATGTAAAACTGTAGGTCCCTTTCCTTCTTACCTAACTAGGTGGTAGGGTTATGCCGCCCTGGTTGGTACCACCGCACTGAATGAAACGTGTCGGTCGAAACGGCTATGTATATATAGTATATAGTTCGTGTTTTCCGCCCAGTTCAGTGTAGCCGACATGAAATCAAGGGAAGCACTGACATGACACCTAGTTCACCCGGTGTTATGGGCTGATATCATATATGTTGTAGGTGATGTAAACAACCGTGTCAGTTTCCATGAAATTTTTTTTAGGATTATCTACCAAACGAAACCTAGGTACGACAGAAAAAATATGCTTTGGTCGTGCCGGATATACTGAACTGGACGGAAAAAAAGAACGATTTACATGCCAGAATGTAACAATGAAAACCATATGCTTCATACCATTTTCGATAGATGGCGCGCGCACATACACTTTTTAGTTTCTTCTATGGGAACCCCCGTGAATTTTTTACTTTTTGTTATTTTTATTATTTGTTGTTATATTGGCCATAATAATATTCGTGAAAATTTCAACGGGCTACCTAGGTATTACGGTTCAAGAGATACAGCCCTCGGACAGACGGACGGACAGACAGATAGACGGACAGACAGACAGACAGACAGACAGACGGCGGCGTAGGCTTAGGAATAGGGTCCTGTACTGGATACGTAACCCTAAAAGTACAGATTATAGATTATAATTCGATTATATCGGATTTTATTATTTATGAATTTTTTTAAGTTTTTAAATTTTTAAATTTTAAATTTTGAAGATAGTTTAAGATTGTTTGTTAGTTTAATATATCTATAGGTTTATGTTTTATGGTATTTAATATAGTTTTTTTTTAACTTGTAAATTGTAATATATTTTGTACTCACATAATAAACCATTTAAATTCAATTATAAGTGGTACATAATAAATAACATTAATGAAGGTTAGGTCTTGAATATTAAATGAAAATAACAATCGTATTCAAATTTATTTATTTTTCTTAAATGAGTTCAATACAGTGTTTAATCACCATGGAAGTGTAAACTTATAAACAAAATTTCTCCTAGCTCCTAGAAAATTATTGTCAGATGATCTAAGGTCAAAGGCAAATAAACTTGTAACTGTGAACTATCAATCATCATCATCAATACATAATAATATAATACAATTGTCAAATTTGAGTGTCTGTACATTTGATAATTGAAAAAAAAAATGAATTGGCGTGATAAAGGATAAGTAGTAATATAATTAATTGAGATCATTTTTAACACTTTGCCTCTGTGTGTTTGTTTGTGCACGCGTCACAGAAGAACTACTGAACCAATTCGAATGAAGCTTTCAGAAAAGCTTAACTCGGTGTACCATATAGGTCGTATCCAGACGATGATACACGTTTCAATTGATCCTTACGTTTCTAGTAAGTATTCTATTCAGTTTCAATTAAATAAATATATACGCATATATATTAATGCTAAATACTTATTACTAAAAACTTATTTATGTCTTTGGTTGCAAATTCCTCTATATCTATAACCTGCTATCCGATTTTCTTCAACTTGGTCTTCGAGCGCGGTTCAATGGTGACGTCCCTTGGGATTGAGGTTGACGATCTCGGATTGGAAGGCTTCCTGGTCGAGGCTGGTGGAAGTGGTGCTGGATGAACCTGACCGCGAGGAGTTTCGCCTCCTGGTCCCGGACTGCTCTCCGGCCATCAGTTGTTGGTACCTGCGTAAATAGCAGCCATTGAGATATTTTGAATTTCAGCAAATAACTCATAATGAATGGCAAGGGTAGAGAAACGTATAAACACGCGTTGCCCAAATCCGGGGATGGCAGGCTAGCTGATTTTGGTCTGTGTCAAGCTAGAAAGAGCCTTCAAAGACCCCAAATCTGAAATAAAATTTTCCGAGTGGAACTTCTAGGTGAAGAGGAATAATCGAAAAGCCCCAAGCTTATGTTAGGATGGATTTCCAAAACCGATAATCCTCACCTGGTCTTTATGAGTTTGAAGACCTTCTTCTTGCATACGAAAATGATGAATATGGCTACTCCGATGAGAAGATTGAACGCGTCTGTGAACTTCCACACAGTCCACTGCGGGGAGAAAGAGCTGACCACCTCCAGAGCCCAGCTGATCCCCATTAGGAGGAACACCTTCATGTAGAGAATGAATCTGCAAATGAGACATAGGTATGACCTTTGCTCTTCTTAAAGCGCCATTTTTTTATCAATGGAAACTGACATGATTAGCTACATCACCTACAACATCCGTGATGTCAGCCAATAACACAGGGTAAACTAGGTGCCATGTCATTGCTTCCCTTCGGTTGGGCCGGCTACACTGAACTGGACGGAAAACACAAACTATTTACGTAGGAATTTCGACCGACCGACGTTTCGTTCAGTGCAGTGGTACCAACATGGGCGGGTTGAACCCTACCGCCTAGTAAGGTAAGAAGGGAAGGGACTTACAGTTTTACTTGGAATCCGAATCACAGTCAGCCAACTGTCGACTGTCTGCACTACTGAGCTATCGAGGCTGACGATTTCCTATCATTTGAACGACATCCTCTTCAAATCTCTCTGAGACTGACCAGAGAACGCATGTTACCTTAAGAGTTGTACCAATAGCGGAGATTCATTTGGAATGACCATCCCTGCAGTATTGTAAGACGTCTAGGGGAGGGTGTACTCATAACAATGTGAGGGTTACAAAGGGGTGGTCCTAAGATCATCAAATTCTGTCATCCAGTGCTATCCACAGGAACACGGTGTTTACTATGCGTGTTTCCTATTTATTAGACAAGACATGTCTCAGGTGCACTGCCCACAAATGGGCACGAAGTCACGGTTTTCAGCAAGCTGAATTTGTAATTCGTATGAATGACTGAGTCAGAGGGGCCAAAGCACACGCTCCGACCACCTTTGAGGCTCATCACTACTAGAGTGTTGAGTCACGAATGTGAAATGTTCGAGTTAAATAGGGGTTTACCGATTTTGCGTAGTGCGCTGGACTGCGCTGTCGACGGTGCGCAGACTACGCGTGGCTCGACGCACTTCGCACAGGTTCCACGTGGTCGCCACGAACAGCGCGCAGTTAGCCAGGATCAGCACAGACATCGGAGCGTAAAGGTAGAAAAGACGCTCCATCTCTGTGAAACACAAAACATTACTTAATACAACGTTTTATTTCAGTACAATATATATCTCAAAACCGCAGCCTCTCAAAAAGGCGCTCCTTTTGGAAATAGCGGAATAGCTAAATGGAGTCATAAAAAAGTCAGTACGAGCGGAAGCTGATCACAGGCAGATAGGGTTCCGGAGTCACATTGCCTTCAGGTATAGCGAATTGACAAGTGCATGCGCGTTCGTTCAGTGCCCTCCGAACGTTGCCATTTTTCAGAAGAAGCTATTTCATAACAGTTTAAGATATTATATACTACAAAAGTAGTTTGCATGCCGGAGTTCTACAGTCCGGAATAATCGCCTCGTACAGCGCCTGTGACATACATAAGGATGGAGAGACCTAACCGATTTTACAAGGCCCTGCCATCGTTGATGACTGCTGAACCATTTTTAAGTATTTCAATTTTCGTAATTATTGAATTTAATAAGAATCAATATTCACGACTGTCTCAAATATCACAAAATTCTTTCTCTAGAAAATGTAAGATAAATTGCAGACGTTCGAACTAATTTCATTTAATCTCTAACCGCCCGAATCAAACAAGAATTACTTCTATATATACTCCATATACCTAATTGCAATTCCAGATATAGAATTCATTATTTATTAGAGCTTCCAAACTGTTTAACCATAACTAGAGAGACATTGACTGATTTTAACGACGGCTTTCATATCGTAAAGAAAGTTGACATTTTGTAAGACCGTCCAATTCAGTGTAGCCGACACGAGCGAAGGGAAGCACTGACGTGGCACCAAGTTCACCCTGTGTTATGGGCTGACATCACGGATGTTGTAGGTGATGTAGCCAACCGTGTCAGTTTCCATAAAAAAAAAACCTAAAGTTGTTCATATTTCTCTTTAACATTTATTTTTCTCATGGTTTTGTTGTCTATCAATTTCTTCTTTGCTGTGATTATGTAATTAGGTTCTTTTTTTCCTTTATGCTTGTGTTTTACTTTTTTGTTTAGACATTTATCTTGTTTAGTTGTGTTTTTGTGTATAGTTTCCATGTGTTTATTTTCATCTGTTAAAGATTTTCGATATTTGTCAGTTTATATTTGGTAACCTGTTATTGGTTTAAAGTTTTACTTTTATTTTGGTTTCCCTAAATCAATAAAATAAATATAAAAGAAGGAACCAATCACTTGATATGAAGCACGCTTTCCACGTGATGCCCGGGGTGACGATGGCTGTGTTGATCTTGTCCATGGGTAGATAGTTGAGGATAGCGAAGATGACAGTCATAGCGAGCGGACAGCCGAATCCGTACAGGCAGTACATGAGGAACTTGTGGTTCTCTCCGCGGCGGTTGATGTCTCGCGCCTTGGCGATTCCTCTGAAATTACATAAACACTTTTATTATCTACCTATGTTCAGTTCAATTTTTTTATTATTTTAGATAGATACGATCTATGGATTTTGTGGTCGAAAATAAATAGTAAAGTCGATCCCGACCAGGCTTCGATTTCGCCACCGAGTCGATGACGTATCCTAAGAAATGAAGCAGAAAATCTACGACGGCCGCCCGGCGCGCCGTCGTAGATTTTCTTCGAATTGGAATCTATATTTAATATATGTACTAAAATAAATTAAGTTGATACAAATTTGTACCGTGTGGGGCCGGTACTTTAAAAGAATAGCCCCACTGCATCTCACCCCGTGTATGTCGTAAAAGGCGACTAAGGGATATGACTCCCTTCTTATATTACTAGGTAGTAGGGTTTAACCCGCACGGGTTGGTACCACCGCACTGAATGAAAGGTCGGTCGAAACGGCTATGTAAATAGTTTGTGTTTTCCATCCAGTTCAGTGTAGCCGGCACGACCGAAGGGAATCACTGACGTGGCACCAAGTTCATCTTGTGTTATGGGCTGACATCACGGATGTTGTAGGTGATGTAGCAAACCGTGTCAGTATCCATAAAAAAAAAAAAAATTACGTTATTTACAATGATCAATAAGGAACAATATGTAGGGCATGTCTACTGTTTGTGTAAGCTCACCTGAAGGTCCAGTAGATGTCGAAAGACATGACGTTCATCCAGAAGAACGTCGCTAGGAGGGAGAAGTAGCAGATCATCGCTGGAAATAATTCAAAAATATTAAGTTCGTAATTATAGATAGACAGAAAATGCTTTATTGCTCCAATAAACATTCAACAGTAGGTAATAAGTACCTACATTAGAAAATTAGAAGGAACAAGGGCAGACTTATCCCTTAATGAGATTTCTTACAGTCAACCTTTGGATATTTGAGATTCGATTAATATAGTGGAATGTAAGTAGGTAGTAGCAAAAGAGTTGAGCGCGAGAATTGAAGATAAAATAATAATAAGAATTCCACAGATTAATAATAGGTGCATATAAGAACATAATATAATATACAAATAAATTATAATTATAATCGGTTTCTTCCGATTGATGTAGGTATCCCGTAAACCGCTATTAGGTTGCTCGGTTTAAAAGTACCTACTTTAAAAGAATAGCCCCACTGCATCTCTTCCCGTGTGTATCGTAAAAGGCGGCTAAGGGATATGACTCCCTTCTTATATTACTAGGTAGTAGGGTGTAACCCGCCCGGGTTGGTACCACCGCACTGAATGAAAGGTCGCTCGAAACGGCTATGTAAATAGTTTGTGTTTTCCACGAGTCAGTAAGCCTGGAGGCGCTATACATAGGAGGACAGGGGTAGCCGCGCGTCGGCGCACACGCGCCAGCGCGTCAGTCTAGCGCCGGCGACCGATCTTAGTCTCCGTCCGCCGCTCAGGCGGAGCGAACGTGCGCGTCTGTCACAAAATGCCTCATTGTGCAGTGCTTTGGTGCAAAAAGTCGTCGAAAAATTCAAACTTGAACACAGATGGAGTCACCTTTCACGAGTAAGTACTTTCATTCAATTTGATAGCATTTTTCGCTTGAATTTCAGTAACAAACATCGGCGTAAATATGTATGGAGAGCTCTTTTCTGCTTACCCACCATAGGTCGACTATCGTGTTGGATGCAGTTAGCTCTTGTAATTTTTTTTGTTTATTGATAAATATGTATGTTAAATACAGATATTTCATGCATTCTGCCTTATTGCCAAAGGACATTTCTTCTAGTCAACCTCAGCAGGTTTCCTCGTTCAATATTCGTTTATCGCGCTTTTTTCATTCAACCAGTACCTACCGGTTTTTACTTTTGAGCGACTCTAAAGGAATTAATTTCTTTAGGTCATGCGTCTACCGGGAATTAGTCTTGTTATGCTTAGCATTAACAAAATTAATTCATAATGAATACCCCGTTAGCATTTAGCACTGCTAAGCGCCCTGATGAATAAAAATTAATGCTAAATGCTAAGCAATAATCACATTTAATTTTAATTAGCATTGCTGTTTCGTTCGTAAAACTTTGTTGGTTCGTTTGTTTTAGAACGCACAAAGCAATGAAGTATGTGCTATTTATCTGTGGTACTGCTAAATGCTAAATGCTATATAGCGCCTGCGCTCCGCTGCTAGCTAGCTAGGTAGCATCTAAACGCGAAATGCGATGCGATCATGCGAGTGAGGGGTCGGAATTATCATCTGTCACGTGATCATTAGTTTTGGTCATATCTACAGAACCACTGGACTTAGACCCATCGTGTTGGTACTCAATCTGAACGTCTCGATGAGATCTATCCATCTGTCACATTAACTATTGTTTTGGTCATAACTCGAGAACCACTGGTGCTAGACCCATCGTGTTGGTACTCAAACTTCAGGTCTCGGTGAGATCTATCCATCTGTCACATGAACTTTTGTTTTGGTCATAACTCGAGAACCACTGGTGCTAGATCCATCGTGTTGGTACTCAAACTTTAGGTCTCGGTGAGATCTATCCATCTGTCACATGAACTTTTGTTTTGGTCATAACTCGAGAACCACTGGTGCTAGACCCATCGTGTTGGTACTCAAACTTCAGATCTCGGTGAGATCTATCCATCTGTCACATGAACTTTTGTTTTGGTCATAACTCGAGAACCACTGGTGCTAGACCCATCGTGTTGGTACTCAAACTTTAGGTCTCGGTGAGATCTATCCATCTGTTGCGCGACCATCTCTCGAGACACATGTTAGTTCTTTAGTTCAACAATAACAATGTAAATGTCAACAATGTAAACAGTAACAATGTAAATGTCGTAAATTGTGCTTTTAAATTTAATTCAATTGTTCAAAAGTTACCAAATGAAAATTTTAATATAGATACCGATCTATAAATAAACAATTAAGTAAATTATTGTTCTGTTTCAAATATATGTTTCTATTACAGACTACACAGCCTTTCATTTGTTATTTTATTAACCCTTATATAACGAATTCACACCGTCAAACTGACAGAGAGACGCATGGTACATTTTATAAGGCTCTAGCTGCATGGCTGGTTAGTTTGTTAAAAAAGGCAAAGCCAGGAAAACCTCATTTTACCCTAAAAAAATTAAATATCCAGGTGGGTATGGCTGGTTAGTTTGTTAAAAAAGGCAAAGCCTGGAAAACCTCATTTTACCGTAAAAAAATTAAATATCGAGGTGGGTACTCATAAATTTTTTATGGTAGGGTAGATTTTCGCGAATTTTTCGCGAAGTCATATTGCAATATAATTTGTCATATCGTTGGCTAAGTAATTAGCAAATAGTTGTTAATAATATAATATTTTTTTTTTTGGTTACAAAACTTTTCGACTTTCTAACATTATTTTTTTAATTTTGGAAAATTCCAATAACAAATACTCCAATAAGATAATACGAATGTACGAGGTCTTACATATCATTGTTTTGGAAATTTGATGTAGATTTATAATAAAGTATCCGAGGTATCTCAGAACTTAGAACTATTATCGTGTTTATGCGAAAATCTGCAAATTCGCAAAATTGTGAAAGGGGCGTTGCCTTTGTTCATTTAAGAGAAAGTTATATTATTCCCTTGATGTAAAGAAGGGTTAAATATTGTTAAATCCGTTTCATCTTTTCATCGCGAATCGACACAATGAGCGACTTATTGTATGAATCCCGTTCAAACGTATGGAAGACTGGCGTCACGTGGCTACCTACTCGCTCGGCCAATCACGGCGTTCCATGCGCCGCTCCCGCCTCAGACTTCACACCCCTTTGGCGGCTACCTCGGTTCTCATACAAACGATGCCGTATTTCGTATCCAGGCTTACTGACTCGTGGTGTTTTCCGTCCAGTTCAGTGTAGCCGGCACGACCGAAGGGAAGCACTCACGTGGCACCAATTTCACCCGGTGTTATGGGCTGACATCACGGATGTTGCAGGTGATGTAGCCAACCGTGTCAGTTTCCATAAAAAAAAAAAAAAGTTGATGGTGGAAAAATATCCGCCCAAGTATTAGTCTCCGGTCCTTCAAGAGAGGCGTGAATGGGCACCTGTCAGGCCGGCATGGCATTGCGCCAAATTGTGCATACATGACATATAAGACGATAAGTTGAGCTAAATTTCAAATTGTGAAATTTGCTTATAATTTTCTTTTGGTCGATGACATATTTTTTAGTTAGGGAGAGACGTAAGGCTTATCTAGTACTATATAGTACTATAGATCAGTGGCCTACGCAACCATGGTTCACGATAAAAGTAAAAAAGCCCACTCACACATAACGTGACAGAGCTCGGCGACATTCGCGTCCAGGGCTCCAGTCAGCTGTATGGTGCCTGTCGTTAGGAAGCCGACCAGCATACTAGCCACATATGCCATCAGCACCTTTCCGTGCAGGTTCCTCAGCTGAGGCAGGAAGGAATACACGCCTAGAGTCGCCGCCAGGAACACCGACGATATGTACATCCCTGCAGAAATACAAAACATTCGTTTCTTCATTATTTCATGAGAGGAGACCCGGCAGTGTTGATGCAAAGGATTTTCATGGAGGCGACGGGGGTACCCATAAGTCAAAGGATTATTTTATTCAGCAGGTGATCCTTGTCATCCGAAAGGGGAAATGGCGCTAGCGTTCTTGGGACCTTTAGTACAATAATTCACATATTAATTTAATTGATTAATTTTAAATTTTCTAATTAATTAATTATTTAATTTTAAAGGCGTGCAAGGGGGCACGCCTTTTTTTATGGAAACTGACACGATTGGCTCTATCTACAGTTTTACATGTCCTTAGAAACAATTAATTGAATTGTTTTTTTTGTTTTTATGGTAACTGATAAGTTTGGCTACATCACCTACAACATCCGTGATGTCAGCCCATAACACCGGGTGAACTAGGTGCCATGTCAGTGCTTCCCTTAATTTCATGTCGGCTACACTGAACTGGACGGAAAACACGAACTATTTACATAGCCGTTTCGACAGACGTTTCGCTTCAGTGCGGTGGTACCAACCCGGGCAAAGATAAACCCTACCACCTAGTAAGGTAAGAAGGGAAGGGACCTACAGTTTAACGTGGAATCCGAACCACGGTCAGCCTCCAACGGTCGAGCGGTCACCTATCCAAGTACTGACCGCGCTCAGGGTTGCTTAACAAAAGTCGACCGACTGCACCATTAAGCTACCGAGGCTGACAGCCTATGACAGCTAGTTATACATTATCCGTTATTATCTATAATTATGGATGTTAATTTTATTTCATTCAGTGAAAAATATCATGTTTTTTAGGTTTCCGTATCCCGTACGGAAGCCTATTACTAAGCCTACGCCGTCTGTCTGTCCGTCCGTCTGTCCGAGGGCTGTATCTTTTGAACCGTAATTAGGTAGCCCGTTGAAATTTTCACAGAATGTGTGTTATTTATTATGGAGGATTAACAACAAATAATAAAAAGTAAAAAATTAAGGGGGGTTCCCGAAACATGTTTTTTTTCCATGTTTTTTTTTTGTGGTGCGGAAACCTCGGTGCGCAAGTCCGACTCGCACTTGGCCGGTTTTTTTTTAATAGACAGTCGGCACGGATGGCCGTGCCTGAAGGTTAAAATGAAAAATCATACATGGCCAATAACACCACTCCTCGTGAAACCACGACCTGAGAGAGACGGCCTCCCAGGCAACAATAATACAAGGTGTACATACAGGAAAATGCTTGATCTCAGCTCAGTACATAATATGTAGGTAAGTATAGATAGGTATTCTCACTGGATTCTAATTAGGGAAGTGGTTATGCATGTTTATCTTTAACAGCATGACTGTGTTCTGTGTGTGCATGCTCTTATGTTGTATTTACCGCATTTATTGAGTGTAGACGGAACTTTTTCAAATGAACTCCTGCCATACGGAAAACAGGAAATCCGAAATCGAATTGCGTTTATCATGAAAATAAAATAAATGTGCGAAAAATTCATTGCGCAACATGCCTACATGAACCTTATTATCTGGGGGCACGGCAGTGCCCCCGCCAAGTCGAGCAAACTCGAAGCAACTCAGGGTACTTTTGGCCTCCCTGTATCTTTGTTGTGGACCAAAAATTTTAGTTACCAAGGAGTACTTACCAAACCTAGTTATAACCCGAAATTATAAATTTATAACTATTATAGTTTGCGAGATAACGCCAGTCAAAGTTCCGGTTTTTACTGACTCACTCACCGATCGCTCGGAATTCGGCCTCTCGCCCTTAGTTACTCACTTTCTTCGAGAAGGTTTATCGTCTTCCTGAGCGCAGCTCGGCCTTCGGCCTCGCCCCCAGTTACTTTCTTCGAGAAGTTTTACGGTCTTCCTGAACGCAGCTCGGCCTTCGGCCTCGCCCTCAGTTACTTACTTTCTCCGAGAAGGTTTCTGGTCTGCCTGAATGCAGCTCGGCCTACGGCCACGCCCATAGTTACATACTGTCTTCGAGAAGCTGTATCGTCTTCTTGAACGCAGCTCGGCCTTCCCAGCTTCGGCCTCGCCCTTAATTACTTACTTTCTTAGATAAGGTTTATAGTCTTCCTGAACGCAGCTCAGCCTTCGGCCTCGCCCTCAGTTACTTACTTTCTTCAAGAAGGTTTATGGTCTTCCTGAACGCAGCTCGGCCTACGGCCTCGCCCTTTGTCACTTACTTCTTCGATAAGGTTTATGGTCTTCCTGAACGTAGCTTGGCCTTCGGCCTCGCCCTTAATTACTTACTGTTTTCGAGAAGGTTTATCGTCTTCCTGAACACAGCTCGGCCTTCGGCCTCGTCCTTAGTTACTTACTTTCTTCGATAAGGTTTATAGTCTTCCTGAACACAGCTCGGCCTTCGGCCTCGCCCTTTGGCACTTACTTTCTTCGAGAAGGTTTATCGTCTTCCTGAACGCAGCTCGGCCTACGGCCTCGCCCATAGTTACTCACCGTCTTCGAGAAGGTGTATCGTTTACTTGAACGAAGCTCGGCCTTCGGCCTCGCCCTTTGGCACTTACTTTCTTCGAGAAGGTTTATGGTCTTCCTGAACGTAGCTCAGCCTTCAGCCTCGCCCTTAATTACTTACTTTCTTAGATAAGGTTTGTAGTCTTCCTGAACGAAGCTCGGCCTTCGGCCTCGCCCTTAGTTAGGTACTTACTTTCTTCGAGAAGGTTTATGGTCTTCTTGAACGCAGCTCGGCCTTCGGCTTCGCCCTTAATTACTTACTTCCTTAGATAAGGTTTATAGTCTTCCTGAACGCAGCTCAGCCTTCGCCCTTAGTTACTTACTTTCTTCGAGAAGGTTATCGTCTTCTTGAACGCAGAAGGCCGAGGCCTTCGGCCTCGCCCTTAGGCACTTCCTTTCTTCGAGAAGGTTAATAGTCTTCCTGAACGCAGCTCGGCCTTCGGCTTCGCCCTCAGTTACTTACTTTCTTCGAAAAGGTTTATGGTGTACCTACTCAATAAGGCGCAACAGTACTTCACACCAGGCCGTAGCTGCTTTTGTATAAAGCGCATACGAGGTACTGCTTGGAGTACTGTTCGCACTTGTGGGATGGCTCAGGTAGCAACGAGGGTAGCAATACCAACTTGCGCCTGTCAGACTGTTCGGTGACAGTATCCCACGATCTACAAATACTGCAGCTCCGCAGAGATCTCGGCTGTCTAAATTCTATCGCTTATTTCATGGGAAGTTCTTGGAGAAGCTATTTGACGCGATTGCGCCGTCCCTTTTCCACCTCCGCACCATGCGAACTGGGCAGGGATTGGATCCCGACATACCATGAGATGACGTGTATTTGCTGTGACGTGTGTTGATAGTGATACCATTTAGATATATACCAGCAGTTATACCATTATGAAACTCACCAGATATAGTAAGGTATGGTTCCTGAGCTTCATCATCCTCTTCGGGAGTCAGCGCTACCAAGCCGTCTACCACCACCTGAGAGGAATTGTACCGAATCAAGTGGTCCATGCAGAAGTGATCGTTGTCCAGAGGAATCCAACGGTCGTATGTGTTCGGAGATTCTACCATCAGTGTGCCGGTCTGAAAGTCAAAACGTGTGACATTATTGATTGATTATCAGTGTTCGGAGAGTCAAAACGAATTATATTATTAGTATATTGATAGGATCAAAGCAAATAAGGTAGGTCCAGGCTTGGATTCCGGGCTCCGTAAGTATTGCATGTCACAGTTAATTATATCAGATTACAGTTTGGAAACATTAGCAAATGCTTAGTTAATTTTGAATGTTTGAATTTTTTGAATGTTTTAGATTATGATATGGCACATACGCTGTATCCTAACTATCGGGGTATGCAGAGCAATCGGTGTGTTTCTGTGTAAGTATTGTTAATTTCTATTGCTCTTCTGTATGTTATCTACTGTCTTCAGTATCTCTGTTAGAGTTTTTGTGTGCAATAAAGTTAGGTACTTACTCAAGTACCTAAATTACGGCACAACAATGAATACCGCACTTAACAAAGAGTATTGGGACAAGATACATTAATTATAAAGTTATAATATAAAGCAGCATTATGTAAGGCACGAAGACTTACTGCGTGACTGTGAGTGAAATTACCGTGCCAAGGTGAGAGGTAGCCGGTCTGTCACCTTTTAGCACGGCATATTGTCTTTAATCCTTAGTCACCTTTTATAACGGAGATACGCAGTGGGTCTATTATTTTTAATGCCGTACCCCACACGGTACCTACAAGATCTATGTATGTAAATACTTAGGTATGCAGATCTCCTTCTCACCTCCAGTAAATATAGATTCATATACGGGTACATGTAGTATCCAGTCTCCATGATATTCCTTCCGCTGAGAAACTTGAAAATGTCCTTCGCCTTCTTCTGTGTTGTTTCTATGTCCTTGTTGTAAATCTTAGGGTCCATGGTGCCCCTCCTTGTGTCGTCCCGGACACATCTTCCGCTATCGGGAAATTCCGTGGTCTGTTGCACGATGAATCCGTAATTGCAACACTTTCGAATGCAAACTGCGTTCTCGCAGAATATAGTTTTGTTCACTTGTCTTCCGAAGATATCCTTTTCTATCCATTCGATTGCTGTTTCGTTACCTTCTTGAGCAAATGTTACAGAGAGATAGACACACAATATAAGCACCGCACATGGCATCTTTTTAAAAACCATTATAATGCTTTTAGTAAAGAAAAATAAATGTTACTTCACGATCTAATACTTGTGTGTATCAGATAATTCCTTGTAGTTCGTGCTTGTAGTATACTCTACAAAGTTCTACACAGAACTGAAAACAATCAAAGCTATAAGCTGCCAATTTCCTGAACACTGCGGTTATCTCATCCTCCTTATAGAGTACATACGTATTGCTCACCGATGGTGTGTGGTTACAGAGAAACATATTATAAGCAATATTTAGAAATACTTATATTCCTGGTATTTCGTCGTCATGTTTGCTTTGATTCTGTACTCCATAGTCAGAATGATTACACAAAAACTCAATCCTCTCGCCGTTTCAATGTAAGTAGGTAATCGGGAAAAATAAAATCCCCCGAACTCGAGACAGTACAGCACACGGATCCTATAATAGTCACCCTTCAGCCAGACGGGATGTTGTGGATGAAAAGAGGCGAAGACTTGTGTCTGATCTCGAACAAACGTTGCGGTCTATTTTCGAATGGGGCCGTAGTAATTTGGTCGAGTTCAACGCTTCAAAAAGACAAGTTTGCGCGTTCAGTGCGAAGAGAACGGCGTTAACACCAGCTCCTTCCTTCCAAGGCATGTTGCCCTAAGCGACCACCTCTGGGCCCTCGGAGTCGAACTGTCGCACGACCTAAACAACTTACGCCATATCGAGGGCAAGGCCAAGCTGGCTTCTAAAAAGCTAGGCGTACTCAATAAGGTGCGACGGTACTTCACGCCGGACCAAAGGCTGCTTTTGTATAAATCGAAGATTAGGTCCTGCTTGGAGTACTGCGAATAAAATGATAGTAAAGAAGGTGCTCGCACTTGTGTGATGGCTCAGCCAAATAACTTGCGCCTTTGGACTCGATCCAGCGTCGAGCCGTGCGACTAGTGGTCGATGTGTCCCGCGATCTAGAGCCACTGCAACTTCGGAGGGATGTCGGCGCCCTAAGTGTTTTCTATCGCTTATTCCACGGGGAGTACTCGGAGGAGCTGTTTAACGCGATTCCGCCGTCCCCTTTCCACCTCCGTACAACTCGCACTGGGCAGGGATTGCATCCCTATACGTTGGACTTACCGCGGATTCGTACCAATCGGTTGGGCAGTTCTTCCTCCACAGAACCGGTAAACTCTGAAACGCTCTCCCTGCCCACATACTTCCCTCCAAGTATAGTCTCGGGTCCTTCAAGAGAGGCGTGAATGGGCGCCTGTCAGGCCGGCATGGCATTCGCAACCCCCGCATGCGACCGAATGTCCATGGGCGTCGCAAGACACCTTATGGGTGGCTCGGCGCCAGATGTCGCGCTTACTATAAAAAAAACGTTTCCATATGTGGCATCAAATTACTAAGTCCAAGCACTTAGTTCAGTAAGGCAAACGGTGATGACAGGTTAAGGGTTTTTTGGAGCAATTTTTTTTTAATGGAAATTGACACGGTTGTCTACCACACCTACTACATGCGTGATGTCAGCCCATAACACCTTCGTGAACTAGGCGCCATGTGAATGATTCCCTTCGGTCGTTTAGCAGTTTTTTAAGGAATAAAAATGATCTCTTTTTTCATACAAAAGTAGCCAAAAAAATAATATTTTAACATTTAAAATAATATTAATAAAGCAGTCATTGAAACTTTCATTCAGTGCGATGGTATCAATCCGGGCAGGTTTTATCTTACGTCAGCTGGGTGAGGAGAAGTGGTATTTTTAGGGTTCCGTACCTCAAGGAGGAAAAAACGGAACCCTTACAGGATCACTTTGTTGTCCGTCTGTCTGTCTGTCTGTCTGGCTGGCTGGGTGTCTGTCTGTCTGTCAAGACCTTTTTTCTCAGGAACGGGTAGAGGTATAAAGTTGAAATTAATATCAAATACTAAGGTCTACGTTTCCTCGGAGGTGTAAAAAAATTAAGCTTATAGGTCCACGCAATCACTAGATACGCCCATTTAAGTCACATATTTTGCTACCGGCAAACCAAATCAAAACCTATAGAGTACTACCCGTTAACCTAGAATAATGAAATTTGGCAAGAAGCAGGTCTTATAGCACAAGTAAAGGAAAAAATCGAAAATTGTTAATTTATAGTTATGTGACATTAAAAAAAAATTTTCTTTGTTTTGTATGTCAAGGTCCCTTTTTCTCAGGAAAGGATCAAGATAACAAATTGAAATTAATACGAAATACTAAGATCTACCATCTCTTTAAGGTGTAGAATATTAAAGCTTCTAAATCAACGCAATCAAAAGATACGGCCATCTATGTCATATTTCATACTCGCAAACTCACTCAAAACAAATCAAAACCTGTAGGGTATTTCCTGTTAACATAGAATCATAAAATTTGGTAAGAAGCAAGGTCTTACAACACAAGTAAAGGAAAAAATCTTAAAATTGTAAAATTGTAGTTATTGACATAAAGTTTATTTTTTGTTTTGTATGTCAAGGACCCTTTTTCTCAGGAACGGATCAAGATAAAAAATTAAAATTAATATAAAATACTAAGATCTACGATCTCTTGAAAAAAGCAAGCTTCTAAATCGACGCAATCAAAAGATACGGCCATCTATGTCAGATTTCATACTCGCAAACTCACTCCAATCAAATCAAAACCTATAGGGTATTTCCCGTCAACCTAGAATCATAAAATTTGGTAAGAAGCAAGGCACACGTAAAGGAAAAAATCCTAAAATTGTTTTATGTGTCAAGACAAAACCCTTTTTCTCAGTAACGAGTCAAGATATCAAATTGAAATTAATATGAAATACTAACGTCTGCGATCCCTTCGAGCTATAGAAAATTAAAGCTTCTAAATCAATATAATCAAAAGATACGGCTATATAAGGAAAATTTTAATAATTGCAAACTCACTCAAATGAAATCAAAACCTATAGGGTACTTACCGTTGACCTAGCTAGAGTACGGAAATTTGGCAAGAAGCAAGGTCTCACAAGTAAAGATAAAATCTGAAAAGGATATGTCGTTATGTCATAAGAAATATATTTTTGTATATTTCAACTTCACGAATGCCGCACAGTCAAAAACCATTGCTGTAGTGTTTATTTAGGCGGTTCGTGATTTTCCAAAACAATTGTTTTTGTACATACTTAATACCTACAAATATATTGAGTGATGCTGATGATACGGAACCCTCGGTGCGCGAGTCCAACTCGCACTTGCCGACTTTTTTTTTTTAAGTGAAAACTTCTTTAGCGGCGCTTGGGTAAAAAAATTTAAACTCGCGTCATCGCGTCCTCGTCAGTCTCGAAAAGCGAAATGTAACCTTAAGTCATTGCATTAAGGGTTAAGTTAGAGTGGCACGGGATCAATTCTGTTCGTAACACCGCGACAGCGACATTTTATTTAAAATGTAATCTTAAGTCATTGCAATAAGGGTTAAGTTACGATTGGCACGGGATCTGCCGGCACTCCCGGTTTCGGTTGTAGGGTTTCGTTTCGTAACACGTTTATGTCTGTCCATTCTACTAAGTTCTGCAAAATGAATTGTAGGGTTCCGTAACAATTGCATGTCTGTCCGTTCTACTAAATTTAACATTTATTTCAAAATGTATGTAGGGTTCCGTAACAAATGCATGTCTGTCCGTTCTACTAAATTTTACAATTTTCAACCAAGGTCCTCCGACGGTTATTTTATAATAAAAGTAGGGTTCCGTAACACGTTTATGTCTGTTCATTCTACTAAGTTCTGCAAAATGAATGTTGGGTTCCGTAACAAATGCATGTCTGTCCGTTCTACTAAATTTAACATTTATTTCAAAATGAATGAAGGGTTCCGTGACAAATGCATGTCTGTCCGTTCTACTAAATTTTACAATTTTCAACCAAGGGCCTCCGACGGTTATTTTATAATAAAAGTAGGGTTCCGTAACACGTTTATGTCTGCCCATTCTACTAAGTTCTGCAAAATGAATGTAGGGTTCCGTAACAAATGCATGTATGTCCGTTCTACTAAATTTTACACAAAAAAATACTTTTTTTTTTCATAATTTTTTTTTATATTGTTTTTAAATTATTTTTTTTTCATTAATTTTTTTTATATTTTTTTTTCATTTATTTTTTATTTTGTTTAAACCTTCGTTATAAATAAACTTAAAACTTAAACTTTTTTTTTTTTAAGCAATGTTACGGTGTTTTCACTTACCCGACACTCCCGGAGTGCACCTGAGGCTTTTTTTTTATGTAATCCGGAATGGGTGGCTGAGTCGGAGGGGCCAAACAAAGCACATGGTCCGACCAGCCAATATCACCTATGGCAAGATAGGTGCCATACCGGAGACTTCCTTGGATTGCTGGCTATACTGGACTAGAGGAGAACACAACCGAGGCTGCTATGCGGCCATCTTACATCCAGTACGGTGGTACGAACCCAGTCGGCTACAATTTGAGCCTACGACCTAGTAAGGAGCAACAGAAGGGACCTACAGTTTTACACCGGTTAACGGTGAAGCAGCAGTATGCACGTAAATTTTTTCGTCAGAAAAAACTCATTGGTACAACCCGACCGGATTCGAACCTCGGACCTCTCGCACGAGAAGCCGATGCCGAAACCACTCGGCCACCCGCCGCTTAATTTATAGTTTATAGTTTTAAATGGAAAACAAACATGGGCCGAACTTAACTCGCAACATCGAGATAATGCACTTTTAACTAGAGACTACACTCACATAGTGCACCACGTTCCACCGAGTTGAAGCTATCCAGCCGCATCTAAGTTAATGAAAATTAATAATATTTATTTTTCTCACAAATACATATGTATAATTACAATATAAAGTTCCAATGTACATAAGAGCTAAGAATGGCATGGCAAGAAAAATCTGACCAGAAACAAACTTTGCCCTTACCCCACATTAGCGGGCACGAGGAGCCGGTAGCGAGACGCTGATTGTTAAGTTAAGTCTATTAGGCCTTAGCCTAATAGACTAGGCAAACAATTTTAAAAAGGCTTCCGTTATGAGTTTTAGAAGCAAATCATATTACTTTTTGGTAAGCGGTGTTTTCTTACTAATTCGACCCCGCTGAATCCAAAAATACCGATTGCCCCCCCCCCACCTCTCCCGCCCCCCGACCCCCATTTCCCCTCCGAAGTGTCCCTCGCCGTAGTTTTTTTTATTTTACAGAAAAACGGTTACAGATAGGAGCAAATTTCCAAAGAAGAACTTAATCTATAATAAATTTCCTAAACATCAGTGCTAGATTTATATCGATACGGTAAGTAGTTTTTGAGATGCAGCCTTCGACATTCGACGAAGAAGTAAAAAAAATTTTTTTTTATATTTCTTCTCAATTTGTAGGAAAGAGACAGCAGTAATGAGAAAATTATCTACAAACGTTTTATAGCTTATCCATTTCTCTTGAAAATGACATCTAATTCATATTCATGTGAACAATGCTTCTCGAACTACAGTTTACCGCGTGGAGGTATTTCCGCGCGCATCGTACACTCTCCCTAGAATCATGCATCAGGTACGTTTGCAGGAACGTACCTGATGCATGATTCTACGGTGGCCACCGAAATCCGTTATAATGATTGTGCATAAACTGAGCAATACAAAACTGTTTTCAGTATCTTAGAATATCAGAATCAAAATCAACTACAGCCTCATGGCTTGTTTTTTCCAGTTATGGCTTTGTTTAAGAGATATATATTATTTACTTGAGTGGCAGCACCGTCGCCTGTCATTTTGCACGACACGCTCTTAAGAATGTTGAATAAAATAAAAAAAAAATAGATCTGCGAGTGGAGATGGTGTTTTGTTTTTTCGCGAGAGACACTTGTGGCGACCTTGTGGGTAGGTGAAAAATTTGATTAGGCATATGGCTTGTTCGTGTTTTGGTTTTTTGACCGTACATCGAATTTATTATTTACTTTGTATTTTAACCGTGAACGTTCTTCCCGACTACGGAACCCTTCACGTGCGTGAACAGACACGGACTTGGCCGATTTTCATTTACCTTTCTACTTCGATCTATGTAATGTAAATGAAATTGTCTGATGTACTTACTATAAGATACTAAGTAACTATATCAATAAACATATTTAATTTAATTTCATACTTCAGTTTTGCTACTTGATTGCTTTGAACTTCCTCCCTAGCGCGTCCTCTAGTAATATATCTCGATGCCCATATTAGTTCTTGATAGAGTAGGAAGACATTCACGATCGGTTATTCTATGGCCAAAATAAGGTGCGCACACCATTTAAGGACTTGCGGTCAGAGCCGGGTTTGAAAGACGGAACCAGTTGTGTTCAGGCGACGTTGACAAGGTCGATATTTGCATGAAGGCAAATGAAATGTTTCCTTATGCATCCGTCTATTTTCGTTGAATATGGTAATGGCGGGGTCAAATCGCGTGTTTCTAATAGCACTCAGTTAAACGAATGATTCATTAAAACTTGACAGATCATGGAAATAAATACTTACCTATTCCATGGGGAGTACACTAGGAGTAGGAGGAGCTCTTTAACGCGATCCCGCCGTCCCCTTACCACCACCGCACCTCACGCACCGGGCAGGGAAATGCATCCCTTATGCTGGACTTACGCGGATGCATACTAACGCTTCTGCAGATCTTTCCTCTGCAGAACCGGTAAACTCTGGAACGCTCTCAAGTCTCAATGCCCATATACCTAATAAATCCCCCTAAGTACCTACGGTCTCTGGTCCTTTATGAGAGGCGTGAATAGGCACCTGTCAGGCCGGCATGACATTCGCAACACCCGCATACGACCGAATGTCAATTGGCGTCGTTAGACACCTTATGGGTGGCAGGGCGCCACATGTATTCAAAAAGTTGAAATGGCATCAACTTTTTTCTTATTTTTATGACATGGCTGACTATGTCACCAACAAAACCCGCGATGTCAGCCCTTAACAGCCCGCCGTGACCTAGGTGCAATGTCAGTGGACTGAACGGAAGAGACGAACTATTTTCATAGCCGCTTCGACCGACGACGTTCATTCAATGCGGTAGGTATTATTAAACCCGGGTTAAACCCGCCCGGGATCCGGGCGGATCGCGGATCCCAGGAATCCGATTTTGGTTTTACGTCGAATTCGAACCACGGTTAGCCTCCAACGGTCGAACGGTCACCCTGCTGTGTGCTCACATTACGAACAACCAGTCGACCGATCGAAATACTGAGCTACCGAGGCTGTACGAGATTTCTACTCCATATATGCTTATACTAGCTTTTGCCCGCGGCTTCGTTCGCGTGAAATTCGTATTTCAAAGGAAGAAAGTAAGTAACTAAGGCCGATCTGCGTTTAGGTAAACAATAAACCTTCTCAACTAAAGTAAGTAACTAACGGCGAGGCTTCAGGCTGAGATGCATTCTGGAAGACAATAAACCTTCTCGAAGAAAGTAAGTAACTGAGGGCGAGGCCGAGGGCCGAGCTGCGTTCAGGAAGGCTAAACCTTTTCAATGAACGTAAGTAACCGAGGCCGAGGCCGAAGGCCGAGCTGCGTTCAGGAAGATCATAACTTTTTCGAAGAAAGTAAGTAACCGAGGGCGAGGCCGAAGGCCGAGCTGCGTTCAGGAAGACTATAAACCTTTTCGAAGAAAGTAAGTAACAGAGGGCGAGGCCGAAGGCTGAGCTGAGTTCAGGGAGACCACAAGCCTTTGCTTGCCTTTAGTATGTTACTTACTTTCTTTGAGATTTTTTATTGTTTATCAGTTATCTGAATCCAGTTCACCCTCCGGCCCCGGCTTAAGTTACTTACTTTCTTCTTTTGAAATACGAATTTCACGCGAGCGAATCCGAGGGAAAAAGCTATCGATATTAAAATAATTAACTTCAGTTAAAATAAATCAATACTTAACTAAGTAAAATATTCCATGTAGGTATTAGCGTAACCGGAACTGAATTTTATTTAGCCTATATCCTGTGTCTCGTATAGCTAAATGTGCGTGTACTAATTTTAATCGAATTTAGATGATCGGCTTAAATTTTATGGAGGAAATTCATACATACATATTCGCCTCGCCCCGCTGCCCCCCGTCCCGCCCGTACTGTGCGCCGCACCGCAGGACGCCATGATATCAAGACATTCTCATCGTCGTAACTTTTAAACTATTTGTCCAAATTACTTAGTGTGAAAGCCAAAGTTTATCTACTTTAAATACCAGAAGCGATAAAAGTATGTATTTTGATAAGAATTAATTGAATACCTACTATAAAATGTGCATTGTAAATACAGTATCTAATTTAAATGTATTTATATTTCACTATTTTGGCTATAGTGGCTTCCACATAAAAGGTCGCGGACTTTTTTTTTAGAACTATTTAAGAGAAACAACGTCACTATAGGTACATTATCTTCGTGTAACTAACGGTTTATGCAGTGCACGCCGAGATAGCTCTCAGATGGCAGGATTTTTTCCGACTTACTTGACATTTATCGATATACCTATTTGGGCAATTAACACAATGTCTTTATCAAAGAGTTTGTATTACGAATACAAACTCTTTGGTCTTTATAAATTAAAGCCTATATGTTATTTTGATGTACTGTAAAGGCTCATCAAAATCTGTTCAGTAGTTTTTGCGTGAAAGAGGAACAGAGGTCCATTCTATCATAATATTGCGGCTATTCAGTTCGCTCGCTGCCGGCCGCCCGCTCGGTAAATACCATAGTACCTACTACGGCGCCTACGGAACATATCGGTTTGTATGGGAGCCACATCTTAGCGTAACCGGAAGTGAATTATATTTAGCCTATCCTGTGTCCCGTGTAGGTAAATGTACTTGTACGAAGTTTCATCGAATTCAGATGATCGGTTTAAGAGTTATGGTGGAACATACATACATACAGAAATGATTTCTAAAAATCGTAAATTTAGTTTTAGTCTCCAAACACACAGAGTCTACAAACCCAATATCTCAAAAAACAAAGCAACTTGACCATCCCTTACAGATTTATTATTAGTATAGGTAATATTGATTGATGACTAGTTTTTTGTGATCAATTGATCATATAAATGTGTGTTCGTTCTTATATATTTTTGTTTAGGTTTTTTTTTTTAATTTGCTTGCGCAGTTGTCATGGGGTCTAGCTAGCTAGACACACGGCAGTGTGACAGCCAAGTTCGCAAAGCAAAAGGGCGACACACCGTGGGCCGTGGGTTATATTTCACGAACCATCTCGGGCCACTTTCAACCCCCCATAACTTAAAATATATTTGACCTACACACTTGAAATTGAACACGCGTGTCCAGTAAGACCCTCTCCTAATTACCAAATCTGAAATTTAAATAAAAACCCTCTTACCATTCACGAGGTAATGACGTCCGTAACAATACAGCAGCTATGATTTAAAGAACTTCGAAAGAACTTGGTATCCAGTTAGATCTAACTTATTTTATTAGCGAAGCCGTTATTCGAGTGCTTATCTTGCAAGTTTTTTTTTTGTTCCGAACTTGGCTTTTTTCACATTTATGTTTTTGGTGGGATAGATGTTTACACATCAATAATAAAAACAACTGCATGTTATTTATGAGAGAAAATTTATTTAATCGATTTGCGTCGTACCACAATAAATACAACATGAGTACAAATATCATTTAAAAACTGCAAACTTTTAATGCCAGGGAAAAGTGACAAATTATGTTTCCAATGAATACTCCCATTAAGACCTATCCTTTTCTTTCTCACTTAAAAGACAGAGAGGTACCTACTTTGACATTATGCACTTATCAGAAACAGTAATAAAATACAACCAAAGTTCACACGCTTAACTCGCTATGGACTATGCTATGCATTTGGCTTGGACTATGAACATTTAAGGCCGACTTCGCCACTTTCGGTTAAGTCTCGATTGACATTTATCCGCCGGTTATTAATGTGACATTTCGCATACAGCTGTTGACAGGAGTCAAACAGCAACCCTGGAGTCAACCCTGCGAAGTTTCTTACTGGTTCTTCTTACCCTGCGAAGTTTCATACCGGTTATTCTTCGTGGGTGTAATCGAACCGGATAGAACAAATTGTGACAAGTTCGAGTGCAGCTTGAACTCGTGTGAAGGTTATGCTACGCAAAAGAAGAAAAGTGAAATCCCAACAAACAAATTGGTGCTAACGGCAGGTTGTTTTAGATCTTAAAGTGGTATATTGGATTAACATAACTCAAGGTTTTAAGCGTCACTACTGTAGAGCTCTTGTCCCTTATACAGGGTGACCCAGTTATAGTAGTCCAAAAATTTTTTTTAGATGGAGGGCATCATGTTGACTCATTTAAAAACAACATTAGTTCCGCGAAAATCAATAGTTTAGAAGTTATGATTTTTTTTTACTTTTTTTGAAATTTCTCTATTTTAGTCACATTAACCGCTCTAGTTGGATATCTATTCCACAAAATCGAATGAAAATTGGTATGGAAGTAGAGGAGACATGTAGCTAGTACGTAATGAATAGTTTTCAGGTTACTCCTAGACTGTACTGTTTCTATAGCCCTTTCAGTGAATTTTTGTTCAGATTACATTAAAACTGATGAATTTTTTAAAAATCACTGTGAAAATTGCCCATGCCCTTAAAAACTACCTATACATATCACAATTCTCCAGACCAAAAATTTAGTGGTGTAATAATTGTAACATATTCAAAATTAACATCATTTGTACAAAGTCACTGCAATAAAAAGTGACGATTACCTTAATTTTTAAAATCTTATTTTTTTCACAACGTTAGTTCAACTACAATTTCACATTATTCACAAACCTGTCTCTAACAGCGCTAGTCTACAAATAAAAACTATTTATTAATGTTAAAAATTATTTATTTTTTTTTTTTATTAAGGTAATCGTCACTTTTTATTGTAGTGACTTTGTACACATTATGTTAATTTTGAATATGTTACAATTATTACACCACTACAATTTTTGGTCTGGAGAATTGTGATATGTATAGGTAGTTTTTAAGGGCATGGGCAAATCTCCGGTAGTACTTTTTTTTTCACAGTGATTTTTCAAAAATTCATCAGTTTTAATGTAATCTGAACAAAAATTCACTGAAAGGGCTATAGAAACAGTACAGTCTAGGAGTAAACCTTAAAACTATTCATTACGTACTAGCTACATGTCTCCTCTACTTCCATACCAATTTTCATTCGATTTTGTGGAATAGATATCCAACTAGAGCGGTTAATGTGACTAAAATAGAGAAATTTCAAAAAAAGTTTAAAAAAATCATAACTTCTAAACTATTGATTTTCGCGGAACTAATGTTGTTTTTAAATGAGTCAACATGATGTCCTCAATCTAAAAAAAATTTTTGGACTACTATAACTGGGCCACCCTGTATATAATAGCACGTACTAACGCTATTGCAAAGTCACTAAAGAACCTTAACCTGTATAAGAATGGGATCTTTCGGGTTAGAAGGCAGCTAGAGCGCGCTATAACACCAATTGTTAACATAAATATACCACTTCAGACTCTCAAAATAATTATTAAACAGCTCTTATAACGCCTGTCTTAACACCATAATGTTAGTTGGGATGAGTACTGCAAGTTTGCGGAACCAGTGTGCCCTTTTCGATCGTTATCACATTAAATTAATAAACAATAGATATGACTTCATCTCGGCGCCAAGTAGGGGTTTTCTTTGGCAATCGTCTTTTTGGCCAGTGTCATGTAAGTGAGGATACATGGTCATATGCGGTCAATTAAGAGGTTATTTCGTCTACGTGAGATTTATCAGCACGCCCGTGCGTGACGCGTCTGCCTGCGGTAGTATATTGCCGAATAAGAATAAGGGCACTTTTTTATGTAAACCAACATGGGTGGCTGTGCCGAGAGACCAATGGTGCAGTCGACAGAGCCAAAATAACCTCTCCTCGAGAAACCACGCTCAGTTAGGTGCCATGCCAGCAGATTTGCGGACTGTTGCTAGGCTGTCTTAGCCTGTTAATACGACGTTTGAAGACACCCAGGTCAAAGGATTCGGGAAATACACACGCCGGAAGACAGTTCCACACCCTAGCGGTGCGACAAAGAAACGCTTTAGAGAACCGATGGCTTCTCAAAAGCCCAATGTCAACAACAAAAGGGTGCTAAGTCTCTCTGCGACGAGTCATGCGGAGATAGGACGGGTGGATAAGGGATGCTAGTTCCACAGAGCAGCGTCCGTGATAGTTATCTGTAAAACAGACTAAGCAAACCCACAAATCGTCTGTGACTCAGAGACTCCAGACCATTTGTAAGTTTCGGGTCACCAATAAGACGGATGGCTCGGCGCTGTATCGAGTCCAAGGACGCTAGCAGATAATGGGGACACCCTCCCAGATGTGACTGCAGTACTCCATCACCGGCCTAATCTGTGTTTTGTACAACAGGAATAGTTGTGCCGGAACTTGACAAGAATAATTAATAAACAAACAAGCAGCTACAATTTAGCCGAAGGCGGTGAAGTCGGACATAGTGAGTTTCGTGCGTGCGACAGGAATACCTACATCATCTTCGCGCGCTGCGGTCAGTGTGAACGTGAGTGAGCGTGAGTAGTACAAAGTGAGTAGGTAAACCATAAGGTCTGAGTCATGTTTCACTGAGTATGTATCGTATATTATTTCTCTATGGTATGTATCTATTGCCCAAAGATTTTGGAAGGAGAGTAGATATGCAAAGCGAGGCGCGTCCGCGACACGGTAATATGGGCAGTTATCCCCATATTAACGAACGATGTGTGGGTGAGCGCACGTGGATTCAACGCTTTGGATAGGCCAAAAATAGCTGGAACGAATGTGTACGTTTTTTTTATGTAATCCAGTATGGGTGGCTAAGTGGGAGGGGCCAAAGCACATGCTCTGACCAGCCAATATCACCTCCGAGAAGGTAGGTGCCATACCGGAGACTTCCCTAGATTGCTGGCTATACTGGACTAGAGGAGAACACAACCGAGGCTGCTATGCGGCCATCTTACATCCAGTACGGTGGTATCAACCCAGTCGGCTACAATTTGAGCCCACCACCTAGTAAGGGGCAAGGGAAGGGACCTACAGTTTTACACCGGTTCCGAACGGTGAAGCAGCAGGTGTAGGTATGTACGTAAATCTGTTCGTCAGAAAAAACTCATTGGTACACGCCGACCGGATTCGAACCTCGGACCTCTCGCATAAGAAGCCGATGCCGAAACCACTCGGCCACCCGCCACTTGTGTACGTGCGTTCGCGTGTGTGAATTGTGATTGTGTAGGATCGGAAACTGGCGACGGAGGTTCCGATACGAGTGGGCGTTCATGACACACTTCTTCTTCCAAAATCTTTGGTATTGCCTAAACTTTGCGTGTCCCTAGCTCTTAGGGATCGTGTTAAAATGAATACAATTTGTAACACTACCTTCAACATACTATGGTATATATACTATACAATTCGATAGCGCATATTAACCTATGGAAAATCACATCTACGTATGTCAAAATTTTAATCACACAACATTTAGAAAACAAAAATTCCGTAAACAGTTCTTTGAACATACGAGTAGGTAACATCTGTGTAAAGTCTCTTTCAAACTTTTTTTCTTTCTGCTACGAATGGATAAAGTTAATACATGTATACACCTGAACCTAGCTAGACAATCAGAGCCCAATTGCAGTAAGGACTGAGGATTATCCTCGGATCGTCTATGCTTCCACGGCCATGTGGACGCTTACCTTTAACCTATAATATTTTTTCAGTAAGACCTTATTCTATTTCAATATCAAAATTTAGAAAAAAGATGAGGTGCCGTTGAACACCCAACAGAAGCGAAGCTTCTTTAAGCATTGCATTTAAAATCCAATTATTAATTTAATTTGGATTGGGATAACACCATCTATGCGACATTCCTTTCAACTTATACAATGGTTCGACTTCGAAGGACTCTCATAGACGGCGCTGGGCAGCGCGTAGCCCTGCTGAGCCCACTAGGAGCGTTGCAAGTTCCGTTCGTACTTTCGTGAGGTTTCACTTTTTCTGAGTTAGGTCCCCATCCCAAACGTGCGTTAAAAAGCTTCGCTTCAAAAATGTCTTCACTTAATAAATTTAAATTTAGTAAGTAATGGCTTATGCAAACTTTCAGTATTTTTTTTTTTTTTTTGGTATAGCAGTATGGCTGGCTGCTTCACAGGCAGTGTTATGTTTCTCTCTGGTTACACGAACATGAGGATTTATAATGATTGAAAATGTGCCTCCTTGTGGCTAAAACTAAATTAACACTATAGGCATACCATACGTAACGCAGAGCTGCATCGTGTTTTTACGATGACTGAATCATAGGCATGAACAAATAAAAAAAAATGTGCTTCCCATATTACAACCCCTTATCTTGCGTTGTAATATAAATGTGAACTCGACTTTACCATTTCATTTTTCTTTGGCATGACCATAGCAAACATATTCTATAAAACCTAACTTATTTAAAAAATAAACTATAGGTACATCAATACATCAGCATTTCACATGGAGCTATTTCAACTGAGCACATATCATGTATATAAATAAAGACATATTGTGGACCTTCAGGGCATATTCCAAGTCATTTGGTGTAAAAAATTATTTTAAGTTGTACAACTTGGCAAAAAAGAGTTTGCCGTGGTGACAGAAGAAACTATTTCTTTTTTTAATGGCAACATTACTTTGTTGCTGTCATGTATGCCTATGTCTGTACTTGGACCGTATATTATTGATACTTTGTTACTTGGTTGCTTGTTACTTGGGTGGCCACAGTGGCGCCGTCATTTTTGGCACTCTTTTTTGCCAAGCTGCAGTTTTAATTCAGATGATTTTTTTCGTACAAAAGTAAAAAATACCTATTTTTGTAATAATACAAAATAAAAATTAATTAATATCTTAAATAAATTATTAATCATTTGGAAGCTAAGAGGTTAATATCACGATAAGTATTGGGTTTATAAAAAAAACATTTTCTCTCCAAATAGGCTGGGGAACATGCCGGTGCCGATTCCATGGACCACGGTAGGTCTGAAAACTGCAGGCCCACCTAATTAAAAAGAAAATGAAAAATAACGTTTTTTTTTATAGACAGCCAGCACGGTTGGTGTCATGAACATAAATTCATTTAGCTACAATTTGTGCGTTATATCATTGTTCAAATAATGAGTTTCAATGTGTGGATGTATGTAAGTAGAACTCTAGTGTTCATAAAAAAAATTTCAACACTGCTTCATAGCATTGCACCGAAACTGATGACCAAAATTTTTTATTACATAAATTCATAGAAAGGCAGTTAAAACAATATCGTTTAGAGAAGTACATCTCATGTATGAGATTCATAGCTTTAAGCAGTTTGTCCATGTTGTCGGTCCGATGTTGCGGCCTATGCATTTGAATGGCCAATCGTCCGTTCAATTCTGTCCGCGCAATTTGCTCGCAATAGGAAATCGACCGACCACATATTGGTTTTTGGTTGGTATTGTTTCGGGGACAAACGGCCAAGGTTCTGCACTTTAAAATAACTTTTTGCCTTACAACAACAAGCTATATAACATTAAAGTTGTCTTTTTTCAATAACACGTTTGGAGTAAAAGGTGAGTATTATTTGCTGCCAAAAAATTAATTTAGTAATAACATGAATATAATTAATATAGGTAAGTAATATTTTAAAACCATAGTTTATTATAAAAACTAATATTGCATACGTATACAGTGCGCAAAATGTACTCGAAAACACGCATATTGACAATATTGGTTCTAAAAAATTCACTAGGACAATTTACAATATGTAAAATTTTTTTTAAAGAGCAATATTTGTGCATGTCTGTACTTTCTACGGAAATATGCAGATTTATTGCAGTATGCAATTTCTTCCCATCAATCTTGTACGTAAGTACATATACATATAATACACACGGTATTAAATTTAGGGTAATGTGGAACGTACGCTCCATTGGAAACCTGATTCATTATGTTAAACCAAAACAAAACAAAAAAACAATTTTATATTTACAACTTCTATTATAAGTATGTCAAAACATTAAATTTTTCGTCACTTCAAGAAATCAATTTAAAATTTTGACATTTACATTTTTTTACATAAACCAGCATTGGTGGCTGTGCCGAGGGACCAATGGGCGCAGTCGACAGAGCCAAAAACACCTCTCCTCGCGAAACCACACTTGGAGCGATGCCACGCCAGCAGATTTGCGAACTGTGACTCGACTCTCTAGCTAGCCTGTTGATACGGCGTTTGTAGACACCCAGGTTAAAGGATTCGAGAAACAGACTCGCCGTAAGACGTAAATAAGAAGAAATTGTAAATAATTCATAACTTTTTGCATTTTCTAGTTTGTCGCGAACTATACACGAACACATCACATGTTTGCTCTTTAAAAAACATTTTCAGTGTACTTAAGATCAAGTCACAGGTTGTACGACTAGGATTGTTCTCAGACCTCGCGAGGTCACGCCATGCTCTGTACTAAATCTATCCGTGAACATTTTCATAATATGTACACAATTCACCTTAATTTTACCTCACCTCATACATAGTATGAAACATATCCTAGACAGCCGCTCTTCTTAGTTTGACAACTGTTGTCGTACATTTGACAATCGTTGTCAAATACCTACATAAAAAATTTTTGACAAATTATTTGACAATGATGCACATGAAATTATGTGCTAAGTAATTATGTTATTAAATCGACGCACGCGGCGAGTGGATTTTATTTGTAAATCGTGAATATATTTTAAGTTTGTATGACATACACAGAATTGATATGAGCAAAAACTAGCGTACATTGAAGAAAGTCATACATTGAGTATTAATAGTTACCTTACTTCACATTGAGTGAGTGAAAAATCATGGAGTGGAATACAAGCATAATGCCTTTTTTAGTATGAAGACCAGTGTAACCGAATTACCATGCACACAAAGAGTCTGTGAGTTATGATACCCCGAAGATATAGTTGACTAGAACCGATTGCGCCGACTAGAACCCGTTGACTGTGGAGCGGTCGATATCGACCGCTAGAGCACTATCTAAGAAAAGATTCTTAGTTACTCCATAAGTTCTTCGTAACTCCATAAGTAAAACCACGACTTGCACCAAGACAAGATGCCTCGAAATTAGCTAATGGTCGTTATCTCTGAGAGTACATTCTTTTTTCATCAAATCATAAATTTCTACGCTCTGGCAGCATTCTATAACAAGCTATAGCAATGATTTTGTGTTACCTCTATCCTTCAATTTTACAAAGACAGAGTTGGCACTACATTGTGTAATAAAACCAAAGAGGTTGAATGTTGTCGATGGCGCCATCTATGAATAAAAGCATAATAGGTACTAAAACGAACTGTTTGACAGACAGCTGTCACTATTCATTCGCTATGCTTAGCAGATGTCAATTTGACTTTTCTTAAGACTATTTGTTATCACCAAAGGTCGGATTGTGGGGGACATGCCAGGGCCGCATTGGCATTGCCGCGCGCGCCGCGCCATTATAATTATACCTAAATTACCTAATACTTTTAAAAAGTAAAAAAGTTTTTTATTTGTGTCTAAAACATTACATTACAGCTTCATTGTACAAAATAATGTTTAATTACATGTTCTAGATTTAATACATTCATTAATCACTCCCACCTAAACTGGCCATTAATGGCTGTACTATAGGTGGTTGATTATTATCCATTTCACTTCTATCTACCTAGTTAGCGAGAAACAACTTGAAACGAACTTAATATGAAAGTATTAATAAGTACTACTTATTAATTCTTTCATATTTATAAGTTTTAAATATACTTTTAAAATATACCTGTTAATAAAAGTATATTTAAAAGTAAGAAGGTTAAATGCCTTCCCCGTAATGTAAACTAGCTTACAAAATGTAGGTATCCACAATTTTCGAAAATGCCGAATTCAAACTAGGTACCAATTTCTTTAGAAAATAAAACCTAACTAACCTACTAGCTACTACCTATTAACCTACTAACCTACTAAAGTGACAGGTAATAATATTGTTTGATAATCTTTGGAAAAATTTTAATGGCGCGCGGCGCACATGGAAGCTTAGCCGCATCGCCTCCGCGCGGTCGCACCTGTCACATGAATAGAAAAGGGTACATTACCTATTCTTGTGCCTGTGTAGTGTGTAGTATTCGAGGAGCATACAGTACCTACCTACACACGGCGGCGCGGCGCGGGCGCAATCGAGCGTCGCATCGCATTAGATGTGTCTTCGCGACAGGAAGGAAAAGAATACATTTGTAAAATGTCAAAAATTCGAATAATGTAAAAAACGTCGCTTAGCAACTTGTTAATAATAAAAAATTTCGGCTTTTCACTGAAATCTCGTTTTTCTCGTTTACAGATGTGATTTTAGTATTCATATTATTGTGTAAAAAAAAAACATGCCACCCCAGAGAGTGCCCCGTGAAAACACGGTTAACAGGTGGATAAGAGATTATCCTGAGCTGAATTTTCATAATGGGCAGGTACAATGCAACGTGTGCAATATACGGATTCATTGCTCAATAAAGTCAAATGTCGAAAAACACATAGGCTCAATTGCGCATGAAGGTAAAGTGAGAGGAATTAATCAGCAAGATTTTTTTTTGATCTTGCAATGATGATGATTTGCGCCAACATTCCTTGGATAAAACTGAACAATCGACATTTTAGAGATTTTTAACCGACTTCAAAAAAGGAGGAGGTTCTATGTTCGGCTGTATGTATTTTTTTTATGTATGTTCAGCAATATCTTCCCCAATTGTGAACCGATTTCGATGATTCTTTTTGTGTTCGGTTCAGTCTAGCTCCAAGGTGGAAAGCGAGGCGGAATCGCGAGGCCGAAGGCCGAGCGATTCCGCCGAGTACTTTAATAGCAAATAAAAATTACTAAAAAAACTGTGAAATAAAAAACTATTTAAAAAAATATAAAAACCGCCTTCAAAAATGTATGAAATAAAAAAATAAAAATCGAACCCTAGAGTTGAAGGCGGTGGTGCTAAAGCAAGCAAAAATAACCGACCGCCTTCAACTCTAGGGTTCGATTTTTATTTTTTTATTTCATACATTTTTGAAGGCGGTTTTTATATTTTTTTAAATGGTTTTTTTAAGAAAATATTGCATCGGACAGACAATCCCTGAAGAATCGTGGCTAAAGAAACACTTTCTCAATAAGGCGTTTCAATATAAGATGGAAAAAATTCAAGACGATGGTAATAAAATAAAATAAAATAAAGAATAAAAATACTCGCGAATACACCATAGTGCATAATGTCAGATGACATTACTTTTTTTCTGTCCTTATAGTAATCAAAAATAAAAAATTGTCCATAAATATTAATATATAAATAATTATAATTTTAAATTATTAAGTAAGGGTTTATAACAATATTATTAGGTAAATAAAATTTATTTAAAGTGAATGAAATAAAATAAAAAAAAAATATTGCTTGAAAAATATGTTGTGATAGTTCGACCCTGGAATGTCCCCCGAAAATCCGACCATTGGTTATCACGGTGTAGGAAAGGACCGGTGAACTATCTCTATGCGATTTGTTAGCGACAGACTGAAGCCAAAAAAGACGACACTTACATTGTGCTGTTATAAAGTTGGGTGGCCGAATACCCAGACTTAAATGTAAATCAGCTTAGGATTCTAATGACAGCATTTCACCGTTTGCGCATCTTACTTTTTCTTGAAAATGTCTAGATGAGCATAAGTGGACTTAAATTGTTAAGCCTGTTGGCGCAATCGGTCTTTAGACAAATTATTATAGCACAATAAGGTATTTAAGTATATTTTATTAGCTTGATGGTTTCCGTGACACTAGTGGCAGGCGACTGATATGGGCAGAGATCAAGCCTTTTTTTATGTTCTGTGTTCCACTCCATGAAGTTTCATACTCGGAGTACTTTGTGTAATATTATTGTTTGTATTTCCGCTTTTTTATAGTTTATCTAATGAATGACATATGAAAACATTAAAAAAAATTTTTTTTTAGCTTTTATAGTTTTTAATACAATTCCGTTGTTATGCAGATAAAGAGTGGTATCGTTAAACAAAATCAGTGCATTGATTTGATGATCCGTAGAGGAACTATTGCATGTTAGAAATATTCGCCAAATTAGGTGTCATTAAATGAAGCGATTTGTTCCGTGAGATTGGGTCTCATTTATAAAAACCATTTTCAAGTATTGTCTATTTCACTATAACATTTCAAATCAGTCATATGTAAGTCCACCGGCCGCTGAGCCCGAGGCACAATGAAGCGTCTTCGCAATATCGGAACTGAGTGTGCCAAAAATCAAGTGTGCGCTGAATGAAGCGTAGAGAGTCGGGGAGGGAGCGACTGGAGCGACGGCCAATCGAATGCGGCGCTCAGCGGCGCGGCGCGTGTCTGCTGCCATGAATATGTTGCCTTTGTCGGAACGACATAAGAGAACCTTAACAGGACACTGCAGACGAAAGAAACAGCTACACCGAATAGGCCTTAGCGACACACCGGTGTGCAGGTGCTGTATAAAAGAGGACGAAATGACCATACACATCCTTTGCGAATGCAAACTACTCATTCACAATAGAAACCGTATTCTTGGGAGTTATATTTTTAACCGATGCCAGATACAGGCGCTCAACCCCAAGTACATAACTCGGAACTTAGCAGAACTCGGACTTGGGGGTGAGCTATAAGCTTTTGAGAGATCACAATAGATCTTCTTAGGTCGCAGTGACAACAGGGTTCAGGGTCCCTAACTCTACGTCGCCCTTTATGCGCTAGTGCTTAGACAGGAGGCGCGCTGACGATTGGTAGGCTCAGGGGTCCGTGCGGAAACCCAATCACTACCTTTAAATATGCAATTATATTGGTCTGATTCAATTTATCAGAATAATGTTAAAATGGGCCAACCGAAAAAGAGTGCTGTTACAGTAATAAAAATGCTGAGCTGGTTCTTTTTTCTCCTTCAGGTTTCTTTCTTGTTATCGTTTTCTTGTTTTCGTTTTATAGGAGAAACAAATATTTTCATTTCATTTCATTATTTCATATAACTACCTAGTTTTAACACAATCCTTCCATACAATAATTCCTCTGGGTCTGGGATAAGAGAAACGAGTTTGCGGTAGACAGAAATGCGGAAAAGCATGTGGTAACTAGAATGACGCGACTTCAATACAGACAATCGAATGATGCCGATGATCCAGTCTACTCTCTCAAGCCTTATCATTTGTTATCATAGGAACAGAGGGGCTGAGGGTTGAATTAGTGAATATTTACGATGTCATGTTGCAAAATCTCTATCCATGCGAGCTCAAAGGAACACGTACAAGTTGGCCAACAATGGTTTTACTGATCACGCCCGGGACCGTAGCACAGTGGTTGAAGCTTGAAAAAGAGCTCAACATTAATTTATAATATTATTTATTCTTTCACTCTCTCCATAGACAGTACGCTGCACTTGGATTCGTCATATTTTAACATTTAACATTTAGCATTTTGCTTTAAAGTTTGCAATAAAGTTGTTTTTACGTTTCCGTACCGCGTACCGTGTGGGGCCGGTATTTAAAAAGAATATCCCCACTGCATCTCTCCCCATGCATGTCGTAAAAGGCGACTGAGGGATAAGGACAAGATGCCGTGCTAAAGGGCGACAGGTTCGCCACCTCTCATCTTGGCACGGTACTTCCACCGAGTCATGCAGAAGGTGGGTCTTCGTGCTTTACTTGCTGCTTGATCGATTGAATCTGTACTTTGCGAAACGTGGTGATCGGTGTTGTGCTGTAATTCACCAGAGTTCTTGCAGCACAACACCGATTATTCTGCTTACCCCGATTGTCAGGATTCAGCCTGTGTGATATGTATACACACTAGTGAACGAAAAAAAAAATTATGAATTAATGTAACATCAACCCCTAGATCCACTGTGCTAGTTGAGATCCAAGCGAGAAGCCGACAATTGGCCAACTTGTGATTCTTTGTTAAAATTCGATAAAACATAAGCATCACTCTTTCAACACAAATGATGGATAAATTTTGTCAATAAAAACAATAGTAAAATGCACTTTGCGCTCGCATCGACGATATTTGCATGGACGAGATACCTTGCACAATTATTTTACCACATTACACTTTGAGGTACTAAAGCGGGCATGGGCAACCTTTTTTGGTCCAGGGGCCACATCATTGTTATGCTGTTGAGACACGGGCCACATTAAGTCTGGATTTCTAAAATGTGTACCAACCTATTTACATTGATGCCTATTTATAGTAAGTAAACATAACAAAGTAGGTAGGTACATACACACTAATATTACAATAAAATTAACTAAATATCACAATTAATATAGAAATGAAAACCAGGGCCGGACCCAAATAATTCACAGGAAAGTATAGCGGGCTGGACAAATCTGGACCGAATCTGGCCCGCGAGGTCGTTCGACGAGGGCATTCGTCTGTCACTAAAGCAACGATCAATAAATTAGATTGTAGCTACACTTTATAAAGTTCTCTCCTTTTAGGGTTCCGTATCCGTCGTACGGGACCTACGCCGTCTGTCTGTCTGTCTGTCTCTCCGAGGACTGTATCTCTTGAACCGTAATAGGTAGCCTGTTGAAATTTTCACAGAATATGTGTTATTTTGGCCGATATAACAACAAATAATAAAAATAAGAAAAAGTAAAACTTTCACAGGGGTCCCCATACAAGGAACTAAAAAGTGTATGCGCGCCATCTACCGAAAAGAGTATGAAGCATTTTAACTAACATAGATGGCGTGAGTGGCGCTGACCGTGACATGGCGATATGGAACCCTCGGTGCGCGAGTTCGACTCGCACTTGGCCGGTTCTCGCACATACTTTATTTCGATATTTACCTTAATTGATGATCCGTTGCATGGTAACTATTTCGCCACCACTAATGAGCAAATTAATCAGCAAAAATGCACCAAAAATGCACCCTATGACGCCATTCCAAGAGTTAACTTTAATGGCTTCAGCAGAGACGCCATTATCAAGGTACATTTTGCTTCAACAACTTCATCCCGTCTTGCATTGCAACAATTTTAATAACTCAAAGTGTGAACGACAATAGTGCGCGCGACAGAGGGGGCGTAGGAGTGAGGGCGTGCTGTGCGCTGGGAGGCCTAGGCGTGGGCTCGCGGGTGCGTCGCGGGCGGCGCGGGGTGTCACCTCGGTGCTGAGGCGCAGGGCTGCGACCCGCCCGCGCCGGTGCGGCCGCGGCCGTTGCCGCGCCGACCGATGTTCCCGCGGCGGTTGAAGCCCCTGCAGACATTTTAATGTACACACAATAACATACAACCATACCATCACGCTGAGCACCGAAGAACTTCTTCGTGGTCAATTATTAAAATTAAGCATTAAGACCGGATATACTCATATTCTCAAAAGCGACAAAGCATGTAGTACTTGTTGAACTTACAGTTCCATGGGAGAGCAACATACCGAAGGACCGCAACATCAAACTTAACAAGTACTGCAACTTAGTATACCGGATTGTGAGAAACGGATTCAAGACTGATCTCTTTGCTGTGGAAGTCGGAGCAAGAGGACTGCCAGCAAAGTCGCTCTACAGTCTCTTCAAGAATCTAGGGCTGCCAAGATCGACGCTAAGCTCATACATGGAGAGAGATTCGAAAACGTCACTGGAAGCATCATACAGAATATGGATAGGTAGAGAGAGGGAGGTCGAGAGCGGGACTGGTGTTTCCCCGCGTTCTAGTCAACGCAGACTAGCTGACGAGGGCTTGATGCGAGCCGAAACGTGAAGCATGCGTGGGAAATTTAGAGTGGCCACTCGCTAGTCCCGAACTCGATTAACACCCTCCTCTACTGCCGATGGGCCCGGATATGTTCGGTGAAGCCATCGCAAGCTTAGTTCCACACCTTCCTGGCCCACGCATAGAACCAACCCCAGGAAGCATTTTCGGATGCACCGGGTCGTAAGGGCCTGGAACAAATTATCTAAAGACGCCCTCAATAAATTGGTTAAAAGACCAATTAGACAAAAAAAAAACAAAACAAACAAACGAACGAAAATACTTAAGAACAATACATGTGGAAGGCCACCCTTCCAAATTTCCATCAGTCAAATCAAAATTCAGTTTCCCTAAAAATAAAACCTTACATAATTTTTTTTCTGTTCATTCAACGTACTGGTCTAGCCACAGCCCTAGTTCGTACGTCCATAAACAAATCAAGTGCTAACCTGTAAGGTCCGCGGTATGTGGAATGCTCTGCCGTCTGTTGTCCGTTCTGTCGTGAGCCGTTACTGAGCGTCTCCACCTTGCCCGCTCCGTTCTCCCGTGACCCACTCGGTGAGTTGCCGGCGGAGTCCTGCACAAATCACATTCATTTATACATACCATCGCGCCTGGTTCCCGGTGGGGTAGGCAGAGATAACGGATCTTCACGCGCCACGATCCTGACACACATCTGTCGCCTCTTCCAATCTCATAATGTTCTTCGTGCATGCTCATGAAAATGCTCGCCGGTAGCCAGATCCAGACCGGATCTGGCAAATATTGCCAGATCCGGTAGGTAACTAAATGATGCCGAAATCACCGGATTGCCAGATACGCCGCATTCGACGGATCAGATTGCAATCCCTTCTCGTCACATCGAGCAAATACCCGATCTGTTGCAGGTATGTGTGTCTGGGATGACCCTTCCCGACTCTTCCACTCACATTGGCTCTATAAATTTCTTACGTTAGTCTTCTATCATCCATTATTCCAACATGACCGAACCACCAAAGCATGCCTTTCTCAATCCTTGTCGCTATATCGTCTTTCAGACCGCAGCGCTCTCGCACTACACTATTTCTCAATATATCTTTCATTGTAACTCCACAATTATACTCCTCAACGTGAGCATTTATTCTGCTTTCATGCTTCGTCTGCCATGCCCAACTTTCACTCCCGTACATGATGTTTGATGTAAACACAATTCATTGGACTAGTCAGCCAGGTTGCACGTTTACAAAGAGTTGGTGCGAGTGCGAGTCGAACTCCGAGGGTTCCGTACCACAACATACATAATTAGCCGGGTTATATTATGTGTTGTTTTACTTTAGAGTTTTAACTATAATCACACCAAGTTTAAACCTTGTATGTATGACATGTCTCACTGTGCATGTCGTAAAAGGCGACAAAAAGTGATAAGGACAAGATGCCGTGCTAAAGGGAAACAGGTTTGCGACCTCTCACCTTGACACGGTCCTTCCACCTAGACATGCAGCAGGTGGGTCTCCTTGTCTTACTTGCTGCTTGATAGTTATCTTGTCCGAATACTTCACACAAAATGTGGTGGTCTGTGTTGTGCTGTAATTGAGTCCTTGCATTACTCTGTGTACCCCGATTATCGGGATACAGCGTGCGGTATGTATGTATGTATGTATGTGGTTGATCTCTGATCAATGAGAGACAGTGGATTCAAATCTCGCGGGTATTAACATTTTTCCTGCCTACCTACCTGTCCTCCCAACCAAATTTTTTCCTTTTCACCTACCCGTCGCTGGTGGAAAATTCTACGAGATCTCCATCAACCGGCGTCCGGGAACGACGAGCCGTGCTCTCCCGCGTCGGAAAACGGACAATCAGCGAGCTTCTCCAAACCATTTTGAATACGCCGTGCGTATCTGTGCGCTCCCGCCGAGCCCAACTTCGCGTTTCGCGTGTTTGCGGTCGAGCGCACCCCCCGCGGCTGTTAGTGCGGTCGCGCCGGAGTCTCCGGCGAGTGCTGCAGCCCCAACCCGGTGGGAACGGAAGAAGGAGCCGAGCAGGCACGTTTGCGCGCGCCTCCGCGCCGCATCGGGTGAGCCAGCGTCATCCTTTTCTCGCCCCTTTCCCACCATTTTGGTCCTTTGAGCGGATATTTCCGTGTTTCTAACCAGTTTCTATCGTTTTTTCCTAAATCTATTTGTAAAATCATCATTTTCAACATTTTTGCGATCTTTGTAACCTGTAAATTCACTTTGATAAAGTAAAATCTTTCATTTTCTCGTTTTCACTTCGCCGCGTTCTCTCATTGGTCGGTTGCATTAGCCAAACCGTTTCCGTCCTAAAGGCGGGAAATTTAAAATAATTGTCTTTGGTCAGATTGTTCTAGCCAGGTTTCTCTGCCTACTGGCAATCGGCCCTCCCAGACTGTCAGTCAGTCGGTACTTCAGTCTCAATCATTCAGCCATTTGGTCAGTCTTACTGATTGTGTGGCTGTCACTGTCAAGCGGCTGTCGGTCTTTACTGTCACTGTCAGTTGAAGCGAGTTTGTAAACAAACAACAAACATGGAATCTAGAACTCTGCAAAGTTCGCGTATGCAACGAAGGTTAGTGTTGAAGTCTTTGCAAGCTATTTACAAGCTAGCCACGGATATATCCGAAAGTCGTGATGAATCGCGAGTGTCTCAATTCAAAGCGCGTTTTCGAGACATAGAAAAACTAAGGTTAGACTTTGAGAATTCACACATGTTTATTGCCTCTAGCAGTGATGAAAAGGCAGATTCTAGTAGACTTGACGCGGAGTATGATGAGTTCTTCGAAATGTTTTACTCCGTTCAGGTGCTTCACACCGACATATGCGGTACAGCAGCGGCCGAAAGTGTTGTTGACAATAAAAACAGTGCACCAGTGAGAGGTCAAACAAAATTTCAACTTCCGAAGATCGAACTGACAAGGTACAGTGGTGTCATTACTGAGTGGACTAATTTCATTTCAGTCTTCAATAGTTTAGTTCACAACAATGATTGCCTAAACGGAGTGCAGAAAATGCATTACCTATTTAGCACGCTGGACAAGGAGCCGTTGAATTTAGTGCGACATTTGCCAATTTGTGAAGATAATTACACGGTGGCGTACCAACTATTAACGGATCGGTACGAAAATAAGCGCCTCATTGCTGACATGCATCTCGATGCGATCTTGTCGCTTCAGCACTTTAGTGAAATTAATCAAAATTGTCTGCGCAAGTTCGTAAATACTCTGAAGGAAAACACTCAGGCGTTAAATGCACTCAAGTTCAGCGTCGATTCGTGGAGCTTCATACTGCTTCACATCATCTCTCGGAAGTTACCCACAAGTTTGCGGAGCATGTTCGAGCTTGACCACGACTCTTCAGAAATTCCGACTTTCAGCGAATTGCTGATATTTCTAGAAAACCAACTTCGGGTTTTAGAAAACGTCTCGTCTAGCGTAAAGCCTTCTAGTGCAAGTAAAGGTAGACCAGGAGGCACTAGCAAGTGCTTTACATCAAGCACCGAAGGCTGTCCCTGTTGTGGTAGCAATCATCCAGTTTACCATTGTGACAAGTTCAACTCCATGACACCCGAGCAACGGAAAGCCTGTGTCATGGAACATAAACTTTGTTTTAATTGCCTGCGCCCCCACTCAGTTGCAAAATGTACTTCTAAATTTTCTTGCCAAGTGTGTCGGGGTCGGCACCACACTAAAATACACATTCCAACCTCATCGCCCAACCTCACTTGTGAACCAACGTGCGAAGGGGAGGCTGCTGTGTCGACGTTCAGCTCCACAGTCCAGTCTCACACGTTCAGCGGCGTCCACGTCAACTCTACCGTGTTGCTAGCGACTGCTCTAGTCAACATCGGTGATATTGATGGTCAATATCATTGTGTGCGTGCGTTGCTGGACAGCGGCTCACAAGTGTCGGTGATCACAGAAAACATCGCCCAGAAGCTACGACTCCGTCGGTCGACTTCCGGTACAATCATCGGATTAGGTACATCGAGTGCACTACGCACTAATGGGAGTGTGCTGTGCACCATCAAGCCGTGCTCGGTGGGGTCACAGTCCACACTCACAACCAACGCTCTCATTCTTAAGCGCGTTGTCAATAACATGCCATCGGTACGTGTAGCTGCGCAAGTGCACGAGGCGTGTCGGAACATTATGCTAGCTGATCCCAAGTTCGCTATTTCAAGTCCCATCGACTTACTGATCGGTGCTGATCTTTATGATCAAATCTTCGACGGCAGGATGTTCAAGCTCGGCGACGGTATGCCGACTGCTTACTCTACCGTCTTCGGATGGGTGCTCTTGGGTAGAGCTCCCATCGCATCGCCGCGACGTGAACCGGTTACGTCGTTGGCATGCACGCTTAACTTGGATCTCGCGCTGAATAAATTTTGGGAATCTGAGGAGCCTCCTCACTCCGAGATTCATGATCCGGAGAACGTTCAATGCGAGAAACATTTTGTTGAGACCCACTCGCGTGACGAGACTGGCCGTTTTGTCGTTCGCCTGCCCTTCAAGTCAGGTCGCAAGCAGCTGGGAGGAACGCATGCTATAGCTTTGAAGCGCTTTCATTTGCTTAAGCTGGCTCGTGATCCCAAGCTGAAGGATTTATACGTAGCATTCATGCGCGACTACTTAGACGCAGGGCACATGCGACCGGTTTCGTCTCGGGAGGGTGTCGACCGGTACCATATACCGCATCACGGGGTGCTGAAGGAATCGAGCAGCACCACAAAACTGAGGGCTGTGTTTGATGCTTCGATGCCTAGCACGTCCGGGATATCCCTAAACCATGTTTTGATTCCTGGCCCCAAGTTGCAGCAAAACATTGAGGACATCATTCTGCGCTTCCGCGTGCATGCAGTTGTTTTCACGTCAGACGTGAAACAGATGTATCGCCAAGTTCGTATGCACGAGGAAGACTGCAAGTACCAAACAATATTTTGGCGCGAGTCACCGAACAGTCCAGTTCAACAGTATGAACTGACAACTGTCACGTACGGTGTCTCTAGTGCTGCATACTTGGCCATGAGGGTAATCCACGAGCTAGCAGTTATCAACGAGCTTGAACATCCAGCCGCCTCTCGGGTCCTGAAGGAGGACATATTTGTGGACGACATCGTCAGCGGGAGCAACAGTGTAGAGTCTGCCAAGCACCTGCAAGAGGAGGTCGTAGCCGTCCTCCAACAAGGTGGTTTTCAATTGCGAAAGTGGTCTAGCAATCACCCGAAGCTGCTCGATCATCTTCCTCCCGATCACTGCGAGACTCCACTTCGGTTCGAGGAAGCCGGAGATAATATATTCAAAATTCTGGGCTTGGAGTGGAGCGCCCGCAGTGATCAATTCTTGTATCAAGTGTCGAAAATTGGCAATGCAAACACCAAGCGTGGCATTCTATCCAACATTGCACGCTTGTATGACCCGTGTGGCTACCTCACCCCGGTGACATTTTTCGCGAAGGCATTTATGCAAAACTTATGGCTATTAGAGCTTGCGTGGGATGAAACTCTACCGATAGAGTTTCTCCAAAAATGGAATTCCTTCGTTGCCAATTTTCAATCATTAAATCGAGTGCGAATCAACAGGCACATTCTATCAGAACACACCGAGGGGTGTGAGCTTCACGGCTTCAGCGATGCGTCCGAGCGTGGGTACGCTGCGGTAGTGTACCTACGTGGACGGGACATACATGGGGAGGTCTCAGTGCATCTCGTCATGGCAAAATCGAGGGTGGCACCTCTCAAACAAAAACTTACCATTCCAAGACTTGAGCTATGTGGAGCCGTGCTCGTTGCTCGCCTCCTGGATCACGTGGTAAGGGTGCTATCGTCGAGGATGCAAGTTGGAGCGGTGACAGCCTGGTGCGATTCCAGCATTGTTTTGACGTGGCTACGTACTTCGGCTCACAAGCTGCAGACATATGAGGCCAATCGAGTCTCGCAGGCTCAAGGCCTTCTGTCCCCCGACAGCTGGCGATACGTACCGTCATCACTCAATGCTGCAGATTGCGCCAGTCGCGGTCTATATCCTCAGGAATTGGTGGACCACCCCCTGTGGTGGGCTCCACCGTGGTTAGCAGAAGCCCCTGAGGCTTGGCCCGCAGATTGCATGGCAGTCAGCGTGGAAAGCCTTCCAGGGCTACGGATTCCTCCAGTCACGTCTATGACTACTGTCGAGGATTTCTCCTTTGTGACAAAGTTTAGCGCGCTGTACAACTTGCAGCTCGTTCTAGTGTGGTGTTTACGGTTTGCACACAATGCACGCCACCCTAACGACAAACATCAGGGTCCTCTCTCCGTGAGAGAGTTAGACATCGCGCTACTCGTCACAATAAAAACTGTGCAGAATGTAGAGTTTGCTGATACAATTTCAGCTCTACTTGCAAATAAACAGATTAAGAGCAACCTTCTTCGCCTAAACCCATTTTTGGATGCGCAAGGCATTCTAAGAGTTGGCGGAAGGTTGACTCGCTCAAGCTTAGCATACGATGCCAAGCACCCTATTGTGCTGCCTAGGGCACATCATCTCACTCATCTGATCATCGATCATCATCATCAAGTGCACCTTCATTGCGGAGCAACAGCCTTGATGGCGATACTGCAAAGAAGGTTTTGGATCTTGTCCGCTAGACGATCCATACGACTCCGGATTTTTAAGTGTCTTCGCTGCTTTAGACTTAAGGCCAAACCCATAGAGCCCTTCATGGGAGATCTTCCCGCAAATCGTATCCATCGATCGAGACCCTTTCAAAGGTCCGGGGCCGACTTTGCTGGCCCCTTCACCATTAAGGCCTCCAAACTCCGCGGTGCGAAAACACAGAAGGCATACTTGTGCGTGTTTGTGTGTTTTGCGACCAAGGCCGTTCACCTAGAGGTCGTTTCGGACCTCACAACAGATGCATTTTTGGCTAGCTTCAGTCGAATGGTTTCAAGGCGAGGTATTGTAACTGATATTTTCACCGACTGTGGCACAAACTTCCAAGGTGCTCGACGGTACCTCGATGAGGTCACAGAATTCTTGATGAATCCGGGCACTCAGGGCAAACTGCATGATGCACTCCGCAAGCTTCAAGTGTGCTGGCACATGAACCCTCCGCAAGCTCCACATATGGGCGGTCTGTGGGAGACAGCTGTTAAGTCATCAAAGCTGCTCCTCAAACGCGTGATCGGTGAACAGATCCTCACCTTCGAGGAATTAACGACCATATTTACTAAAATAGAGGCCGTACTAAATTCAAGGCCACTTTGTCCAGTGTCTAGCGACCCCAACGACCTGGATGTCTTGACACCAGGTCATTTTCTCATCGGCGAACCACTCGTCGGTCTTCCGGAATATGACTTTGATCACACTCCTGTGAATCGTCTCACTCGTTGGCAGCTCACCCAGCAAATATCCCAACACTTTTGGAATCGTTGGCAGGCCGAATATCTTCATACTTTACAACAACGGCCCAAGTGGCAGAAGGGAGTAAAAAATATTGAAGTTGGGGATTTGGCGCTTCTGAAAGAGGATAATTTGCCACCTCTTCAATGGAGACTAGGACGTGTGACCAAATTATGTCCCGGTGGAGATGGGGTAGTGAGAGTGGTCGAGTTGAGGACGTCCACGGGGACGTACCTCAGACCTACTGTTAAGGTTTGCCCACTGCCTGACCAACATGCAGTTTAGATAGGCATCACGTTTAGTTGTACATTTTTTCTTTATTTTTTTTTTCTCTTCTTATTTTTAATTCTTCTTTTATAATTTCGTGGGATAGTTCATGAAGTTCATTGCTTACTTCGTAATAATCTTTCCTTCCTTTAGAATTTTTCTAAAGACCTTAGCAGGTCTTTGGGGGGCGGTATGGTTGATCTCTGATCAATGAGAGACAGTGGATTCAAATCTCGCGGGTATTAACATTTTTCCTGCCTACCTACCTGTCCTCCCAACCAAATTTTTTCCTTTTCACCTACCCGTCGCTGGTGGAAAATTCTACGAGATCTCCATCAACCGGCGTCCGGGAACGACGAGCCGTGCTCTCCCGCGTCGGAAAACGGACAATCAGCGAGCTTCTCCAAACCATTTTGAATACGCCGTGCGTATCTGTGCGCTCCCGCCGAGCCCAACTTCGCGTTTCGCGTGTTTGCGGTCGAGCGCACCCCCCGCGGCTGTTAGTGCGGTCGCGCCGGAGTCTCCGGCGAGTGCTGCAGCCCCAACCCGGTGGGAACGGAACAAGGAGCCGAGCGGGCACGTTTGCGCGCGCCTCCGCGTCGCATCGGGTGAGCCAGCGTCATCCTTTTCTCGCCCCTCTCCCACCAGTATGTATGAGCGTTTTTACGATAGTGCAAAAAAAAACATCTAGGAACCTTTTTTTTCATGGGGACGGGGAACCTTTTTAATGTTTTTACTTTTTGTTGTATTTATCATTTGTTAGGATATTCGTTATAATAATACGCACATATTGTGTGAACATTTCAACCGGCTACCTATTACGGTTCAAAAGATACAGCCCTTTTAAAGGTAGGACAGATGGACGGACAGACGGTGTAGGTTTAGTAATAGGCTTCCGTACGGTACGGAACGCTAAAAATGTATTTTTGTTTTTTTTTTTTTATGTAAACCAACATGGGTCGCTGTGTCGAGAGACCAATGGTACAGTCGACAGAGCCAAAAATCCCTCTCCTCGTGAAACCACGCTCAGTGAGGCGCCATGCCAGCAGATTTGCGGACTGCTGCTAGGCTGTTTAGCCCGTTGATAAGACGTTTGAAGACACCCAGGTTAAAGGATTCGGGAAACACACTCGCCGGGAGACAGTTCCACACCCTAGCGGTGCGACAAAGAAACGATTTTGACAACCGATGGGTTCTCAAAAGCCCAATGTTAACAACAAAAGGGTGCTCAGTTTCTCTGCGGCGAGTGCTGCGAAGATAGGTTGGATGGCAAGGAGTATACGAACATTATCTGGCTGGTGATCGGAGGCGGTGGTGATGGTGAGGGGCGGCGGGCCGATGTCTCCGCCCCCGACGGTGCCTCCCTTCGCCACCTGCACCGCGAGCAGGGCTGCCATCTGGCGTTGCAGCGCCTGCGGACATTTATTTTTATGTAATCCGGTATGGGTGGCTGAGTCAGAGGGGCCAAAGCACATGCTCTGACTAGCCAATATCACCTCCGAGAAGGAAGGTGCCATACCGGAGATTTCCCTGGATTGCTGGCTATACTGGACTAGATGAGAACACAACCGAGGCTGCTATGCTCATATACATTCTAAATCAAAATACATTTATTCAATACCCATGTGGTGCGTTTTTTATGAATCAGGTTTTTAAGCAGTCACAGGTCATTTGGAGTTAAAAAAAAAAAAAATTATGGGAACTGACCCGGTTGGCCTCATCACCTACAACATCCGTGATGTCGGCCCATAACACCGGGTGAACTAGGTGCCATGTCAGTGCGTCCCTTCATTACATGTCGGCTACACTGAACTGGACGGAAACACGAACTATTTACATAGCAGTTTCGACCGACGTTTCGTTCAGTGCTACCAACCCGGGCGGGATAAATCCTACCACCTAGTAAGGTAAGAAGGGAAGGGACCTAAAGTTTTACGTGGAATCCGAATCACTGTCAGCCTCCAACGGTCGAGCGGTCACCCATCCAAGTAGGTACTGACCGCGCTCAGGGTTGCTTAACAACAGTCGACCGACCGCACCACTGAGCTACTGAAGCTGACAAGAAAATATTATTATTATTGTCATTAATGTTGTAGTATATACTAGCAGTTTTAAGCTGATGCGTGTAATTTTTATGTTGAGTGCACTTGATTCTCACTTCTATTTGTTTGTTCTTTTATTTCATTAATTTTTATAAAAAAAAATTTTTTCACTTTGTTGCCTTATATGTTTTTATTTATTTATTTATATTTTATTTCTTTCATATTAATAAAGTGTTTGTCCAACTGGTTTTTTAAACCGTTCACTGAGGTAGCACTTATCCCTTCTTGGGGAAATTTATTCCAGAAGTCCACTACTTGGTTAGAAAGAAAGTACTTCCTGGGGGGTTTGAATTGAAACTAGCTTGGTTGTGTTTTAGCGAATGAGCACGAAGTCTCGTATTAGTGTTCATTGTGTATTTATTTATTTATTTATTTATTAAAATTCGTCGGTAACACACAAACAGGCATGACGATCCTATTAGCACTAGTACACGTACAATACAAACATTGCAAATTACATATTAGCAAAATAATAAAAATATAAGTAATTTTTTTTTTTTTTTTTAAATGAAATTGAATAATAAAACTAAAGAAAAATAAAAACATCAAAACAATAGTCAATTGATATACCTATATAAAAATTACTAGTCAAAATGTAAAATCAGCTAAATGTGAATTGCACAATAAGAATAACTATTACAATTTAGGATAAAATTAACAATGAAATTGAATAAGAAAACAATGTAAATGTAAATGTAAAATCAGTTAAATACAAATTGCACAATTAAGATAAATGATTACAAATTAAGATTAACATTTAACAATGAAATTGAATAAATTAATTAAAACATTAAAAATATTTTATTTTTTTATTTTTTTTTATCTGTAAAATATATTGTCTTTGTTAAATGTGATAGGTAGTTTTACATTCAAATTGAAAGCATATTAAATAAAATCTAATGTTCACAAAGTCAAATTCAATAAAAGATACACCATAGCACAATAAACATAACATAAAAATGCAAGGCAAATTATAAATTATGAAAATAAAACATTACTCATAAGAAACACATAAATTAGTTACCTATGAACTAAAAATAGTATGCACATGACATAACATAACACACACAACTATTTACACTCTGAGAAAAATTCATCAAATGTATAAAATGGCCTTTCTACTAGAAATTTCTTGAGTCCATTTTTAAATTCACTCTTTGATTGAAAATCCTTTATATACTCAGGCAATGCATTAAAAATTAGTATGGACATATATTCATTGCCCTTTTTCATCAAAGTTAATCTTACTTTAGGTAATGTAAGTTTTCTCCTATCTCTTAGTCCATAACGATTTTGCTGAGTGCCTTGCTTTTCAAAATTATCATCCGATTGTAGGTATCTAGGCTCACAATGTAAATATATAAGTTTATTACAGTTAGTATTTCTAATTGTTTAAAAATAGGTCTAAGGAAGGTGTGGATCTAAGCTTACGATGGCTTCACCGAACATATCCGGGCCCATCGGCAGTAGAGGAGGGTATTAATCGAGGCCGGGACTAGCGAGTGGCCACTCTAAATTTCCCGCGCATGCTTCACGTTTCGGCTCGCTTCAAGCCCTCGTCAGCTAGTCTGCGTTGACTAGGACGCGGGGAAACCACCAGTCCCGCTCTCGACCTCCCTCTCTCTACCTATCCATATTCTGTAGGATGCTTCCAGTGACGTTTTCGAAGCTCTCTCCATATATGAGCTTAGCGTCGATCTTGGGAGCCCTAGATTCTTGAAGAGACTGTAGAGCGACTTCGCTGGTAGTCCCCTTGCTCCGACTTCCACAGCGAAGAGATCAGTCTTGAATCCGTTTCTCACAATCCGGTCTACTAAGTTGCAGTACTTGTTAAGTTTGATGTTGTGGTCCTTCGGTATGTTACTTTCCCATGGAACTGTAAGTTCAACAAGTACTACATGCTTTGTCGCTTTTGAGAATATGAGTATATCCGGTCTTAATGCTGTGGTACAGATTTCCGAAGGCATTTGGTAATGCTTCTCATGTGTGTCCATCAACAATTCCCAATCCTTTGCTGCTCCCAAAATTGAAGAAGGTTTAGTCCTATCTTTGGGCAGCTTATTGGCTCCAGGTTTCACAAAGTTGACCTTCTGGAAGCCGCTACTGGTTTGCCCTTTCCTGGTCCGTGCAATTGACAGGTTGATGGCCTCTCTGATGATTTGGAGGACTTTATCATGACGGTAGGAATACTGGCCTCGCTCAAGTAGTATTTTGCATCCGCATAACAAATGTTTGGCCGTGCCTACGAACTCCTTACATGACGGGCATAGTTTATTTGTAGATTTCCCCCATCTAACTAGGTTACTCGGGTCGGGGAGAGTAAGCTGGAATGCATTTAAGTAGAACTTAAGCAGCTCAGGGGACCAGTTGTATATTATGGATTTCCACTTCAATGCAGGAGGGATGCAGAAGTCACCCACTGTTAGCCAATCATTCTGCATTTCTAGGTTTAAGGCGTGAAGTTTGAAGCCTTGTTCCATGTCCTCCTGAGCAAAACCTTTCAGTATTTCTTTATCAGACTTTGCTGTTTCTATGCCCAATCCAGATCTATTGGTGCGTGTACCAACTTGGAATGATTTGTAGAAGTCGAGTCTCGATTCCAGTTCATCTGATAGTGATGTGTTGGGTAAGGCTTGAATAGCGCTATCATTGGAGTCTTTGAGTATACATCGTTTGGCTATTCTCGCCTTTTGATAAAATATCGACGGTTTCTTAATGTTCAGTCCAAAGTTATTGTGAGATCTGTATAGCGTTGACGAGTCAGCCGGGTGAGCCAGTCCAAACCATGATTTCAGGAATCTGGTCACATACGAGTCTAATTTAGTCAGGTTTTGCTTTGTGAAGTCGTAGACGAGAAATGGCCATGAAAGTTTTGATGTCAGGTAGTTATCGTAAATCCATGCCTTTTGTGTACCCAGGAGGGGAAGATTGTCAGTTTGGCGGAGGCTCTCTTCGAAAAGTTGGACAATATCATCAGTAGGATGCTCCTTTCCTCTGCTGGTGATCCTTTTGCCCAAGAATTTAAAAGGAGCTTCATCAGCCACGGTTGCGATTGGTTTTCCGGCTACTGTCAAACCTGGATTGCTCGAGGTAAACTTTGAACCTTTCCTGGTTAAGCTCAAACAGTAGCACTTCGCTGGTTTTATCTTCATCCCTTTGGTCCATTCACAATAGTCATCCACCACCTTAAGAAGCGACTGATTTTGTTTTGGATTGCGGGTTAACAGCGTAATATCATCCGCAAATGCCAGGATGGCCGCCATATATGTGTCTCCATATTTGAACCTGTATCCCCATTTCTTTTCTTTTACGACAAGCGTATCAATTAGAATGTTGATAACAATGTTAAATGTGACAGGAGAGAGGCAGCAACCCTGGAAAAGTCCTATGCCGTAACGAATTTCCGGTGTCTTCTCCGTTTCGCCTTTTACTTGTATTACAAAGGAAAGTTTTTTGTAGTAGGAGGCTATTATATTACAGATCAGAGGTGGCACATTATACCACTCTAGCGCCTTTAATAGTAACTCATGGCGCACCGAACCGAAGGCGTTTTCAAAGTCTAACCACGTGGCAGTTAATTGTCTCTCATTCTTCCTTGCATCTCTAAGACATTCAGTCAGCAAAGAATTATGTTCGAGGCACCCTGCAACTCTTGGGAGAAAACCTTTTTGGGTTTTCTCCCAAGAGTTGTATCATCCCATTTTGATCCCGTAATAATGCGAATAGCCTTTTTTTGTAATTTTAATATTTTATTTACTTCTTGGCATGTACCCCATACCTCAAGGCCATATCTTAGAATTTATGCGAAATATACAAGTTTCAATGTTTTTATTGTAGATGTTTTCTTAAGCGTTTTCAAAGCGTAGCAAGCACTTGCGAGTTTCTTGGAAACTCTATCAATTTGTATTTTCCAATTTAACTTGTTATCCACTTCTACTCCTAAAAATGTTACGCATTCTGTTTCATCTAATTTAATGACATTGGTTTGACGATTGCTTTTACAATTATCTTTTAGTTTGTAATGCATGTATTGACTTTTGCCCATATTTAATTTTAAGTTATTGCTGCTAAACCAATATGTTAGCTCATTTAGTGTGATCTCAAGATTTTCATTTATTTCATTGATTTACCATCTATTGTACAGCTAGTATCATCTGCAAATAAATATATGCTACATCTTGATACATTGCTCGGTAAATCATTAATAAAAATCAAAAATAATAATGGACCCAAGACAGATCCTTGAGGAACGCCATATTTTATATTTTGTGGTTTTGATGTAATCGGTATATTCTCACCTTGCTTATTATAGTTACTTATCTCTACATACTGTTTACGATTAGTTAGGTATGAAGTGATTAGTGCAAGTGGCAGACCTCGTACTCCATAGTACTCTAATTTTTTTAGAAGGATAGAGTGACTGACACAATCAAAAGCTTTGCTTAAATCGCAGAATAGTCCAGCACATTTATCTCCTGAATTCAAAATTCTTATCACATTATTTATTAAATCTTTGATAGCCATTATAGTAGATTTGTTTTTTCTATATGCATATTGCCTACCAGTGAACAAATTATTATTTAGTGTTATTTGTGTTCAGTGTGTGTTTAGGCACGTCATAATGGGCATTTAATATTTCAAAAGTTTCGATGAGATCTCCTCAAAGGTAGATACATTTTTTGTATGTTCTATGGAGTAAATGAGTTCTGTTCTAGCGACAGTGGACAGAGAGACGCCGTGCCGTGCCGTGCCGGCAGGCCTCACACACTCTATGTACTTGCGCGCACTAACTACCTACCGCCTGGCGGGCCGCCGGCGAGCCTAATTCAGTGGAAATTCGTCAGCCGCGCGAAGCATACCTACACACGCGCCCACGCAACTGCGCGCAGCTGCAAAGCAATAATCACTTTACACTCGATTGTTTAGGTACATTTTCGCACGCAGCGATTGGCGACGTGAAGCATTAGGCTATTAAAGACGTAGGGATAGAACTTTTTCTATGGAGAGATTTATCCGTTACGAAGTAACTATTAAGTAATCTAGTCCGGGTCGAAAGGGCCTGGAACAAATTATCTGAGGACACCGTCGGCGCCCCCTCGGTTAATTCTTTAAAAAACCAATTAGACAAAAAAAAACAAAACAAAAACAAACAAACAAAAATACTTAAAAACAATACAAGTGCACTCATAAATTAAAAAAACAGAATACACGCACCAGATGTCAGCTGTCAGTGTTTAAAACAAATAAATAAATAAATAAAATAAATAAATAAATAAATAATGTGTGGTGCCAGGATGCCGCTTGCTAGTCGGTCAGACGACTTGAAACAGACTGTTGTACCTTGAGCTCAGCGGTAAGTCGGAAGGGCGGGGCGGCGGCGGCGTCGCGCGGCGGTGGCGCCAGGCGAAGCGTGTCCAAGTCGCACGACACTACTGACCGGCACACCGGGCACGTCGGCTGTCAAATAAACACAAACATACTTGTATTATGAGAAAAAAATATTGGCTGAAAGCAAATTTTCTTAACCCCTCACGCGGCGGATGCCGCACAGTTTCCGACTCGGTGTGTGTCGGAGATATTCGGGGCCGCAATTTGTTACGCAAAGAGAGAAAATGTTTCACAAGTCACAGATTAAACGCTCAAAGACTTTTGCAATACAGAAATAAATTGTTATTTTATTATTATTATTATTTATAGCACTAACAGCTTCAAGCTGTTAGTGCTATAAATAATAATAATAATGATGCATGCAATTAATTTTTTTTTTCTCCGGTATGCACTTGTTAATATTTTAATGAAATTTTTTGTAGCTATTTACATCCTATTATTTAATTTAACAATTTGTAAACAACTTTTTGCACTGAATACTGTTGTCTGCGGCGAAGTGTTAATTTAATGTGGTCACGCTATACGGAATACCTGGTAGGGCGGCGCCTGCAGCCTCTGCCACTGAGGCAGCTTGTCCAGCTCCTCGGCGTAGTTGCGCTCGCCGGCCGTGAGGTGTCCCGCGAGGCAGTGGCTGTGGAAGTGGTGGTAGCACTGCGTCTTGATGAACGCGTCGCCGCTCGTGAAGCCGTACAGACAAATCGCGCACTGACCGCTCGGCAGGTTGCTCTCGGTCAGCTTGTCCTTGATTAACTGTGGAAGTGTAAGCAGGCAGATGATGAACGCAGCACTCCATGGCTTCACCGAACACATCCAGGCCCATTGCAAGCAAAAAAAGGATTCAATCGAGCACAAGACCAGCAACTGGCAGATTTTTTTTTTTATGGAATTCACAACATTTGGCCTGCACCAGACTAACGCAGAGGTGTAATCCGATGGCGCCCACAGGCATTCGGATATTTACGGGTGCTGCGAATACCATATGTCAGAAAAGTTGGATCCACAAGCGTACGTATCAGCTACACATAGACAGATGGGCAGCGGGCAGCGACTGCAGACAGGCGAGGGAGGCGATGACGAAGCCGGACCTCCGTCTTACCAAGACGCTGCTCCGTGTCCATAGAGCAAAACTGTGTGTGGTGATAGGTATGCTTACTAGTCACTGTACACTCAACAGACACCTCTATGTAATTGGAGTAACAGACAGTCCACTGTGCAGAGCATGCCTCCAGGCGGATGAGACACCCACCCACGTGCTGCTGGAGTGCGAGGAGGCAGACATAAGGGCGAAGGAGCTGGGAGGCCCTACTACACTTCGAGAGGCGTGCCGAGATCCAAAGAGAGTGTGCCGCCTCTTGGAAGAACTTGGCTGGTTGGAGTAAGGCCGTAGGACGCGCAAAAGGCCTGCAATGGAGTGGGCTTAAGCAGAGAACGAGTCCGAACAACAACAACAACAACAACAACCATGTCTGCCGGCTAGGTGACATTATCTTTGAAGGACCCCAGACTGTACATTCAAGGAAAGGATGCAGGTGGGAGTGCATTCCGCATGTTGGCAATCCTGTAAATAAACGATTTACAGGATTGATTTGTCCTAAGTGGGGGATATCGACAGTGTGATCTTGCTTCCTTAGAGCGCGCTGAACGTTTTGGCTTGCGTCAAGCCTTCGATGGCTAGTTTGTGTTGACTAGAACGTTGTAGAACTAGTCCCGTGCTCGGCCTCCCTCTCTTATCAATCCAAACTCTGTATGAGGCTTCTTGTGCGGCCCGCAAAATAATGAGCATGTATGTTTAAATGTAAATACGTCGAAATATTAAAATGTTTACATTACAGTGTTCGTTTTCGCAACTGTACAAATATTACATGCCAATAAATTGTATTTTCTACATTGTGGCCGGGCTAGTCTAGCCCTAGAGGACTAAAGTTTGGGGGTTAGTAGTGTTTGGAGACTATAGTTTGTTTGTTTGTTTGTTTTTTTTTTTTTTTGGAAGAAGTAGCAAAGTTACATTTGACTGACATTAGAGAGTTGCACTTTTCACACAACTAGTGATTGAAGTTGATAAAAATATACTAATCAACTTTTATATATTGAATAATTTTGTAATTATAATGCAACTTAGAAGTCATTAAATAAGACATTAAATAAAGTGAAATTTTTTTTTTCTTTCTGGTATCACTAGCACCACACCACATTGTTACCTAGTGTACACACAAACACACACACATGCACTACCTGTGGGGCTGTCAACTTAACTTTTATCTAGTTAGTTTTGGTCCATTGAATCCAAAATTTGATAAAATTCGAGTTGACAGCATTTCATTAGTCAATCAATCGATAAAACTACTGATAACAACTAAATGACTTTTTAAAATTTGTCGGACACTCAACATTCATCCACTTTAAAAAAAAAAACAGATAATAGTACGGTTCAGAAGTAGCAGGAATTAGGAGTTCACAGTGTTTGGGATATTGTTTGATATGGGCGTCAGCTGGGTTCGGGAGATATATTGTGGAACATAGCATCAAATGAAACTGACCTCTATCAGTTCGAACACCACCGGTTGACCCAGGCTCTCAAGCAGTTTATCCTCAATCTGAGCGTTGATCCTAGCTAGCAGCGCGTCGTCCAGCCCCCTGGGGTTGCGCAGCGCGACCGCTGGGCTCGTGTCTGGGTACTCCGGAGTGAGGGTCACCTCGAGGGTGACGCACACGAACTGCAGGTCTGCGTCGTCTCCCGTCGACGGATGCACGACCGTCTCGATGGTGCGCACGGCGCCGTCGATGCGCTTGATCAATACGTCGTCTAGGAGGATCGCTTCGAGCGCTTCCACCTCGTCAGTCAGTCTGCGATTCAAAAATATTTTCTATAGAGTCTGATATGGTTTTGCTAAAGCACGTGTGAGATTGTATTTGTAACACACTTTTATGCAACAATAAAAATGGGGTTCATACGTCAGACTTATGTCTGACGTATGAACCCCATTTTTTTATCTTTATTTTGTTTAAGGCTTAGCCTTTCCTGGCTATGCCAGCCCCATTAGTAACTATATTGAGATTTTAATCTACTTCAGCACGATTACATTTTCAATTTTTTTTTTCTCGAAAAGTATTGATCTCCTCGGGATAATTCTTTCACTAATATTCTTCTAACATCCTAAACTACAGGATAGAACTACCAGAAATTTGCTATCAAACCTGCCATTAACTAAACCTCACCCAGACCGTAATTTAGAATCGTATGATTTACAATTCTAATCACCTTCATGCAATACAAAATACAATGACATATCTAGAACTGCATATAATTTATCGACCGAGGAGTGAGAAAACTCACCGCTCATCCTCCAGTGCGGACATTGCGATTCTTTCTGTCACTAGTCCTTCACTTCGACACCACAAAACCTTCGTTGGAATACATTTCTCGAGGTTAGGTTAAATGCATAAAATAAAATTCACTCCACGCACTGAGTGATTATATTATTAATTTGTGCACTGCACTGCAGCACAGAGAAAGTAATAACCAAGCAAACAGGCAGACAAACGAAGAACAAACGAGACGAAATGAACGGACGAGGTGCCCGTGCCGTGCCGTGCCTTGCCTTGCCATATATTGGTAATCTGTGGCCTTGCCTTGTTTGCCTCAAAAACTGACAGCCACAGACCAGTATATCTGGCTGACCTGACAGCCAGCACGAGAGACTGCTCTGCGTCAAAGGAAGAGGCACATGAAAGAACAATGGAAGTGGATTTTGGTCTGCCTGCGCGATCAGCTGATTGCGCCCTCCTCATCATTAGGTTAAGGTTAATTTATTGAAGATTACCTGATTTTTTTAAACCACCAAAACATTCACCCATAATATTTGTTTAAAATCTTTACAATCAGCCGCGCAGGCAGACTTCCTTTGTTCTTTCATGTGCCGGACCCTGCGTCAAATCGATAAGGCGGTTGCTGGTTGCAACGCGTATAGATGAGTTGACCGTACTTGATCTTCGTTGAGTCGGTATAAATTATTTTTGACTCTATAATGAGCGCTAAATAATTCTAATTTAATTTGAAGAAAAAAAAATGTCATATAAAATTTTTTATTTGACAGCATTTAAAAAAAATTAGGTTTAAGTACTCAAATCACCTTGTAGGAAAGAATGTATCAATTTTCCAAATTCAATAAAATATTCAATGCTAATGTCTTGTGCAATGGAAGAGCGCAACGCAGCAATTACGGGCAACGAAATTCGCCTTAATAATTAAGAGACATCGTAGTTTGGTGAGCGTGATTCGAGCCAGTTTGTTTGAAAAAAAAAACGGTGAAAAATAAACCTGTCGAACACCCGAAGGAAGTACAGTTTCAGATACTGAATCGGATAGGCTAGTTTTTTTTTAATTCGGACCAAATTTTTCAATTAAAAATATAATTAGTGTCACGACCTTTTACTTCTAATGCAACATTCTTTACTCTAGCTATGCGGCGCCCGATACAAAGCGCCCTCCGTCTCCGCCGCGCTGCCAGCCAGTGTCATATAAATTATTATCTTGAGGCGGCATTGACTAGCCTATCCAATTCAGTATCTGAAACTGTACTTCCTGCCTTCGGGTGTTCGACAGGTTTTTTGTTCAACGTGTATATTAAAGCCTGTCCATGTATAGTCTGTTATGGTGATAGCATTGTTATTTCTGTACTCAGAGATTGTCATATAAATAAAACCATACAAAAATAAAAGGAATCTTTGGAAAAAAAAAATTAACTAGTGACCTTTATTTTTACTCAGTTACTTATAGATTTTATTTCATTAGGTACCCACAACAAATATAAGTAAGCACCTACCTCCCACCTAGTACATACATAGTGTAGGAGGAAACATACTATCCTAAGTATCCAAAACTTTATAAAACTGGAAAAAAACGGTTTATCATGCTTATTTTGAGAGCATCATGTCATATTAGGCCATATGTTTTGGGGAAATGCAGCAGACTCAAATAGAATATTTTTATTACAGAAGAGGGCCTTGAGGTACATCCTAAATATGAAAACTAGAGATACTTGTAGGACAGCGTTCGGAGAGATAGGAGTCATGACTTTACCAAGTGCATATGTTTACCAGAACATATGCTATGCCAGAAAATACATTCATGATTCCTCTCTCAATTCCGACAATCATAACTATGACACACGGGGTAAGAATAATGTACAACTAATAAGACATAGATTAGCTAAAACTACAAAAAGCTTTATTTGTAATAGTGTTAGATTTTATAATAAACTGTCTCCTAACATAAAACAATTAGATGACAATAATTTTAAACGACGGATTAAAATAATGTTAATTGAAAAGAGTTATTACAGTATTAAGGATGCATTAACTGACCGTAATTTTATCTAAGAGTCTGACTACTATTTTTCCCACTAACAAATTTTGACAATTCGATACACTTTGTATCATTTGATTTTTAATATGACTTATTACATTTCTTTGTAATAAACGTAAAGTAATTGTTTTATTTGACTTGATATAATATGAAATATCAAAATTGACGATGGCACTATACACCAGATATAGGTAATTTAAATAGGCAGTGTGGTCAGATTCTTCAGTATTCATGTTTATGCTGTAAATATTAATGCTCTTGTGAGCGGTAGTATGGGTTAATTATTTGTAAGTTACTATAATATAATACTTTTAAGGTACTAACAAAACATTGTGACTTGCGAAGTTTGTTTGTCAGTTCTTCTTCGCATTGAATTTAGAACTGGCGGAATTTTCGACATGTCCAAGCGTAGGTTACCTACCTGTGGATGAAATTATACAATAAACAATAAATAAACAATAAAAACTGGGGAAAAAAAACTAAGCAAAATCAAAATGTCTATGCACAGTCCTGACGTAGACGAGCCGACTGTGTAGCGGCGCAGCCTGCAGGCTGGTGGTGGAGGGTGCTTCCACGAAAATGTCATTCATGGGCACCGAATCACTGACATTGCCCTCAAAAAACCCTGCATAATGTTTCCCTCCGAAAATCACCCCGAAAAACCCATAAATGTCATCCCTGTTTCCCTTCCCTAACTTACCAAACTGGTGCTTACACTTAGGATTACATAGTAATTTGATGTCATACACGGAAAAATTTCAAGGGATTTATTTTTACCCTATTAGGCACATTGAAACGGCGAGAGGATTGAGTTTTTAACCGACTTCAAAAAAGGAGGAGGTTCTATGTTCGGCTGTATGTATTTTTTTTATGTATGTTCAGCAATATCTTCCCCAATTGTGAACCGATTTCAATGATTCTTTTTGTGTTCGGTTCAGTCTAGCTCCAAGGTGGTCCTATTTTGTTTGGTCAAGATCGGAATGGAAAGCGAGGCGGAATCGCGAGGCCGAAGGCCGAGCGATTCCGCCGAGTACATTAATAGCAAATAAAAATTACTAAAAAAACTGTGAAATAAAAAACTAGTTTAAAAAATATAAAAACCGCCTTCAAAAATGTATGAAATAAAAAAATAAAAATCGAACCCTAGAGTTGAAGGCGGTGGTGCTAAAGCAAGCAAAAATAACCGACCGCCTTCAACTCTAGGGTTCGATTTTTATTTTTTTATTTCATACATTTTTGAAGGCGGTTTTTATATTTTTTTAAATAGTTTTTTAATAATACACTTTATGCAATGATATTATAAGTTAAAAAAAGAGGACTTTATGCCACTTAATCTGTGGCAAGGGCGGGCTTACTGCCTTAGGCCTTATTATTAATTGTTTTACTGGAAAGTATACCTACACGTAATTCTTTTCAAATCAGAAAAAAACAAATTGGTAAACGCCGCCGCTGGTCGGATTCGAACCTCGGACCTCTCGTAAGAGAAGCCGACGCTACGTCCAGAGTCCAGACCACTCAGCCACCCGAAGCGAAAGGAGGGAGGGGTGTTATCAATCATCAATAGGTACTACCTAATAATAAATCCGTAAGGGATGGTCATGGAGTAAGTTACTTTGCTTTATGAGATACTGCGTTTGTAGACTCGATGTATATGATACTAAAACTAAATTGACGATTTTTATAAATCTTTTCTGTATGATATGTATGTTCAGCGGGCAAAAGCTATGATACTAAAACTAAATTGACAATTTTTAGAAATATTTTCTGTATGTATTTTTGTATGTATGTATGTATGTTATGTAACTTAGTGCAAGCACATTTAGCTACACGAGACACAGGATAGACTAAATAAAATTGAGTTCCGCTTACGCTACGCTAATTTCACGCGAGCGAAGCCGCGGGCAAAAGCTAGTGTGAAACTAAAACTCAATTGACGATTTTTAGAAATCTTTTCTGTTTGTATGGTATGTTCCTCCATAACTCTTAAACCGATCATCTGAAATTGATGAAACTTTGTACAAGCACATTTACTTATACGAGACAGAGGATAGGCTAAATGAAATTCAGGTCTGGTTCTCTAAGATGTGGCTCTCATACAAACCGAATTACGGGCAGCGGGCTACTTACTTTCTTTTTTTTTTATGTAATCCGGTATGGGTGGCTGTGTCAGAGGGGCCAAAGCACATGCTCTGACTAGCCAATATCACCTCCGAGAAGGTAGGTGCCATACCGGAGACTTCCCTGGATTGTTGGCTATACTGGACTAGAGGAGAACACAACCGAGGTTGCTATGCGGCCATCTTACATCCAGTACGGTGGTACCAACCCAGTCGGCTACAATTAGAGCCTACCACCTAGTAAGGGGCAAGGGAAGGGACCTACAGTTTTACACCGGTTCCGAACGGTGAAGCAGCACGTGTAGGTATGCACGTAAATTTTTTCGTCAGAAAAAACTCATTGGCACACGCCGACCGGATTCGAACCTCGGACCTCGCATGAGAAGCCGATGCTCAAACCACTCGGCCACCCGCCGCTTGTCGAAATTCAACGAATTTCACGCGAGCGAAGCCGCGGGCAAAATCTAGTACTATAATATTATATAACCAAAGCAAACATGATGACAATATCAGGAATATAAGTATTTATAAATATTGCTTACATATATCTGTTCTGCTGTAACCGCACACATCCGGTGACCGGTGAGTAATAAATAAAATAATTTGTAAAGGCTGAATATTAACCGCATCGTGCAGGATGTTGGAAGCATAGAGTTAATACAATGACAGCAGCGGCAGGGAAAACTTAACCATGAATATAAATAAATACCGACAATGTGATACATCATGTACATTTATTATCCTTTTTTAGGGTTCCGTATCCGTCGTACGGGGCCTTATTACCAAGCCTACGCCGCCGTCTGTCTGTCTGTCTGTCCGTCTGTCCGAGGGCTGTATCTCTTGAACCGTAATAGGTAGTCCGTTGAAATTTTCACAGAATGTGTTATTTATTATATTTATATAACAACAAATAAGGAAAAGTAAAAAAATCACGGGGTCCCCATAGAAGAAACTAAAAAGTGTATGCGCGCCATCTACCGAAAAGAGTATGAAGCATTTTTACTAATAGATAGATGGCGTGAGTGGCGCTAAGCATGACATGGTGATACGGAACCCTCGGTGCGCGAGTTCGACTCGCACTTGGCCAGGTTTTTTCATGGAAATCGTAAGATTGCATCATTACACCTACACGGTGTCTTACGATGCCCACGGTTATCCCTTGATGCACGAGGAGTGCGAATGCCATGCCGACCTGAGAGAGAGGTGCCTTTTCAACCGACTTTTTGTTTGGTAGGTCATACTTCAGAGGTGTAGACATTTTCAGCCATAAAAAAAACTAGAACTAAAAAGTATTAAATGATATTTTGAAATTTTCTCTGTCATTGAATTGAAATATATGAATCGATATTGTGATTCATATTCGGACCCTTGAGTTGAAGGCGGTACAAAAGCAAAAGGGGTCCATCTACAAATTTTCAGGTGTGCTGTTGTACCGCCTTCAATTCAAGGGTCCGAATATGAATCACAATATCGATTTAAGACTTTTCAGTTCTAGTTATTTTTTGAAGTCGGTGCAATGTTTTTTAAAACAGTTTTTTCAAGTTCCTTTTTAAAAACTCCAGGCGTAATCTGTGCCCAGGCCAAGTCCCAGGCTGTACTTAACATAAGGGGAAATAGACCGATAGCGCTGGGCTATTTTAAGGACATAAGTTAAAAAAATTCTAAACTTGCTTATTTCTTGCCTGTGGATACAGTCGTACATAAGAAGCATAATATTGCGTTTTGTGTCACATCTGTCACTTGCATTTTCAGCAATTCGAAGATTTGTGGTTGTTTTTTTTAATTCCATTCAAAACTGGCAAAATTAATCTAAACTTTAAAATAATTATGGTATCATATCTAGGATAGCCTGCGGAGTGTGCAAACCCAGTTTGTGTCATCTTCGCCCAGTGCAAACTGACCTATGGTCAGTATGTAAAAACAGTGCCTAAAACAAAATTAGAATTGACAAAATTGTTATTTCCTATCTCAGATCACTTACATATGCCCATTAAATGAATTTGTGCCAAATTAGGGCACGCAATTTTAAGATTTTCAATTATATTATTTTTCCAAGCTACAAAAGCTTCAAAAAAATATTAGAATGATTAGAGTTTACATATTCAATTTCATAAATGCATCAAAAATGTACATTGTAAATTTGTGTCATTTTCATGCTCGAAATAAATGAATAAAACACAAAAACAGTTGTTGCGGTCAAAGCGGACGGACGCGGGCAGGTGGCGGCGGGCGGGGGGCATACGCACGCACACACGTTCGTTCGGTACCTACGATTTCTTCTATGCGAAGCGGCGGCCGGTGGCTGGCGTGCCCCGCGTGCCTCGCTCGCTCGCCTCGCCCGCCGCGCCGCCCGCGCCCGCGCTCGCACTTCGTGCAAAGAAGTTTGGTATCTCCTATAGAGATAATAAATAATGCAGTGCGAATTTTGTACAAAGCCCGCGTCTGCAATCTCAATACCTACGAATGTCAATGGTCAATGTGGTCAATATTATTTTAGATTGACGCTTCGATTCGCTTAAAATTTGCATAAGTTCAAACTGACCCACCTTTTATGACCCTAAGACAATCGTGCTGAACTAATATCCCGTTTTCTGTGAAAACTAGAAACTTCGTCATGAACTTTTGTTTTGGTCATAACTCGAGAACCACTGGTGCTAGACCCATCGTGTTGGTACTCAAAACTTCAGGTCTCGGTGAGATCTATCCATCTGTCACGTGAACTTTTGTTTTGGTCATAACTCGAGAACCACTGGTGCTAGACCCATCGTGTTGGTACTCAAACTTCAGGTCTCGGTGAGATCTATCCATCTGTCATGAGAACTTTTGTTTTGGTCATAACTCGAGAACCACTGGTGCTAGACCCATCGTGTTGGTACTCAAATTTCAGGTCTCGGTGAGATCTATCCATCTGTCACGTGAACTTTTGTTTTGGTCATAACTCGTGAACCACTGGTGCTAGACCCATCGTGTTGGTACTCAAACTTCAAGTCTCGGTGAGATCTATCCATCTCTCACGTGAACTTTTGTTTTGGTCATAACTCGAGAACCACTGGTGCTAGACCCATCATGTTGCTACTCAAACTTCAGGTCTCGGTGAGATCTATCCATCTGTCACGTGAACTTTTGTTTTAGTCATAACTCGAGAACCACTGGTGCTAGACCCATCATGTTGCTACTCAAACTTCAGGTCTCGGTGAGATCTATCCATCTGTCACGTGAACTTTTGTTTTGGTCATAACTCGAGAACCACTGGTGCTAGACCCATCGTGTTGGTACTCAAAACTTCAGGTCTCGGTGAGATCTATCCATCTGTCACGTGAACTTTTGTTTTGGTCATAGCTCGAGAACCACTGGTGCTAGACCCATCGTGTTGGTACTCAAACTTCAGGTCTCGGTGAGATCTATCCATCTGTCATGAGAAATTTTGTTTTGGTCATAACTCGAGAACCACTGGTGCTAGACCCATCGTGTTGGTACTCAAATTTCAGGTCTCGGTGAGATCTATCCATCTGTCACGTGAACTTTTGTTTTGGTCATAACTCGTGAACCACTGGTGCTAGACCCATCGTGTTGGTACTCAAACTTCAAGTCTCGGTGAGATCTATCCATCTCTCACGTGAACTTTTGTTTTGGTCATAACTCGAGAACCACTGGTGCTAGACCCATCATGTTGCTACTCAAACTTCAGGTCTCGGTGAGATCTATCCATCTGTCACGTGAACTTTTGTTTTAGTCATAACTCGAGAACCACTGGTGCTAGACCCATCATGTTGCTACTCAAACTTCAGGTCTCGGTGAGATCTATCCATCTGTCACGTGAACTTTTGTTTTGGTCATAACTCGAGAAACACTGGTGCTAGACCCATCGTGTTTCGAAGTTTCGAAGTTATGTATGAGGGAACAGATGAACATGCATACATACATACATACATACATAGATACATACATACATACATACATACATACATACATACATACATACATACATACATACATACATACATACATACATACATACATACATACATACATACATACATACATACATACATACATACATACATACATACCGGTCAAACACATAACCTTCCTTCTCGCTTCGCCGTAGTCGGGTAAAAATAAGAATCTGTTCGCTAATATTGCGCGCATACTACACTACGTACAATATAATAAACACACGATCAATTAACTTAAATCAAATAGGAACTTCAGTTAAGTAAATATCCGCTAACATCGACTCGCAACAACACATTTTTTTACATAGGTTTGCACCTAAAATTAATCAAATAGATACCCAACGAAGTAAATCTACATAATATTATGAAATGGAATTAAATAAGAAACTGCTCGAGACAATGCATACACACACCGCGTGGCAGCGCGGCAGCCTGGTGCGCTATTAGAACCACTCGCCCTCCCGCAGCGCCGCGCCCCGCACCTCCGCCAGCCGTCCGCCGCTGCATACCTTTATTTTGCGCGCGGAACAATTCGATTTGTATGAGAGCCACATCTTAGCGTAACCGGAACTGAATTTTATGTAGCCTATCCTGTGTCCCAAGCTGTGTCCCGTATACTTAGTTAAATGTGCTTGTACAAAGTTTCATCGAATTCGGATAATCGGCTTAAGAGTTATGGCGGAACATACATACATACATACATACATACATAAAAGATTTCTCAAAATCGTCAATTTAGCTTTAGTATCATACATAGAGGCTACAAGCTCAATATTTCCTAAAACAAAGTAACTTACTCCATGACCATCCCTTACAGATTTATTATTAGTAATAATAATAATAATTGATAATTGATATGATAACGCACGCACGTCGCAACTCGCACCGCGCCACGCAACGCAACGCGCGCCCCGCGTATGGCTGGCTGAACGACCCGCGAGCGCGGCGGGGCGGGGGGGGGGGGGGGGGAGGAGGCGGCGTGCGCGTGCCTCGATCACTCGCTCGCCTCGCCCGCCGCCCCGCCGCCCGCGCCCGCGCTATTCCCCGCGCTCGCACTTCATGCGAAGTTAGTGTTTTTTTTACAAATAATAAAATTCCGTGGATAAAAACGACACAAATTATGAATAGTGTTTTGTTACACCATAATAATCAAAAAGACGTAAACTCTAACAGCCCGTATTTTCTTTTGTAGCTTTTAGAGGTTGTTGTAATAAAAATATTAAATATCTATAAATGTCATGGATGAATTCGACACAAAATATTTTGAACAACAGATATCAGTACTCTAAAACGCGTAACACCTATTTAACCTTTTCTAATATTCTTTTAGAGCTATTTGCGCGATGTATTAGGTACTGGTTAAATTTAAGGATTTCCGTGGACAGAGATGACACAAAATGTTTTTGCACATCGGTTACTACTTCAATATTATCATGAAAGTAAAATTTTCTTTTCTAATTTTCTTTTCGTCCAATACTGATCTAAAAGACAAATACCTAAATTTCTACGTATGCAAATTCCTAGGATGACACAAACTAATATATTAGGCTGGGCAAATGGTTCGGAAACTATATGCGACAAATAAACAACTTTAATATTTTTGAAACCAAAAATCCTAGCGCTACAGGTCTAAAATAGTTGAGCGGGAGTGCGTTTCACATTTCCCCAATATTTTGTAGGTCAGCTAATTTTAGTTGAACAATTTCTATTATGCATTTTGTAGAGGTGAATATGTAGGTACTTGTAGTAGTATGTAGGAAGAGTTGCTCAATAAGTTGGATCGTCTATCAACTTTGGCATCCGATTTATTTTCGGACTGCGTAACTAGGACCATATCTCTGCCTATCGTGCGTGACCAACTTGAGTGGCTCCCTATTCGTCAGCGTCGGAACATGCATGTCCTATCTCTTCTCTTCTCAATTCTGAACGACCCCAATGCTCCCTCCTATCTCAGAGAGAGATTCGTCTATCTCTCGTCCAACGGCGTACAACTAAGGTCAGCTAATAATCTTTTACTTCTTATTCCTCCCGATAACTCTTCCAGCTATTCCGAATCTTTTACCGTCATGTCAGCGCGCCTGTGGAATCAGCTCCAACCCGGAATTAGAGCCTCCCCTTCACCCACCGTTTTCAAAAAAACATTTAAAGGTACTATACCTCTCAAAGAAATAATAATAATTGGTGTATAACATATAAATTGTTTATATTAATATGTTTATGTAGTTTAAGTATGGAGTATTTATATTGTTTAATATACTTATATAAGTATGTCTCTATGTATTTTTAGTTTTTTTTATCTATGTTCATGTATGTATGTAATAATATACTGTTATTTTAGGCGTCCAAGTAATCTATGTTGTTTTTTTTTCATTAATTTATTAATATGTTATTTATTAGTTAAGTGTTGTTTTTGTAAATAACTACAATAAATGTTGTAATAGGGTGGTTGACCGGCAGAGATTGCCTTAGGTAATAAGTCCGCTATTTGTTATATATAAATTATATTAAACAATAAAGAATAATAAATAAATAAAATTAATAAAATACTTACTTCTAAAAATATAAATGATAATTTATCCAACGCGTTCGTTCTACCTAGTGTACTAAAAGCGTATTCTTAACTCTATTATGCTATTACATATTTTATATTTTAAATTAATTAATCAGAACGATAACACTCGCTTTGACTGTTTTCATTTCTGTGCAGAACTTTGTAGGGAAGACTACAAGGAAATTTCTGATACACTGTATTAAAAGAGTATATTAATAATAGGTACAGAATAATGAAACATAGTGAAATACAATTAATTTTTCTATACTAAAACATTATAATGATGTTTAAAACGATATTATGTGCGGTCCTGTATCTCTCTGTAACATCTGCTAAAGAAGGTGACGAAACAGCAATCGACTGGATAGAAATGGATATCTTCGGAAGACAAGTGGACAAAACTACATTCTGCGAGAACGCAGTTTGCATTCGAAAGTGTTGCAATTCCGGATTCATCGTGCGACAGACCACGGAACTTCCCAATAGCGGACGATGTGTCCTGGACGAAGACACAAGGAGGGACACCATGGACCCTATGATTTACAACAAGGACCTAAAAAGAACACTGAAGAAGGCGAAGGACATTTTCAAATTTCTCAGCGGAAGGAATATCATGGAGACTGGATACTACATGTACCCGTACATGAATCTATATTTACTGGAGGTGAGAAGGAGAAATATGTATACCTAAGTATGTACATACATAGATCTTGTAGGTACCGTGTGGGGTACCTACGGCATTAATAATAATAGACCCACTGCATATCTCCACGTGCGTGTTATAAAATGTGACTAAGGATTAAAGCTCTCACCTTGGCACGGTCATTTCACAGTCATGCACTAGGTAACTGCCCTACTTGTTGCTGAAGCTATAAAAGCTTCGTATCTTGTCCGAATACTTGGTTGAGTGTGGTGGCGACGGTCGTTGTTGTGCAGTCATTTATTTGAGTTGTCACAGCACAACACCGATTACTCTGCTCACCCCGATAGTTGAGATACAGCCTATGCAACTATGTATCATAATCTAAAAGAGTGCAAACTTTCAAAATTTACTAAGCATGTTCCAAACTCCAACCTTATCTAATTTGGCCGGGGCACCCAATAGGTACTGACGGACCCCAAATGACAAGCCTGGACCTAGCTTATCAATGAACCGATAATGTCTTTATTTTTGGCTATCAGACCACTGATCACAAATCAATATTGTCACACGTTTTGACTTCCAGAACGGCACACTGATGGTAGAATCACCGAACACATACGACCGTTGGATTCCTCTGGACAACGATCATTTCTGCATGGACCACTTTATTCAGTACGAATCCCGTCAGGTGGTTGTAGACGGCTTGGTAGCGCTGACTCCCGAAGAGGATGATGATGAAGCTCAGGAACGATACCTTATTATATCTGGTGAGTTTCATTAAAGTAAATCAAGAAGGTGCACCTAGCCGGCCAACATGGTATTCGCAGGCCCCGTAAATATCCGAATGCCCGTGGGCGCTGTCGGACTACACTTCTGCGTTAGTCTGGCGCGCGCCATATGTCGTGCTTCCCACAAAAAAAAAATCCAAATGGTCGGAGGAGGCCAAGGCTTTCCTTATTGAGGTGGGTTCCAGGATGTTGACCGCAACTGGAAACCGGTGTTGCCTCTCGTATCTCCGGCAACGAGTTGGTCTGGTGGGGCAACGCGGCCGCCATCCTGGGATCCATCCCGGGGACGACGCCACTTGAGGAAATTTATAATTTATAAGTTAATTTTTAGTTTTTAGTTTATTTAATAATTTTAATTTAATTAATAATAAATAAAAATAAATAAAAAAACCTATGTAATGGTACCATTATCAACAATAATATCATGAAAATCATCGTCATCTCTTTTATATAAAGCGCGACATGTGGCTCAGATCCACCCATAAGGTGTCTAACCACGCTCCCGCATATCGACAGCAAGCGACTGCGGTTGCGAAATTGGCAGAGGTTGTGAACGCCATGCCCGCCTGACAATCACTCCTCTCTTGAAGGACCCGGGACTGTACTTCGAGGAACATAATATATAGGCAAGGAGAGCCGCGTTCCAGAATTTAGGAATTCTGTAGAAGAAGGATCTGCAGAACCAATGGGTACGCATCAACGATAAGTCCAGCGTGTAGGGATGCCATGCAATTGGCGATAGAACCAAAGATATATTATGGACTAGCGTACTAGATAAATCACTCGGCCAACTAACATGTTCCACAGAGTTACGGTTCACGATCCTCAAGTCTCTTAGTCGAGCGCGAGACCCCGCAGCGCGCAGTCGTCGCCTGCCTGGTGCGATCGCGCCTCGCCTACTTTAAACTAATACATTTACACATCTTCGTCGATGCGAAGGTGCGATGGCGAATCTGGAGATGAAGTGTTAGAATGAAAAGACAATATGCACACCGACGCACGAGTGCGATCGTTCTCCCTACCCCTTGCCTCTCTCCCGCACGCTTCCCGCCCCGCGCGAGCCCACCACACCGGCCGCCAGCAGGTCTATTCTTGTAAATTCTGACAGCGGAATCAGCGCTGTTGTGGCGCTGAGAGCCACTTACCGAAGTGGCTCTCAGCGTTTACTCTCAGAATTTACAAGAATAGACCTGCAGACCGTCTCCCGCACGCTTCCCGCCCCGCGCGCGCTCCCCTCTTCCGCTCGTCTCTGCGCTCCGCCTCCCCACTACCTTACCCCATACCTCTGCCGCTGGAACACTGCTTCTCTGTATATTTCTTCGGAGCGATAACTCTATATAATATTTCCTCATAGAACACATTATATGATGGAGGCGCAATTTACTATCCAAGAGTACGCGCTCCACACCGCTTACGCACCGTTCTTACGTTCACTGGTGGTCAATTAAAGCGAAGCCGCGGGCAAAAGCTATGAATACTTAGGTACTAACTAAGACTTTTTTTTTATGGAATCTGACACAGTCGGCTACATCACCTACTACATCCGTGATGTCAGCCCATAACACTTTGGTGAACTAGGTCCCATGTCAGTGCTTCCCTTCGGCCGTGCCGGCTACACTGAACTGGGCGGAAAACACTTAATTTAAATCTTTCGCCATCCAGCGAGGAAAGGCGGCGGTCGTCCTATGAACAATTAGCGATGTCCAGAGAATGCATGAATATTTTTATATAATTTAGTTTAATGTACTTACATCTTCGAGTCGCACAACCAATCAAAATAATTTATTCAAAAATAAGCTTTATGAAATATACAGAAAGTAAAATAAATTAAAATAAAATAAAAGCATAGGTTTATTATTAGAACCTACTGAAGGTCCCAAGAACGCTAGCGCCATTTCCCCTTTCGTAGGACAAGGATCCTCTTCTGAATATTATAGGCCTTTGACTAATCGGTACGTCCATCGCCCCCATGAAAATCCTTTGCATCAACACTGCTGGGTCTCCTCTCAGGAAATAATGAAGGAACGAATGTTTTGTATTTCTGCAGGGATGTACATATCGTCGGTGTTCCTGGCGGCGACGCTGGCCGTGTATTCCTTCCTGCCTCAGCTGAGGAACCTGCACGGAAAGGTGCTGATGGCATATGTGGCTAGTATGCTGGTCGAGTTCCTAACGACAGGCACCATGATTCTGACGGTAGCCCTGGACGCGAATGTCGCCGGGCTTTGCCATGTTATGTGTGAGTGGGTAAATTTTAAGGTTCCACCGCAAAATGCGAAAAAAGAGCCTTATGGGTTCACTCAGATGTCTGTCTGTCTGTCCGCTTGTCGGTCACACGCAGAAATCTCTAGATCGAATGATCGGATTTTTATGAAACCGACACCAACATACGACGCATACTTTTTGACTTTTTTCAGCACACAGACCGATAGTTTGATTACTCGAAAAAATGGACGAAAACAAAATTGTTTTTACATAAATAGTGTACGATGTCTTTCTGTGGGTATTGTTAAGGCTATTAGAAAAAAATATAACATGGCTATAATAACAAATTTTGCTTAAACGAATATTTCGTTTAAAAGTTAATAAAAAACAGCAGTTTTGTCGCCTAACTTTTTCCTATATGTAAAAAGCCGCCAAGAGCGAGTCGGACTCGCGCAATGAGGACTCCGTACCATCACACAATATCGCTTGGTGAGTTCTCTAAAGGCATATTAAAAAAACGATATAGAGTTAAATACAAATTTTGTTGAGAAAGATGCATTGAAATCTTATTGAATTAGTAGTATTAGGTACTATGGGCGTGGCCGAAGGCCGAGCTGCATTTAGGTAAACGATACGCCTTCTCGAATGAAGTAAGTAACTAAGGGCTAGGTCAAAGGCCGAGCTCCCTCAGGTAAACCATATTATTTATCGATTTCAGTAAGTAACTAAAAGCTTCTCGAAGAAACAACCTTCCTTACTATCATTTTATTGATTTACGTTTTGTTTATAGACGTCCAGAAATACCAGCCTTCCGGCTACAAAATCCAGACGTCTACTACCTGCACTCTTGCGAGTACAGTGATCATGTATGCCATCGAGGCCCCATAGCTGCTCTGTCGAACATCCGTTCTTCCGAAAAAATCCCATGGGAAACACAGGCTGTGACCTTTCCCCAGCCGATCCGAGCCACCACCCGTCCACCCGAAGGAACCCCCGACCGAAGTCGAGAGCCGGGGGTGAAGCCTTCACTGCCACTGTGGTCCGCACCCTATCCAACCACAACCTGTGCCCAGGGCCTCAGCGCTTTGTACTAGCCTAACGGCTTTTGTTTTCACCAGCTATGTATATGCGTGGAAGTTCATATGACCACCACCTAATGTGTACCGGGGATCCACCGGTCTCGAATGACTGACTCACGTCAGCGTCATTAGCTCGTGAGAAATCCATCCCACATCCACATATAAGTGTGTGTTGCACCGACATACCGATCTACATTATTCGCATGTCTACCAATTCTCCACATTGGTTACGGAGCTCTAAGTGGATCACCACTCGCAGCTTTCGCTACTTATTCCCGTGTTTGATGCTTTACATACAACTACGGAAGCACCAGGGAATCAACACTAAACCACAACCCCTGCGAGACCAACTCCAGTGTTCCGTGCAGAAGCACGAAGCATTCTGGGGCTTTTAACGGAACCCCGCAGTACTCAACCCAGCGTTTAGGGTAGTATCTCATTTGACCCACCGACCTGAGTGGAGTCAGCAGCGTGAGCTAAGAGGAGGCCGAAACCCCCAACTTAGTACTCATGTTAGACTAGCAACGATTAATGAGTAATCGTCGAGAACAAGTTCTCTACCACACATTATTTCTAACAGTGACGCCCATTACACCGCCCAGTTGCGGGATAGGGTAGCCAACTGCTAGTTTTAAGGGTAGCCACCGTGCGGTCTGCATAGGGAAGCGTCACGGATACTAGTACCCAACTCGAAGAAGAAGAATTCTCGAAGAAACAAAACAACTAATGGCGTTGCCGAAGGCAGAGCTGCGTGCGTATAGGTAAATCATATACTTTCTCAAAGAAAGCAACTGAAGGCCAGGCCAAAGGCCGAGCTGTTACTTGCTTTATTCGAGAAGTTTTATCGTTTACCTGAACGCAGCTCGGCCTTCTTTCTTACTTACTTACTTTTTTTGGCACCGAACCACCCGTAAAGTTTTTAACGACGTCTCCATGGGCGACCGAATGTCCATACATTCGGTCGTACGCGGGGGTTGTGAATGTCATGCCGGCCTGACAGGTGCCTATTCACGCTTACGCCTCTCTTGAAGGACCCGAACACGGATAGGAAAGGATACGAATACTTGACGGAAAGGAGTATTGTATTTTTATCTATTTTGTAAAATTACATGACTATAACACGGTACGGAAACATTGGTTTTTCGAATTTTCGAGACCATACTTTGCGATTCTTTTTTATCAAGTCAAATACATTCAATATTGCTTTTTATTTAGGCACCTTGTTTTTCTTGTTTTTTTTTTTTTGTAAAAAAACTATCTGTTTTTTTTTTTATAAAACACAATTTTTTAACAGAAACGATCAATCGAGAGAAACCGATTTTACATACGACCTTAATATTTCCGTGTTCTTTCCAGTGATAATCTGCTACTTCTCCCTCCTAGCGACGTTTTTCTGGACTAGCGTCATGTCTTTCGACATCTACTTTCTTACGACCTTCAGGTGAGCTTACACAATCAATAGTATAGCTTTATCAATGTAGAAATGTCTGTCTGATACCTTATACTGACGTTGTGTTCGATGGTGTGGATATGCCCTACAGCAACTGTGTTTAAAATCGAGGGATCAAGATTGATGAGTCTCTCAAGTAAAATAAGCAGGTTGGTGAAGTCAGGCGCAACATATTTGGTAGCATATAATCTATCGACTATATATCAATATATAATGGCGAGGCGAGGGAGGTTTAAAAGTTTTCGGTCTAATATAGAGATGGCGCTCTGATTAGATAGCGGACAAATGTAAAAAAAAAATAACTGAAGGTAATCAAACGATTTATGCAATTTCAGAGGAATGGCCAAGGCGCGAGACATCAACCGTCGCGGCGAGAACCACAAGTTCCTCATGTACTGTCTCTACGGATTCGGCTGTCCGCTCGCTATGACTGTCATCTTCGCTATCCTCAAGTATCTCACTATGGATGAGATAGGGACTAAGTATTGCTTCGTTGAAAGTAGGTTTTTCAGTTTCCTTAGTATCATCTTAACTTGTGGTTCTTAATTATAATATATCGATACGTGGAAACTAAATATAAAAACAGAACTAACAAGGTAAATGTCGAAACAAAAAAAGGGAAAAACAAAAAAGCATAAAGCAGAAAACCAAATAATACAATGAAAGCAAAAAACAAACTTACCTACATATACAACAAATATAGTATAGTCGCTGTAGTTATGGTTAAACTGTTTGGAAGCTCTATATTAACTAGCCTTGAAATAAGGTATACGGCGTATTAAAGGTTTTTCTTGTTTGATTGATAAATGCAATTAGTTCGAGAAACTGTGGGCAGTTAACGAAATTAATATAATAATTATTAATAGTACCTAATCTTTTGTTTTTATGGATAGCGCGACATGTGGCATAGTTTCACTTACGATTAGGTGTCTAGTCTACTATACCCATGGACATTATGTGATGCACGGGGATTGCGAATGCCATGCTGACCTGACAGGAGCCTCTTTTGAAAAACCCCAGGCTGTACTTGGGAGGAAATAGATGGGCAGGGAGTGCGTGCGGTTCTGTGAATAAAAGGAATGCAACGCCTGCAAATGCACATTTCCAAAGAAATAATCTTGATATATTGGAGGCGGTCATGAATATTGACAAAACTTATTCCGAAAATTTTGATCAGGTCAGGTGTCGCGTTATCCTTTTGTAGTCACAGGTGCAGCTGTCCGTGGCGATTATTCCGATGCTAACTTTTGGAATTCTAATATAATATATAAATATATATATATAGATGATGAGTTATTATGGAGGATATTTTTTTTTTATTTTTTTTTATTGAGAGCGCGACATTTGGCGCCGAGCCACCCATAAGGTGTCTAACGACGCCCATGGACATTCGGTCGTATGCGGGGGTTGCGAATGCCATGCCGGCCTGACAGGTGCCCATTCACGCCCCTCTTGAAGGACCCGAGACTGTACTTGGGGGGAAATATATGAGCAGGGAGAGCGTTCCAGAGTTTACCGGTTCTGTAGAGGAAAGATCTGCAGAATCGATTAGTACGCATCCGCGGTAAGTCCAGCGTATAGGGATGCAATCCCTGCCCAGTGCGTGTGGTGCGGAGGTGGAAAGGGGACGACGGGATTGCGTTAAACAGCTCCTCCGAGCACTCCCCATGGAATAAGCGATAGAACACACTTAGGGATCCGACATCCCTACGGTGTTGCAGTGGTTCTAGATCGCGGGACACTTCGGGGTCACCCACTAGTCACACGGCTCGACGCTGGATCGAGTCCAGAGGCGCAAGCTGGTATTTGGCAGAGCCATCCCACAGGTGCGAGCAGTACTCAAAGCAGGACCTGATCTGCGATTTATACAAAAGCAGCCTTTGGTCCGGCGTGAAGTACCGTCGCACCTTATTGAATACGCCCAGCTTTTTAGAAGCCAGCTTGGCCTTCCCCTCGATATGGCGACGAAAGTTCAGGTCGTGCGACAGTTCGACTCCGAGGACCCCGAGGTGTTCGCTTAATTTAAGCGACGTGCCTTGGAATGTAGGAGCCGGTGTGAACGCCGCTCTCTTCGCACTGAAAGCGCAAACTTGTGTCTTGGAAGCGTTGAACTCGACCAAATTACTACGTCCCCATTCGGAAATAGAGCCGAGTGTGTGTTCGAGCTCAGACACAAGTCTTCGCCTCTTCTCATCCACAATATCCCGACTGGCTGAAGGGTGACTGGTGTAGGATCCGTGTGCCGTACTGTCATCCGCATAACAATGTATGTTGCCCAGAGACAGCATATCATTGATGTGCAGAAGGAACAGCGTGGGTGACAATACAGACCCTTGTGGTACGCCGGCGTTCACTGACATGGCGTCCAACGAGCAACCGTCCACTAGGACCTGAATGCTACGCCCATGTAGGAAGTCGGCGACTCAGTCACAGAGGCCAGAAGGAAAACCGTAAGCCGGCAATTTGCCCAAGAGCGACTTGTGCCAGACCCGATCAAATGCCTTGGCAATATCAAGGCCAATTGCCAAGGATTCACCATGACCTTCAAGCGATTCCCCCCAAAGGTGAGTGACGTACGCTAGGAGATCACCAGCAGATCGTTTTGGCCGGAAGCCGTATTGCCGATCACTGATGAGGTCATTCGTCTCCAGGTACTTAATTGATAATGCGCTCCATCACCTTACAGAGAAGGGAGGTAATCGCTATAGGTCGGTAGTTTGACGGGTTTGAGCGGTCACCCTTTTTAGGGACCGCTTGCACAAACGCAGATTTCCAGGCCGCCGGCACACGGCCATTGGAGTAGGAGAGACGGAATAGGCGCGTCAGCACTGGGGCCAGCTCGGGAGCACACTTTTTCAACACCAATGCAGGAATCCTATCCGGCCCACTCACCTTCCTGACGTCTAGGGAGAGAAGCTCCGCCCGTACAGTCCGTTGTCGAAACTGCACTTCCGGCATGGAGTTCTCACACCTAGGTATGGATGGGAGAGTGGCACCCCCATCGTCCAGGTTGGAGTTCCCCGCAAAGAGAGATACCAGTAAGTCTGCTTTCTCCTTTGCGGAGTGGGCAAGTGAGCCTCCAGGACACTGCAGTGGTGGAAGAGAGGAGCGGCAGAAATTTGACTCGACAGATTTGGCGAGAGACCAGAACTCACGGCTCCCAGTTGGGTGCTGGTTCAGTCTATCGCCGATTCTGCCGATGTGGTCAAATTTGGCCCTGGCAATAGCCATTTTGCAGGATCTGGAGAGGCGGTTGTATTCTTTCTTCAGTTCGGATGCGTTCGGATCACGTCCGGCACGAGCGCGCGACCATGCACGATAAGCTGCGCATTTAGCTGCGACAGCATCAGCACAGTCGCGGCTGTACCATGGTTGACTTTTACCACCGAGGTAGACGGAGGCGCTGGGAATAAACATTTCCATTGCCCCCAGAACCACCTCGGCAACGGTATTAGCGCATTGCGACGGATCGTCCGAACTGAAGCAGATCTCTCTCCAAGGGTAGGATGCGAAGTGTTCTCGCATCCCATCCCAATCTGCTGACGCGTAGTGCCAAATTCGACGCGTTCCTCCAGTACGGGACTGAGGAGGCGAAGATGGCACCGTGGACCCCACTAAACAATGATCAGAGGAACCCAGCGGGGCTCTCACTGCGACCTTATATCCAGTGGGGTTCGTCGTCAGCAGAAGATCCAGCAGAGAGGGTTCATGACCGTCTATATCTGGCAGCCTGGTGGGCTGGTCTACCAGTTGAGACAGGTCATGCGTCAGGGCGAAGTCGTAGGCGGCTCTCCCCGCAAAGTCAGTTCTCCTGGAGCCTAGCCATGCCTCGTGATGGGCATTGAAGTCTCCAAGAAGAACCAAATACGCGGTGGGGAACCGCTCTTGGACTTTGTCTGCCGCTCCACTCAGGTACTCAAATAACCGAGCTGTCTCTGCATCACCAGAGTGCGACCTGTACAGACAGGCGTACACCCGCGAGACCGTTCCCAGATCCACGTGGACCCAAAGTACTGATAGCTCGGAGTCCTCAAGGCAGCGCAGGCGACGACAGCAAATATCCGCCCTGACAAACAAGCAAACCCCGGCTCGCGAGCGGAAGGCTTCTTCCAGGGTGTAGCCGGGGTAGTGCAGGTAAGAATTGTCGGCAGGGCGAGATATTTGTGTTTCCGTCAGGAAAAGCAAGGCCGGCTTCTTCGTCTCCAGGTGGTGATGGACGGCATAAATGGTGATAGACGGATATCCTAGAAAAATACAAAAAAAAAGTCTAAAATTATGGGGATCCCCATGCAAGAAACGCATTTTCTTCAACGATTTTAAAAATGGTTATACATACAAGCGTCAAACTTGGTGTGATTATAATGCAAACTCTAAAGTGAAATACCAAATAAGTAGTAATAAAAATCGGCCAATTACATGGTGGTACGAAAACCTTGGTGCGCCAGTTCGATTCGCACTTGGCCGGTTTTTTTATCGCTCTATTTATGTAGCTATTCCGTGATTTATCTATTTCCAAATGGAGCGTCTTTTTGAGGAGTATACTGAAGTCAAACTTTGAATGTTTTGTGTTCCGCAGATATGAAGCGCGTCTACTTCCTGTACATTCCGATCGGAGCGCTGATCCTGGCTAACTGCGCGGTATTCGTGGCGACCGCGTGGAACCTGTACGAAGTGCGGCGAGCCACGCGTAGTCTGCTTGTCGTTGGCAGCGCAGTCCAGCGCACTGCACAAAATCTGTACACACTTATCTTTATTTAACTCGAACATTTTACATTCAAGACTCAACGCTCTAGCAGTTATAAGCCTCACAGAAGAGCTAATGACAAAGGAGAAGAGCTGGAACATTAGAACTCGACTAAGATTCCATATTCAAACGGAAAAACTGGATTCGCCAAGAACATTTATGTTCACGTATGATGGCCGCATAGCAATCTCGGTTGTGTTGTCCTCAATTAGAGTATTATGCAGCAGTAAAGAGGGATGTCCTTCTTCTATGGCCTTCCCGGAGATGAAATTGGCTGGTCGGTCGGAGCATGTGAACTGGCACCTCTTATTCAGCCACCCATATCGGATTATATAAAACAGTTCCAGATTGATGAAAACTCTGACTGTACCTATTTCATAATCTGTGACCCTGGCTTCGTCTTCGTGTCCATCAGTAGTCAGTGCACCAAAGACACGACTTTCGTCCTGCCAAATAAACATACATATAGTGATTGATTACACACACATAGTGATCCCCGTGTTCCTGTGGATGGTACTGGATGACAGATTTTGATGATCTTAAGACTCCCTTGTAATCCTCACATTGTTATTATAGGGTGCACCCTCCCCTAGAAGTCTCACAATGTACTGCAGTGCAGGGTAGGTTTTTTCCAAATGAATCTCCGCTATTGGTACATTTCTCAATGTAACATGCGTTCTCTGTTCAGTCAGAGACTCTGAGAGGGATATCATTCAAATGATAGGGAACGGCGCGGCGCTTTAAGAAAAAAGTTAAATTACAAATTTAAAAAACCCCCGACTCTTAAAAAGTCAAAAATAATTTCCGTTTACTTACTTAAAGGAGTCGGTAGACCGCTAAGTAAATTCCCGCGCAACTTTTGAGTCTTTATATTTAATTTACTTAGCGGTCCCCCGACTCCTTTAAGTAAGTAAACGGAAATTATTTTTGACTTTTTAAGAGTCGGGGGTTTTTTAAATTTGTAATTTAACTTTTATTTCAAGCTTTTTAAAAAAAACCGCATGCAAATCGGTCCACTTTTGAAGATAATAATTTTTTTTATTACTTAATTACTTAATTACTTGATTACAAACATAGCTAAGAACCATCCCGATTAAACAGGCTTCCTAATAAAAAAAACCGCATCCAAATCGGTCCATCCGTTTGGGAGCTACGATGCCACAGACAGACACACACACACACACACACACACACACACACACACACACGTCAAACTTATAACACCCCTCCGTTTTTTTCGTCGGGGGTTAAAAATAAATGTCATAGGTATGTTTTTTTGCAGACTGATTCTCTACATTATGTTATTCCTCCTAATGGGACTCAGCTGGACTCTGGAAGTGGCTCTCAACTTCTCTTCGCAGTGGACCGTGTGGAAGTTGACACAAGCGTTCTATCTTCTCATCGGATTAGCCATATTCATAATTTTAGTATGCAAGAAGAAGGTCTTCAAACTCTTAAAGGCCAGGTGAGGATTAATGATTTTGGAAACGGGAACCTTAAAGATTTTCGTTTTTTCCTTTTCATTATTTATTACAATATTTTATTTCAGATGGCAAAGTAGCATAAATTTGGGGTCTTTGAAAGGTTTTAAGTGGTTTTAGAGCTCATTCTAGCTCAACACAGACTAAAATCAGCTAGCCTCCCATCTCCGGATTTAAGCAAAGCGTGTTTATACTTTTCTCCACCCTTGTCATTTTATTTGAATGCTGTTGTTTATAGGTACACAGGTTCCAACAACTGAATGCCGGAGAGCAGTCCGGGACCAGAAGGCGATACTTTTCGCGGTCAGGTTCCTCCAGCACCTCTTCCACCAGCCTCGACCATGAAGCCTTCCACTCCGGGATCGTCAACTTCAATCCCAAGGGACGTCATCGATGAACCACTCTTGAAGACCAATTTGAAGTACATCGGATAGCAGGTTATGGAAATAGAGGATTTTACAACCCAAACACATGAATCGCTTTTTAGTAATATTTCCCCCCAATTATAGTCTCGGGTCCTTCAAGAGAGGCGTGAATGGACACCTGTCAGGCCGGCATGGCATTTGCAGCCCCGCATGCGAACAATTCGGTTTGTATGAGAGTCACATCTTAGCGTAACCGGAAATGATTTTTTTTTAAGTTTCATCAATTCGGGGTTTAAGAGTTATGGAGGAACATACATACCTACATAGAGAAAATATTTTAAAAAATCGTCAATTTAATTTTAGTATCATATATAGTCTACAAACTCAATATTTCATAAAACAAAGTAACTTACTCCATATCCAGATTTATTATTTAGATAACAGATTTAAAAAATTAAAAACATTGGTTTTGAATAATATGTTTATTTTCATTTAATTTTAAATACCTACCTTCATTAACGTCATTATGTAAGCAATTATAATTTAAAAGTATCTTAATATTTGAGAGTATTCCGATTTTTTTTTATGTAAACCAGCATGGGTGGCTGTGCCGAGCGACCAATGGTGCAGTCGACAGAGCCAAAATCACCTCTCCTCGCGAAACCACGCTCAGTTAGGTGCCATGTCAGCAGATTTGCGGACTGTTGCTAGGCTGTCTAGCCCGTTAATACGACGCTTGAAGTCACCCAGGTTAAAGGATTCAGGAAATACACTCGCCGTAAGACAGTTCCACACTCTAGCGGTGCGAAAAAAAAACAAAAAAAAAGGTTCTCAAAAGCCCAATGTCAACAACAAAAGGGTGCTGAGTCTCTCCGCGACGAGTCATGCGGAGATAGGACGGGTGGCAGAGAATAAGGGATGCTTATTCCGCAGAGCAGCGTCCGCGATAGTATCTGTAAAACAGACTATCTAGGTTACATATACCTTCTTCTTTTAGATAAGCCTTTACGCTCTATAGCTAAGAACGAAAATCTTCACTAGTTTGGCCAATCGGACGACCAACCGAACAACTTAATGACATTAAAAAAAATCACATTATATTAGCCGAACTACTGCTACTAAAGGGTTTCGATAGTTCGGTATTTCGTAACAACCGAACTTTTGCCACTGAAAAGGTTCACTAGTTCGGTCAACCGGACTACCAAATGAACTACTGCTACTAGACAACTTTATTATTTGTCAAAGGTTCTTTAGAATCTAAGTTGACTGGATATTTGGCGACGTCGTCACTGGGTTGGTGGCAACGCTGCCAGATCATTCACAAAATGCCTTTGCTCTATAAGGCACTATAGCATTTTTTTTTTATTGTTATTGAAACTGACACGGTTGGCTACACCACCTAAATCATCCGTGATGTCAGCCCATAACACCGGGTGAACTTGGTGCCACGTCAGTGCTTCCCTTCGGTCGTGCCGGCTACACTGAACTGGACGGAAAACACAAACCATTTACATAGCCGTTTCGACCGACCTTTCATTCAGTGCGGTGGTACCAACCCGGGCGGGTTAAACCCTACCACCTAGTAATATAAGAAGGGAGTCATATCCCTTAGTCGCCTTTTACGACATACACGGGGAGAGATGCAGTGGGGCTATTCTTTTAAAGTACCGGCCCCACACGGTACAAAAAAGCATATTATTTGTTTTGATCCAACACAATTTCTAATACATAGCAAGAAAACACAGAAATAAAAATCACTTTCACTGACACAAAGATGATCTTAGGTTTCATGATATGACCCTAACATTTCCATTCAAACTCACACGCCGCCCCCTGTGCGCGGGGAAATCATTCTAGATTTGTTTCATACGACATAAATTAAAAGTGAGTGAGTGCAATGCAATACGACACAAGATCACGTGACTCCATAGTAATCTATACAAGTTCGCCCGCCTTCGGCCGTTCCGTCAGTTTTAGCTTGCTTACGTACCGTACTTAGCGCGTCTTGCACCAACACGAGTTTAAAGTTAAGTAGCGAGTTATGGATTTAAACGCGGTTCACACATACAACGGGTGCTAGTTTAACGAGTTAAACTGGTTTATATATTAAATTTGTGTTGGTGCAAGTGGGCCTTACTCGAAAAAGTAACCGCCTCTCGACGGAGTGTTAGTGAAATTGTTCTATAAGATATTAAAGCAAAGTCCATTGCCTAGAATTCATATTCACCGTTCGACTTAATGATTGCGTCAAGGTAATGCAGCATACACATTCAAACAATGCATAAGTACCATCGACTTATATATTACTATCACTGATAAGTACACACAAATAATCACATTTCCGAATAGTATTTTTATTCTCTAAGGAACTAGAGAAGAGCGGCTTTGGATTCGCGAGCCTGAGGATCGAAGTTGACCGGATATGTGACGGATGGATCGTGTTCTCCATCCGACTGGTCGGTGATGGCACTTGACGCCGAACTAGCGTTGCGGTGCCTGCTTGTCCGGGATGGAAGAGTACCTGCACGCTCTCGGTATCTGAAAGGGATGAAAGGAAGCCGTTAGGTTATTGAGCCTTACTACAAATATACCCTGCGAAGTTTCTTGTCGTTTCTTCTTTGTGGGTGTAATCGAACCGGATAGAACAAATTGTGACAAGTTCGAGTGCAGTCTAACTGCCATATGAATGATCAATAAACAATACAATGCAATACAATACAAGTTTTGTCCAAGAGCACATGATTTTTTTTATGTAATCCGGTATGGGTAGCTGAATCAGAGGGGACAAAGCGCATGCTCCGATCAGCCAATATCACCTCCGAGAAGGTAGGGGCCATATCGGAGACTTCCCTGGATTTCTGCCTATACTGGACTAGAGTAGAACACAGCCGAGGCTGCTATGCGGCCATCTTACATCCAGTACGGTGGTACCAACCCAGTCGGCTACAATTTGAGCCTAACACCTAGTAAAGGGCAAGGGAAGGGTCCTACGGTTTTACACCGGTTCCGAACGGTGAAGCAGCAGGTGTAGGCATGCACGTAAATTTTTTCGTCAGAAAAAACTCATTGGTACACGCCGACCGGATTCGAACCTCGGACCTCTCGCATGAGAAGCCGATGCCCAAACCACTCGGCCACAGGCGTTAGTAAGTTATAATAAACTTTTCGTACAGTTTTCTGTTATATAATTTTAGGCACATTACAGTAACCCTCACACGGACGGAAGTAAGGAACGAAGGTAAGGAACGGAATCTCGACTGAAACCTGTAAATTGTATTTCAATCAATTATTTCTTGAGATTTTCGGTATATATTTTTTAATTGAAAGAGCGACATGTGGCTCCGAGCTACCCATAAGGTGTCTAACGACGCCCATGGACATCGGTCGTATGCGGGGGTTGCGAATGCCATGACGGCCTGACAGGTGTCTATTCACGCCCCTATTTCTATCTCCTTATTCCTCGGTTCGTCACTTTTACTTGAATCTCAACTGTGGCTCAAGCGTATAACAAAATTAAAAATATTGGATATGGGATAATAATCCAGGTTATCCCGCCACGCTGACATCAATCGTATACTCAAGCATGCCCTTTCTTCTGCACGCATACCCAGCGTCCTCGAGCCAGTCGGCCTGGTTCGAGACGACGGAAAGCGGACAGACGGCATGTCGTTGCTGCCGTGGAAGCAGGGGAGGGCTTTGGTCTGGGATGCCACGTGCGCGGATACCCTAGCCCCTTGTCATATATGTAGGCGGCTCTTGTCAGGTAGCTGGCTATGCCGCAGCAAAGGCACAAACTGCAAAACACAGTAAGTATAGTTATATCAAACAAAACTACGAGTTTGTCGCTTTTGCCGTGGAGACTCTTGGGGTGTGGAGCCCGGACGCCAAAGAACTGGTGAAGCAGTTAGGAAAACTGCTTATGGAGTCGTCCGGAGACAGCCGTGCCAGAGCGTTCCTAACTCAAAAGATAAGCTTGGCCATTCAGCGGGGGAACGCTGCTTCGGTTCATGGGACCGCTTTAACCTTCCCAATGGAGGAGTTATTTATTTTAATTTAGTTTTAATCTGTAGTTTTTTCCATTTTTAATTTGGTTTTATTAACTACCAGTGTATGGATAATAATTATATAGGCTATTGCAACATTGAATAGGTACCGGTACCTGCCTAAGGTACGGTTATCGACTTAGGGAATATAAACAATAAAACAACATGGCTATAGGGATAAAAATTGTTTTTATTTAAATCATCCATAACATGATGAGGTCCAACACGATTCAAATAAGAATAGGATTCTACGAACTGTCAAACTGGCGTTAAGTTGTACCTTTTGCAAAATTTTAAACATGCAATACACATATTTTGATTTGATTTGATATCTGTATACCTTTGCGATAAGTTATACTATTATTTAAGGCCTAAGTTATACTTCTTTCAAAATCAGAATTGGACTAGAATATGAAAGTAGTGTTTACCTCACCTGTTGGTGACCATGCCCAGAATGCGCCTTTTGCCCACGAAGATGAAGAAGACAAAGACGCCCAACATGCAGTTGTAAACATCAACGAAGTACCACAGGAACATCTTCGGAGTTGTCGTCGAAATAACGTCGAGCAACCAGCTCAGTCCCATTAGGCTGAATATCTTTGCGTAGACGAGGAACCTGAGGGATTTTATGCTTTTAGTCTTAAGACGTCAATATTTACATACATGCCTACATAATTGACAAACATTTCATGGAGTAAGTACAATATTTTGAGTGCGTGCAAGAAATTTTCTCTCCTTCGCCCGTGGGATTGTACCCTCTTGCTGGAAAAGAGCCTCGGTCCAACCGATTCCAAAGAAGGGAGACTCCGCGAACCCCTCCAACTATCGGCCGATTGCGATAACTTCACTATTATGTAAAGTTATGGAGCGCCTTATTAACACACAGCTCCAAACGTACTTAGAAGCAAATAAACTCCTGGATGACAAGCAGTGCGGATTCCGGAAAGCGCGGTCAACAGGAGATCTTCTAACGTACGTTACGCATATATGGGCCGAAATATTGAACAATTTTGGGAAGTCGCTGGCAGTCGCCCTGGATATTTCCAAGGCTTTCGACCGCGTTTGGCACCGAGGCCTTCTAGGCAAGCTTCCGTCATTCGGCATTCCACCCAAACTCTGCACCTGGATCGCCAGTTTTTTGGCGGATCGTTCCATCTTCGTTACAATCGATGGCTCGAAATCGGACGACTTTCCAATTAACGCTGGTGTTCCGCAGGGCTCTGTGCTGTCGCCTACGCTTTTTTAATCTTTATAAACGAGCTACTGTCCTTGGGCATAATACACAGCTACGCAGACGACAGCACGAAGCACGAGGGCTATGTTAAGGACTGGGAGAGTAGAGATTCGCAGCACAGGGAGGCTCAACGTTCAGTTGTTCATAAGGTCGATAACGTTCTCGGAAAAGTAGCTATATGGGGCCAGGAGAACCTTGTAGCCTTCAACGTATGCAAGACTCAGTGCTGCGCATTATCTGCTAAGGTCGATCCCTTTCCTTTCCAAGCTAGTTTCCAAGGCAGCGTCGTACCTGTCTCGGAACACCTGGACTTTCTGGGCACCACTATTTCCAAAGACGTGGGTTTCCGGCAACTAATCGAGTCTAAGGCCAAAACTGCATCCAGAAAATTGGAAATACTTTTCCGCAATCGGCGGTTCTTCTCACCGGCACAACTATTCCTGTTGTACAAAACACAAATCAGACCGGTGATGGAGTACTGCAGTCAAATCTGGGAGAGTAGTCCCCATTATCTGCTAGCATCCTTGGACTCGATACAGCGCCGAGCCATCCGTCTTGTTGGTGACCCGAAACTTAAAGATGGTCTGGAGTCCCTGAGTCACAGACGATTTGTGGGTTCACTTAGTCTGTTTTACAGATACTATCACGGACGTTGCTCTGCGGAACTAGCATCCCTTATTCCCTGCCTCCCGTCCTATCTCCGCATAACTCGTCGCCGAGAGACTCAGCACCCTTTTGTTGTTGACATTGGGCTTTTGAGAACCCATAGGTTCTCTAAATCGTATCTTTGTCGCACCGCTAGAGTGTGGAACTGTCTTCCGGCGAGTGTATTTCCTGAATCCTTTAACCTGGGTGTCTTCAAGCGTCGTATTAACGGGCTAGACAGCCTAGCAACAGTCCTCAAATCTGCTGGCATGGCACCTAACTGAGCGTGGTTTCGCGAGGAGAGGTGATTTTGGCTCTGTCGACTGCACCATTGGTCCCTCGGCAAAGCCACCAATGATGGTTTACATAAAAAAAAAGAAGCCCATATGGCCGTTTTCACCACCTCTGGTTATAATGTAACTGCAAGTTTACCTGCCAAATGTTTGAGAAATGTCGCTATAACCGACAATTAATAACTGTAGGATTTCATTTAAACGATTATGATAAAAACGAGGATAATGGGTCTTTAATGAATATTTATAATTGTCGTGCCCTTAAGAAGAGTATGGCAAAAATGTAGTTAATCCCTGGCTAGAAAAGACCAAAAGTATGATCATACTCACTAATACTCTGTTCGACCAGTGTTGACTTGACAGTGACACATCGCAAATAATGAGCGTTTACAAAGAGGTGAATTATCTGAACCGGGTCAAACAAAATACACTTTTGTTATCAGAGTTAATCTATCTTTTGAAAAATAAATCTATACATATAATAAAATCGTAGAGGTAAGAAAGTCTGTACATTGAATGTATTCGGAAAAAAACTAACCAGGGTGGCTTAAAATGAGATACTGAACATGTTAGAACAGTTTTTAAAATTTTTGTTTGTTTGTTTGTTTGTTTGTTTGTTTGTTTGTTTGTCTGTACGCGCATCACGCAAAAACCACCGAACGGAATTAGACGAAACTTTGTATAGTGGCAGTTTATATGCCGGGTTAACACAATACGTAAAAAAAATTAACAAAAATAAAAAAAAATTAACAATTATAAACATTATTGCGCGTTTAAAATCACGTAGTCCAAAGTAAAGGTAAAAACAATTTTAAATGTCATGTTGACAACGGAGAACTGTCATCTCGACGTGAGCTGGCCGGTGATAAATTGTTTGATAAATAAAAATAATAATTGAAAGTCGAAGTTATGTCGCTGTCATTGGTGCAATAAAATTTATATATCTGTTGCCCGCGGCTTCGCTCGCGTGAAATTCGTGTTTAAAAAAAAGAAAGTAAGTAACTAAAGGCGGGCCCGAAGGCGGATCTGCGCTCACGTAAACGATATTCTTTCTCGATGAAAGTAACTAAGGGCGAGGCGAAAGGCGGAGCTGATTTCAGGAAGAAGAAAAACATTCTTGAAGAAAATAAGTAACTAAGGGCGAGGCCGAAGGCCGAGCTCTATTCTGGAAGACCATAAACCTTCTCGAAGAAAGTAAGTAACTATGGGCGAGGCCGCAGGCCGAGCTGCGTTCAGGAAGAAGCTAAACCATCTTGAAGAAAGTAAGTAACTAAGGCGAGGCCGAAGGCCGAGCTACGTTCGGATAATTGAAAAACCATCTCGAAGAAAGCAAGTAACTAAGGGCGAGGCCGAAGGCCGAGCTGCGTTCAGGAAGAAGCTAAACCATCTCGAATAAAGTTAATTAATATTAAGATTGAGTTAATTTAATTTAAATTTTATTATAAAGTCCACGCTTCTAACGGCAAATATACCGTGCATCCTAGAACCTCGCGGTTATTCCCGGCTGGATGGCAAGAGGCCCGATGCTAGAGACCTTAGTGCCATGGACTAAGGGTAGTTCTTTGATGTGGGACGCCACTTTTGTTCTCACATTGGCTCCAAGTCACGTTAGGACATCTTCAAGAGAGGCTGGCGCGGCCGAGGCTGGGGCGGAGAGCCTCCAACGCAGCAAATATAGAAATATAATTCAAGATTTCGAATTTGTTGCGTTTGCGGTTGAAACCCTCGGTCCGTGGAGCAGTGAAGCCAAAAGAGGCTTGAGCTGGTTGACGCAACTGGTGTCCCGTCATCAAGGGCTTATGTACTTCATTCAAAGGGTAAGCCTTGCCATCCAGCGGGGTAATGCCGCAAGTGCTCTAAGAACATTTGAAAATGACCGTTTTGATAGTTATTTTAATGTTTGTTAGGTAGGTTTACTTCTTTAGTTATTAATATTACTTTTTTTTTTATATGAAATAAATAGATTGAGTAAACGATATTATATTCTATCGAAGAAAGGAAGTCTTTAAGGGCGAGGCCCGAAGGCGGAAGAGGGTTTTTGGTTTACCTGAACGCAGCTCGGCCTTCGGCCTCGCACTTAGTTCCTTCCTTTCTTCCAGAAGGTTTGTCGTCTTCCTGAACGCAGCTCGGCCTTCGGCCTCGCCCTTACTTACTTCCTTTATTTGAGAAATGTTTATCGTTTACCTGAAAGCAGCTCGGCCTTCGGCCTCGCCCTTAGTTAGTTACTTTCTTTAAGAAGGTTTATCGATTACCTGAACGCAGCTCGGCCTTCGGCCTCGCCCTTAGTTACTTACATTCTTCTTTGAAATACGAATTTCACGCGAGCGGAGCCGCGGGCTCAGCTAGTTAGGTAATAAAATGAGTAAAGAAATAATGTAGAAATAATGAAAATTCGTATTATTCTGGGAAATGTTCTATAGAAATTTGGATGGAATATATTATAACTTATTATAAGTACTACTGGCAACAGTGTTATAAATTACGGTACAAATTACGTTGCGGGTGCGACGGCAAAGTCGTGTGTCGAGTGACTTCCAAATGAAGACTGAGCTGTGTTAGCGCTATGTACCGCGCCTCCTAACTCCCGAGGGGGTTAGGAGGCGCGGTAGCCTGTGATGAGTCACTGTCGACACTGGCCGAACAGAGTATAAGTATTGACTTTCTAGAAAATTTTTTGGTTGCGCTATTGTGAACCAATTTGGTTAAAGATAAACAAAACATTGAGAAATCTCTGATTCCATAATGTTGAACCAATGGTGTCCACTGTCAAATCAACGACTTTTCAATTCCACAAACGAATGATGGTCATTCGTCCTCATACTTACTGCTTCTTGGATGCCTTCGTCCCGCTCTTCTTGAGAGTTTTCGCGTCTTTCTTAAGCCCAATGATATTGAGAGCTGTCAGTATGAACAGCACGCAGTTAGCAGCGATGAGAACTGTCATGGGAGCGTACAGATACAGCAGAACCTCAACGCCTGTGAATCAAATTGAAAGATAATTTGTATGGTTTTGTCGGTCTATTTTTCTGATACTATGGCCCCCACTGTGAGGAATTCAGATTCCTTGTTTCAACTTCCCTAATCAGTAATTATTACCAAACCTTCCGCGTACCTGCGACAATAATGAAAGTTCTTACAACCTTACGATTTTCTAAATGAAAATGCAATCAAATAGCTGAATTAATTAGGAACGGAATGCCAACTGACTCTGCCGATCTTTCTAATCCTACATCTACATATCTTTACAGTACTTCTACTAAAACATAGTCCGACTGACGTTTACTCACCCAATCTGCCTACTATGAAAATATGCATTCTTCTACGGTCAAATAGGAAATGCTGAAATTCTCATGTTGAAAGTATGCTCTGCTGGACTAATTTATCTAGTGATAACTCATTTAGTGCGTCAATGTTATAAATTCTCCTAACAGGATGGCACGGTAGTTAATTTAATTGCTACGTTACTCACTGAACTACACAATGTTATAACGCAACATGGTGGACGACCACATTTACACGAACACAAAAGTAATAGAACTAACAAGTTGCACTATGAGTAAAACAAAGTTGCAGTGGTGCTCTGGAGTATAAATTGAGTTAAAGGAAGGAAATTATAATAAATATATTAATCATCTATCCTGGGAAAGTCCATTGTAGCAAATAATATAAGTGTGGAAGCACTCAAAAAGATGTACAGAGAGCGATGTAGATATGTGGAACACTAAATAGTATCACATAAGAGGGAAGAGAATCCAAAAACAATGGGTAATGTGAAAACTGAGGAACCCACCTCCAACGAAGCAAGACTTATTCGCGATTCCCGGAGTGACGACATCACGGTTGATCTGATCCATAGGTAGATAGTTGAGGATAGCAAAGATGACCGTCATTCCGAGAGGACATCCGAATCCGTAGAGACAATACATGAGGAACTTGTGGTTCTCTCCGCGACGATTGATTACTCTCGACTCGATCATTCCCCTGTGAAAGATAAATTACATCGAAAACTTAAGACGATTGACGAGGATCGCGTCAGATAAATATCAAATTAGAAATAAGGAAGAAGAATTAGCATAAAACATTTTTTATTGAATCTGAAATGGTTGGCTACATCATCGATATGATGACCTATCCGTAATATCGGCTCATAACACTTCTTTTATAATGGCGAACTAGGGCACGTCAGCGCGCACCAAAGGGTGCACTGTGAATTGTGTAGCCGATATGTTGTTCTTTCTACATTATTGGAAGATTACTAGAAAATTAACTTGCCTGAACTTGTACCAAATATCGTAGGACATGACGTTCATCCAGAAAAACGAAGCCAGGATGGAGAAGTACGACGGAAGTCCTGTAACAGATGACAAACCTGTCTATTATAATGATTGCGTTCTGTGCATTGTGAATTCAGCTGTAATTTAATTCTTGTATAATTCTCTTATGAAGGCAAAAAACTTAATATTATGTTATTCGGCGTAATATCGAATTAATATCACAAGTCAATTGGTAGAAAAACGTAATTAAGTATAAATAAATAGTATTAAGTAAAATCAATTTTCAAAGCATCCTAACCTCCAGCGGTGAAGATTTCTGGATCTGCATATGTAAGCGCCTTAAAATACATGTGACTCAATAGAAAACAAAATATTAACATCAGCCTGACCTAATATGTGACAGAAGGCCATATTGCTCCCGTTGACAGGGTCTATCTCGTGTACGATGTACAGTAACGACTGCGTTAGGAAGAATCCCAGCAGACTTGAAGCGTACGCCATCAGCACCTTCCCGTGCAGGTTCCGCAGTCTCGGCACGTAGCCGTACACGACCAGGGTCGCCACCAGGAACACCGATGATATCGTCATGGCTGTCATCAATTCAATATTCAGGTTAATAGATGGATTGAAAAATTATGTATTGCTCCAAAAACATTTTACAGAAACAAGCACAATCAGACATTTACTCGAAGTGCAAAGATGGGAGTATCTCTTGCAGAAATGTCTTCCAGTCAACTTATACATGTTTGAAAGCCGATTAATACAGTGAAATTTTAGTGCCAAAAGATGGTCAAAAGACTCGAGTGTGACAATTAAAAATAAAAAAATTCATAATAATACGAGCTACTTAGTGAAATAAAAACTATCCTTAAATGAATACATATTATAAATTGCAAAGTACATCAAATTAATATGCTAACATACACACATACTTGTTCATCCTGTTTTTAGGGTTCCGTACCTCAAAGGAGGAAAAAACGGAACCATTATAGGATCACTTTGTTGTCCGTCTGTCTGTCTGTCAAGACCTTTTTTCTCAGGAACGGGTAGAGAGAGGTAGGTACCAAGTTGGAATTAATATCAAATACTAAGGTACGGTCTACGGTCCCTTCGAGGTGTAAAAAATGTAAGCTTCTAAGTCAACGCAATCACCAGATACGGCAATTTAAGTCACATATTTTGCTACTGGCAAATCAAATCAAAACCTATAGAGTACTTCTCCTTAACCTAGAATCATGAAATATGGTAAGAAGCAAGGTCTCACAGCACAAGTAAAGGAAAAATCCGAACATTGTAAATTTGTAGTTATGACATTAAAAAAATGTTTTGTTTGTTTTGTATGCCAAGGACCCTTTTTCTTCAGGAAAGGATCAAGATATCAAATTGAAATACTAAGATCTACCATCTCTTTAAGGTGTAGAAAATGTAAACTTCTAAATCAACGCAATCAAAAGATACGGCTATTAATGTCAGATTTGATATTCGCAAACTCACTCAAATCAATTCAAAACCTATAAGGTATTTCCCGTTAACCTAGAACCATGAAATTTAATAAGAAGCAAGGTCTTACAGTACAAGTAAAGGAAAAAATCCGAACATAGTAAATTTGTATTTATTTGAGATAAAAAAACATTGTTTGTTTTGTATGTCATTCTTTGATGTTTTTCTCAGAATCGGATCAAGATATCAAATTGAAATTAATACGAAATACTAAAGTTTGCAATCTTTTCGAGGTGTAGAAAATGTAAGCTTCTAAATTAACGCAATCAAAAGATACAGCCATTATAATGTCAGATTTGATATTCGCAAACTCAGTCAAATCAAATCAAAACCTATAGGGTTATTCCCGTTGACCTAGCTAGAGCAATGAAATTTGGCAAGAAGCAAGGTCTCACAGCACAAGTAAAGAATCAGAAAATTGTTTTGTAGCTATGTTAGTTATAATATTATCATAAATATAATTTTGTATATTTGTCGAATGTCTGACAGTCAAACCACTGATGTAGGCGTTTCGGGATTTTCCAAAACACAATTATTTTTGTACATACTTAATACAAATAAATTATGTGTGATGGTACGGGACCCTCGGTGCGCGAGTTCAACTCGCACTTGCTTAGGTTGTACAAGCGAAGCACAATTTTCTTAGATGTTTGAATTTTCCGGGACTTTTTTTTTTATTTAACATTTGTTTTCTCTCATAATCACCTCAATAACGATATCTTGAAGATACTAAATATGGCATGAGCTATGTATTCTGCACTCTGTTCATATTAATTTGCAGGAAATAGAATGAACCACACATTTCACTTCTTACAAATTGCACCCAAATGCAAATGGTTATTTATCAGGGGATCTCAGAGAAAGGTAGGGGTACAAAAAATCGTCTAGAATCACAATTCAGTCAAAAGTGTAGCGTTTCGTCTGGACTAAAAATTACCCTTCTTCTAACGTTTTGAATAGAAGATTAAACATACTAAACGTAAACGTAAACATACTACATAAACGTACTAAACAAAGTGCGGCGGTACTTCACGCCGCCGGGACAAAAACTGACGTTGTATAAAACACAGGTTAGGTCCTACTTGGAGTACTGTTCGCACTTGTGGGATAGCTCAGCTAAATACCAGCTTGCGCCGCTAGCTAGACTCAATCCAGCGTCGTGCCGTGCGACTAGTGGGTGACCCTGCGGTGACCCGCGCCGTAGGGACGTCGGCTCCCTAAGTGTGTTCTATCGTCTATTTCATGGGGAGTGTTCGGAGGAGCAATTATCCGGCGTCCCCATTCCACCACCGCACTACGCGTACTAGGCAGGGGATGCACTCCTATTCAATGGGTCTACCACGGATGCGCCAACCGGTTCTGTAAATCTTTTATTCACAAAACAGGGAAGATGTGGAACGCACTCCCTGCCCATCTATTTCCTCCCAAGTACTGCCTGGGGTTCTTCAAAAGGGGCGTGTAAAGGCTCCTGTCAGGCCGGCATGGCATTCGCAATCCCCATGCATCACAGAATGTCCATGGGCATCGTTAGACACCTACTTGTAGGTGAAACGATGCCACATGTCGCGCTATCCATAAAAACATACATACATACATATCACACACGCTGAATCCCGACAATCGGGGTAAGTAGAATAAGCGGTGTTGTGCTACAAGAACTCTGGTAAATTACAGCACAACACCGACCACCACGTTTCGCAAAGTATTCGAACAAGATTTAATCGATCCAAAGAGTTTGTATTACGTCGCTGAGCGACGTAATACAAACTCTTTGAATCGATCAAGCAGCAAGTAAGGCACGAAGGCCCACCTGCTGCATGACTCGGTGGAAGTACCGTGCCAAGGTGAGTTACTTATCCCTTAGTCGTCTTTTACGACATGCATGGGGAGAGATGCAGTGGATTTATTCTTTTTAAGTACGGGCCCCACAAGGTACACACGGTAAGATTCTAACTATCTCTTTGAAAACATGGATAAACGACTACAAGTAGATGCAATTTACACACATTTTAGAAAAGCCTTTGATAAGGTGGATCATATAATTCTTCTAAAAAATTATCCTATAATGGTATCAAAGGGAATTTATTAAGGTGGTTCGCATCCTATCTTACGAATAGAAGCCAGTCGGTGGTTGTTAATGGACACTCATCTCAAATAGTTAAAATAACCTCAGGCGTCCCGCAGGGGTCTATTTTAGGGCCCATGCTATTTATACTATTCATAAATGACATTCACCAATGCTTTAAACATTGTCATATATTACTCTTCGCTGATGACCTTAAAATCTACAAAACTATACTGAGGCAGATTGCTCATTGGTCCAAGATAACTAAACCGTTTTTCTGATTATTGCGATTTGAACAAAATGTTTCTTAGTCATGAAAAATGTAAACGAATCTCCTTCACCAAAAGTTAAGCAAAATTGTGCATGCATACAGTATCGGCGGTCATGTGTTAGAAAAAGTTAGCAATATCCGTGATCTAGGTGTCATATTAGACGACAAACTACACTTTGACATGCACGTCGATCGTATTACTACCAGGGCCTATCAAATGCTGGATTTCGTTCTGCGGTCAACCAAGAAATTTAAAAAGTCTAAATCTTATATGACACTCTATCAGACTTTGGTACGATTGCAATTGGAGTACGTGTCAGCGGTATGGAACCCACATTATGCAGTATACTCTAACTCAATCGAAATAATTCAGAAAAAAATCCTTCGTGCTCTTCACTACCGACTTACTTCATCTAATCTTTCTTATTCCGACCTCCCGAAACACGCGTTCCGTAAAACTATTTCATTTAAAAAAAGTGGCCACTAATGCTGGTGTCCGCGCGCCATTACGCCGAATGTGCGACACCTACAACAAGAAACTGGTTTCGACAGATATATTCATGTTCGGCCCATTCCTATATGAACACAGTCCGTAACCTGCTGGATGGATAGGTAGGTAAGTCATCGCATAATACATAATACTGTATACCTTCTCGTATATTCTGTTATCACTACTTATCACCTCTCACAACTATCGACTATGTATTTTTTTTTTATTCTTTTCTTTTTGTTTCTCTGTTTCGCAACTGTCTTTATTAATTGTTTGTTTATGTAATAACTTTTATTTGTACTGCCTTTATCATGTTCAATCAATGTGTTCCAGAGGGAAGCGTAGTGGGGACATGTTATATGTATACTCTTTGTTTCTCTTTCGTCATAATCTATGTGCTACATGTATCAGTTTTTCTCCTTAATAAACAAAATAAATAAAATAAGATTAAAGTTGAGCATTATTTATTCTACATCTGGATCGAAACACATCACATAGTTCTTACCTACTGTAGCTGCTATAAGATCTCTGCCCTCTTCTTCTTGTTGGTGTACAGCGACAAAGGGGCGCAGAACGACACCACCCGTGCTCAGCAACACGAAGTCAATGCAGAAGTGGTCGTTGTCTACAACCACCCAGCGATTCCAGTTGTTGGGTTGGTCCAACATCAATGTGCCGTCCTGACAACATCGCATATAGACATACCTTTGATCATTAATTCTTAAGGCCTACATAATGTGTAATTACTCTTATGGGGAGCGGAACAAGTGGAGAGGAACTGGCACATGTCTTCAATCACTCCGAATGTTATGTTTTTATTTTTATATTATATAATTTTTTTTATTATGTTAGTACTAAAGCATGTACTCGCATTTTATATTTCTACATTAGATAAATGCAAAGCCGAAAATGAAGAGAAAACAATAAAGAGAAAACACCAAGAAGAAGAAAAAATACCTCCCGACCAGAATTCGAACCTGGAACTCAGGCTTGAATCGCCAGCGCGTTATGATTACAAACTCCGAATATGATTATATCTCCTATAAACAGTGTTAGTATCGCTTATAGAGATTTTTGTGTTAGTGCATAAACCCATGCCATTTTCCCGCGGGCAATTACTATTAGTCCCGTTGTGGCGAAATGCTGGATTACGACGGAACAACTGGGAAAAAAAAAATGCCATTAGTCCCGTCACGGGACTACCCAACGGGACAACTAACTGGGATCAGAGGGTAAAATCCTTGTTGTTTTCCTCTATGCCTCAATTGCCTTTCCCCAGCGACATTAGTTCGCCTCCAAGCAGGACTGGCATTTCCTCGGGGGTGAAATTGCGCAAAACCACACATTTCGACATCATCATCATCATCATCAGCCTGTATCGGTCCACTGCTAGACATAGGCCAGCAGTGGACATTTCGACAGCAATAAAAAAATATAACCCCTTTTAATATGGATTAAAGAAAATATTCGCTTACATGAACGGGAAAACACACCGAGCATACAGTCAGTATCCTCCTTGGGAAAACATAATTTAAAAATTTTGGGATTGCTCTATGACTCTGGCGGTAGGTTAACCCGGATCGCGGCAGTCTCTCGAGAGTTTAATTATTTTTAAGGTTTGTTTGTTTTGTTTTAGTAAAGTAATTTTAATTTGATAGGTAGTTTTAATTTTATGCTAATTAAATTTAAAAAAGAATCGAAAAATTCTTACCTCTATCACATAGAAATCTTCCATCATGAAACCATTCATTTCATATACTATTTTCACTCCAATGATGATCTGGAAGTCTCCTTCGAAACGTTTCTTCGTCGGTAAGCGACGTCTGTTGTAGATGATAGGGTTTGGCATAGGCAGCTGTGTGTAATTCAACTTTTTATAATTAACGCAACTACCAGAGTCTCCCGCAGTGGATAACATTTTGACCATTTGATATCGACCGCAGCACTTTCTGATGCACGGTAGCCCGCTACAGAGTTGTTTTTTAGTTCCAGTCTTCTTGTTGAGCAGTCGCTCTGCCGGCGGCGTTGTCTGTGTCACTAGGTGCGGTGTCGTCTGGGTGGATTCCAACTTCTTCGAGGGTGGTTGCGGCGTCACCGAACCCTGATGTGGTCCCATAGGGGTAGAATTGGCTGAATTTTGACTCGTGACATCACCGCAATGGACTGTCAGGAGTCCCACCACAAAAATCACGACCGCGTACGTCGAAAACATGGTTACAGTAGCAGTTGTCGGGATTAATTTTCCGAGAGTTTGACTTCCTCATGGTGTGTCATTCATTTCAGTGGTATTACACTGTCCCCATTGTCCTTTTACTTGTTAAGAGGATAATGAGCTAGTCTTATTTCAATATTGACGATTTTGTTTGCTGTTACCCCCCCCCCCCCCCTCTTTCTCTCTCCCTCTCTCTCTCCCCCCCCCCCCCCCCCTCTCTCTCTCTCTCTCTCTATGTCTCTCGAAATCGTGCAACAGACAACGGCCGAATTACCTATAAGTTAGCAATGAAGTGTATTAAAAAAAATGCATTCTAGGTTTGTACGTTTTTGTTTTTATGGAATTCTACTATTTTTTAAGGCTGTTAATTAGTGAGAAATAAATGGCAAGATTCAAAATTTTATAGTTCTGTCTTTTACGTACTCACATAAAGATAAAAATAGAAAATAAACCCCCCGCTCATATTATGAACCATGCTCACATGCCGAGGGTCCCGTCACCGCTGCTTTGCTCTCATGCAATTATAATTTCTACGAGGCGGTCAGGCGTTGGACGCGTGGCCGTCCGACCTTTGAAGTTGGTCGTAGTTCGGATTCCACTTGAAACTGTAGGTCCCTCCCCTTATCTCACTATGTACATATATAGCTTAGCAGAGGATCCGTAACTCATCCGGATTAGTACAACCGCACTGAATTAAGGTCGGTCGAAACGGCTATGAAAGTAGTTCCTGTTTCCCGTACAGTTTAATGTAGCCGGCACGACCAAAGTGAACAGATGGCTGACGTGGATGAAGAATGGGTAATAGAATGCATTGAGCTTGTTTGTGCATTCATCACGTAAAATTACTATGTCAGTTTGATAGAAGTTTTCGAACAATAAAGGATAATTATTTTTGTTAAAAATTTTTTTGTTAGATCACACGAAAGCAAACCAATTCTCAAACTTTCATTACTTTTGATTTTGATCTTGCTATTCGGTCCCATTTCGGTCCCTACATGATGATAATGTTACAACATCAATGATTAAAGCGCTAGTAACGCCACATGTAGATTTTTAAAGAAGTAGCCCGTGATAACTAGACCTATAATATAAAGACTAAAAACGACTGCAAATTTTTTCTTCAGCGTGAACTTTGAAGACTTGATCAGAAACTAAAGAGAATTTTAATTGAGTTTTTATAGCAAAATGACGCCATTTGTTATATCTGTCGATCACATGCTTTTCAAAGTTCTAATGCGAGGATCGCAATTTATGAAACTAGCTACGCCATTGGCGTTACTATAGGCGCCGTATACGGGTGTCCCAGAAACCGACGATAATCCTTTAACAGGAGATAGGGCTGCTAATTACCTCTCAGAATATCTAATTTTAGGTTTAGTAAAAATGGCTTACTTTTTGAGATATTGTCATTTTTGTAAAAATCCAAAAATTTTCTTCCTCAGCTCATTTTTTTAAATGCCACAAGTACAAATGTAAGATTTTCTTAAATCTAGTTTTTGTCAAATATTCCTGAAAAGTAAGGCTTTCACACGGTATAATTTATTTTTTCATATTTAATCCTGTTTAGCTGAAAAACGACTTAAGAGCCACATGTTAAAATTTTTTCAGCCCCATCCCTTGAGTTTGGCCCTTCGCGGTGAAAAAAAAAATTACTACACGAAAGTGGCATTATGCAACAAAAATATGCCCATCTAATGTAGTTTTTAAAATGGTACATCACTTACCGATTTGCCCAATAATTTATGAGATATTGTTATTTAACTGCAAAAGGACCTCGGAATTTGATAACTGTTCTACCAACTACGAATAGGAATAAAATAAACATTTGAAGTAATTGGTCTTTATTAACCTGTTAAAGTAGATGTTCAAATTGTTTACAACCTGCATGCACAAATGGTAGCTCGACATCTTCTCACAAATGTCCGGTTGATGCGTCGAGCAAGTACTCGATGCAAGTGCAGATAAGTCCACCTATGCTATGTAGTTTGTGTTTTCCGTCCAGTTGAGTGTAGCCGGCACGACCGAAGGCAAGCACTGACGTGGCACCAAGTTCACCCGGTGTTATGGGCTGACATCACGGATGTTGTTGGTGATGTAGCCAACCATGTCAGTTTACATAAAAAAAACCTGAGCTACTGCCGTAATTCTTTCTTAGAGCTCTATCAAGTTTTCCACCGGTTTCCCGTAAACTTTTTCTTTTAAATAGCCCCAATAATAAAAATCTAACGGATTTAAATCCGGTGATCTAGACTTCCGGTCTATCCGTGGGGATGCAAGTGGCTAGGAGGTCACAAGACGTCCGTTGAATTGTAGAGACTTTAAACGGGCGAATTATCATGAGTTTCTGCAACAGGAGCTTCAGAGCCTTTTAGAAGATGTACCATTGGCCATACGGAGGTGGTTGCAAAATGATGGCTGCCCAGCCCATTACGCTAGAGGAGTGCGTAATTTTTTAGACCAAACATATCCCCACAGATAGACCGGACGTCTAGATCACCGGATTTAAATCCGTTAGATTTTTATTATGGGGGCTATTTAAAAGAAAAAGTTTACGGGAAACCGGTGGAAAACTTGATAGAGCTCAAAGAAAGAATTACGGCAGTAGCTCAGGTTTTTTTTATGTAAACTGACAGGGTTGGCTACATCACCTACAACATCCGTGATGTCAGCCCATAACACCGGGTGAACTTGGTGCCACGTCAGTGCTTCCCTTCGGTCGTGCCGGCTACACTCAACTGGATGGAGAACACAAACTACATAGCATAGGTGGACGTATCTGCACTTGCATCGAGTACTTGCTCGACGCATCAACCGGGCATTTGTGAGAAGATGTCGAGCTAGCATTTGTGCAGGTGGTAAACAATTTGAACATCTACTTTAAACAGGTTAATAAAGACCAATTTACTTCAAGTGTTTATTTTATTCCTATTCGTACTTGGTAGAACAGTTATCAAATTCCGAGGTCCTTTTTTTTTTTTTTATGGAACCTGACACGGTTGGCTACATCACCTACAACATCCGTGATGTCAGCCCATAACACAGGGTGAACTAGGTGCCATGTCAGTGCTTCCCTTCATTTCATGTCAGTTAAATAACAATATCTCATAAATTATTGGGTAAATCGGTAAGTGATGTACCATTTTAAAATCTACATTAGATGGGCGTATTTTTGTTGCATAATGCCACTTTAGTGTAGTAATTTTTTTTTCACCGCGAAGGGCCAAACTCAAGGGATAAGGCTGAAAAATTTTTAACATGTGGCTCTTAAGTCGTTTTTCAGCTAAACAGGATTAAACATGAAAAAATAAATTATACCGTGTGAAAGCCTTACTTTTCAGGAATATTTTACAAAAACTAGATTTAAGAAAATCTTACATTTGTACTTGTGGCATTTAAAAAAATGAGCTGAGGGAGAAAATTTTGGATTTTTACAAAAATGACAATATCTCAAAAACTAAGCCATTTTTACTGAACCTAAAATTAGATATTCTGAGAGGTAATTAGCAGCCCTATCTCCTGTTAAAGGATTATCGTCGGTTTCTGGGACACCCTGTATACATTGATGGAAACCCTATTATACAGGTTGTTTCAGGATAGGCTTGAGAAACTTCAGGAATAGAAAGTACTCATTATTAGAAGAAAAAATCCTTATCACTCAAATCGAAATTACGTATTTTTATTTTTCATACAAAAGTTCAAAATTGTAATAAAAACTCGATGGACAGTGAGATTTGGCAACAGTGCTGTCTAGGTCTAGGGAGTGCAAAGACCTAGTCTAGTCCCCTTTTTCTTTTGATGTCATTCAAATTAAGTGTTTTTTGAATTGACCTACATGCAGTACAATTCTACTAGGTAGTTAAGCATGCAAGTTAGTAATTTTATTTTTATTTCATAAAGGTGGACGTTAAACGTCCACGAAAGCTCGATAAAACGATTTTCACCAAAAAGTACTAGAAAATGACCGAATCTGGGAAAACGTTTCAGAGCTTTTCGTCCTGAAATATGGACCCCTTTTGAACCCTGAAGTTACGAAACCCTATCCTGAAACACCCTGTATATTGGTTGAGTATTTATCGAATAAATTACATCAAAGCAAATCGATTCTCAAATGTCTGGTCTTTCCAACTGTACTACACAACCACTATAAGATGTAGCGTGATGTTATACACATGTCAATAATACCAAAATATCACAGATCATATAGGCGCGAAATCTCTATGTGAAACGGTTGAGTAGTTTTCGAGTAAATACATAGATAAAAACCGCAAGCAAATCGGTTAAGCCGATCTTGAGTTATAAGCGCACATACATACATATTATATGCACACAGACGGCAGACTTTGGATCTTATACTAAGTAGGTATATAGGGATAATATAATAAAACATAAAAACATCGGGTGGATAGGGATAGGGAGGGATAGGGAAGTGAAGGGATATGTAGGGTTAGGAAAGGGATCATGAGGTATCCAGACGGTATATAACTTGGACCAGCTTGCGCAGGTACGGAAGTGTATTTGGGAGCGAACGGCGCGCGCGCGCGTTGCGGAGGGCGGCGGCGGGCGACTGGCCAACCAATCAACCGGTCTGCACACCGGGTCTGCATGCGCTCTCCCCGCCGTCGCATCCCGCGCCCTCCACTAAAGATACCCTAAAATCGGCTACTGCACTGGTCCAAGGTATCACTACTAATATTATTACGTCAGCAAAATCCACCAGCCGTTAGAGCTCTAAGTTGGGAGGGTGTTCTTATTAAAGTTTTTACCATAAAATATAGCAAACTATACAGCGTGACCTCGGACTGGTGTAGTTCCTTTAAGGAGGCTATTCTAAGCTTTGTAACAAACATATTAGTAAAAGAAGTAGGGTTCTAGGTACGCCCGTTGCGGAGACATAAATGTTTAAAGTTATTAATGTAATATGAGTAATGTTGTAATGCTCTAATCGGGCGCGCGCGGGGCGCGGGGCAGCGGGCAGCGGGAATGCGAACGTACGCGACGCGAGTGAACGCGCCCGCCCGTTCACTCGCGTACCGCCCGCGCCCCTCCGCACCGCTAAAGGCGCCCACACATTGTAGTACGCATTTAGTTTGTTAGGAAATCCAAAAATTTTAATGAAAACACATATCGAAAAAATTATTTCACCAGTAGGCGTAGAATAGCCTCACTAACTACACCAGGGGGACATCATGTATATTGTTGGATGTTTCTTTCCATTTCGTTTAACGTGATACACCACTTAATGGGTTTTGATATATTTTTTTTTATTATTAACAATATTTGACGTCCTTCGCCCGCCAATTCACAATAACAGCAGACACCAGAGCAATGCCTTAAGGTCTCTTTTTTCGCATTTTGCGACGGGATCCAAAAATAAAAACGTATGGGCGGGCATAGATGTGAGCAGATTTATAAAAGCAATCAGAAGAATATAGTACTTTAATTTGACCATGAAAATAGACACCCACCATTGTATGGGTACTGGTCACTTCATTACCCTCTTAATAGCTTCGTTATCATTGGATGGGAACTTCCATTAGGTCGGGAATTCACATACCTATATTATAGGTGTATAACTTTCACAGTATAATATACATGTACAGTACTGCATTTCTGCGTCCTGAAGAACTATTTGTATTCTCTTTAACCCCTGGTGTTCCCACTTATTAAATATTGACAATAAATTATTTTTATTTACAAAATGTTTGTTTGATGAATTTTTATATATTAATATTATTTATAAAATTACACAATTGTGTAATTTTATAAATAATATTAATATATAAAAATTCACTTATTAAATACTAGCTGTGCCCGCGACTACGTACGCGTGGACTTGATCTTTCTCAGCCTGTTATAAAACGCAACGTGACTCTGTCTGTCCGTTTGTTAGTACGATTCAATTGTTTTGGTGTTTGTTAATTGGGCAGGTTGATTCGATAATGACCTACATAAGTCAAGCCGCAACCAATGGTAATTTATAATCTGCAATAACGCTTCTCTGTAAACTATATTAAAAATAGAATTTCCAGGAAAGTGTGCAATAAACTATTTGAATTACTGATACGGGAAAGAGCCACGTATAGCTGACCGTGCGAAAAGAACTCAACCTGGTAGTAACCAAAATGGCAGTGACCAATCAGTAAGTCACAGCCTTAGGTAACAGCCTTCTCTTAATAATACTTAAATACTATTTATTATATATGCGTATATATCTCTCTCGAGTTCTCGCGAACTCTCGACGACCGCTTCGCGATAGCGAGTTTTCTCGTTCGAGAAGGCGGCATGCTCCTCGTGCGTGAAACCACGCATCGTGTCAACCAGGCATTATTGAGTCTGCAGCAGAACTTTACGTTTGTTGTACGTTTTTATGTTCGAAATTCAAAATATACTGACAGGACAATTCCGTTGAATTAGTTAGGCGCTCGCAACAAACATTTTGTATGCAATATTTTATAGAAAGAAACCTTAGTTCATATGGCAGTCAAGGTGACTGCCATACGAACTAAGGTTATTTTTTAGTTTTCGTGGAAAATCAGATAATGGTATCTTTTTAGACTAGTAATAGGGTTTCTATGTGGAAAATATAATTATCGGCCTTATCGAAATAATTTGTATGACAGCTACCCTTATTTTTTCGAATAAAAAAAAACTAAAAAAGGTACCCTTAGATTAATCGTTTTAAACTACTAAATTAGAATTTTGAACAAAATCGGTGGAGCGGTTATGGCGCAAGGTCGCTGGACGGACACACACACATACTTGTTTATCAAAACCACTTTTTTGGGATCGTTGAATGTAATATAGCCGAAATCAGTCGAAATCTCAACTTCGAAATTTTGGACGATCACAACACAATACTTTCTAAACTTTCTCCTTACAGTCGCTCGAAAGTAAAAAACAAGAACAAAAATAATATTATATTATATTTGACTTCATTGAGTTACAATCATCGATCGTCTACTTCACAGTGCTCGAAAATGAAATAAAAATATGTTTTCCCTTTCTACTCGTATATGGTAGATACACATTTCTACTCTTCGTCGGAGTTTTCGGGCGGAGGTTTCGTACCTGTGAAGTTTTCTTGACAAATGCCCTGAACTCGGATTCTACCGTTAGGACAAAAGTTACCAGTTATGTGTACTCTATGTACTAAAGAAAGTTCGAAAGATGCCATGAAAGTGAACAGCGTATCTGTATAGAATTGAAATAATTTTTCGTAAGTGTACAATTGTTTATTCAAGAATAAACTAGAGTTTTTGAGATTTTCTTTAATATCACATTTGTCAATGGTGACGTTGAGAAAAGGGTCCTTGTAGCAGGAACAATTGGGAATGTGAATCTCGCAGGGTACATATTCGATGGTAACGTCAGTAGCTTTTAGTGATGTATTAGACCGACAGGAACCGTTTGGATCACGCCGGCAACCGTTTTCGACGTATCAGGAACCGTTTGGATCGCGCCGGCAACATTTTTCGACGTATCAGCAACAGTTTTGGATGCTTTTGTGTCCCGCTTTGAGATAAGGTGACCGGAGACATCACGGCTTGAGACAATGGTAGTTAGCAGTAAAACAGTCCACAGCTTTATATTGGAATGCATTTTTAACATGCGAAGAGAGCCCTGTAAATAAATGTGTGATATTAGTAAACAAAATGGTTAATACTATTTAAAACTTACATACATACATCCCACACCCTGTATTCCAATATTCGGGGTACTCTGCTTACATACATATATGTATATAGCGTACATATTTTCAAAACAGATTAAATTCATTTGTACAAGCCGACCGGACTCGAACCTCGCCCTCTCGCAATAGAAATCCAACGCCGGGCGGTTGAGTGGTCTACTCAACCGGCCACCGCCCAGAGATAAATAGATAGATTTAAGTCAGCAACTTAACATAGCTTGTTCAATCAATGTCCATACATACATACAAGCCACACGCTGTATCCCGACAATCGGAGTAAGCAGAGTAGTCGGTGTTGTGCGCAAACACTCGCGTAAATTACAGCGCAACACCGACCACCACGCTTAGCAAAGTATTCGTACAAGATAACTATCATGCAGCAAGTCAGGCACGAAGACCCACAAGCTGCATAACCCAGTGGAAGGACCGTACCAACGTGAGAGGTGGGGAGCATTTCGCCCTTTAGCACGGCATCAAGTCCTTATTCCTTAGTCGCCTTTTACGACATAGGGAGATATGCAGTGGGGCTATTCTTTTTATTTAAGAACCCACCCGACGCTATTTAAAAAGAATTTGAAAAAGAAATAAAATGTACTCGATAAAAACTGCAGAAATCTGATTAGTCGTTCTTGAGCTTATAGCAAACATAGTAACAAGACAGACAGACTGACAGATGTACGAATAGATAGACGCATAGGCAGGAAGAATATTTTTAAATAATTAAAAAAAAAATTATTATTTACATTTCTTTATCAAGCTGTATCGTAACGATAGCGTAACTATGTAGTTTGATGAAATTATTAATGTCGGTACGTACTCAGGAGTGGGTATCCCAACGTATTGCTGCGTCGATCTGCAAAGTGCGACTGACTAACTCAACACAATACCTATAAACTGATGTATGACTTTAAACTTTTAAAGACCGCTTTGTGATATTTTCCGGGTAAACCACAATTAATCATAACCAGAATTTTTTACCATGACACATTTCTGAAAATTTTCTGCGATTCGTTGTTGCAGCACAACACCTATTGCACTGCTTATCGCGATTGTCGGAATGCAGTTTGAGTATATTGTATATATTGTGTAGACAAACAGACACAGTTTGTCTATCAAATGTTTTTAAGGTTGCTTTGACAAGAACGAAGGCTTTCCGGCCAAGTGGTAGCCTAGCCAAAATCCCGGTAGAAAACGCATTTTTCACGCGTAATATTGTATGTATGTTTCTGTTTGTATGTCTATTTCTTTATTCCCACCTAGACCCCAAAATACTAGATGGATTTTGATGATTGGGGTGTCATTCGGTTTGTCTTAACTACGCGAATGGCCAATAAATTTCAAAATGGCGACGCGCGCAGGACGTCAAATTGTCCATAATAAAAATAATTTACAGATCTCATGCATTACATGAAAGACTTTTAGGGCGTATTCAAATACTTATAAGAATATGTCAATTATGAAAAAAATTACAAAAATATTAAAAAAAAAAAAAAAAAAATTTATTAAAAAATTAAAATACACGTAAACCATTTTAACTACCTACTCACACTGCAAGATGAAGACGACCCGTAACTCGCGTAACGGAAAATAAAAAAAAATCATAACTCCCAAATTTTTCACTTAAAAAAAAATAAAAAAACGTCCCCCATATATTGATCAATCTATGTACAATATAAAAATATAAAAGTTTAAAATATGTACTCAGAAATCTGTTTAAAAGTGCCCTTTTTAAATCCCCTAAAAGGCCTATTTTAAGCGGTTTTTGCGATTTTCTCAAAAACTTAAACTTTTTTAATTTCTTTTCACAATCTTGTAGCCCTCGTCGATACGCGTCATTTGACAGCCTAAATATTCACGTAGCCTTAAAACTTACGACACCAGAGCGAATTCGCACTCTCGCTGGAAATCGGGGACCATACTGAAGCGATCGAAAATACATTTTCAATGTCAAAATTCGAAATTTTCAAAACTTATTGAGCGGGGTGTCAAATGGAAGGAAATGGAAAAATGCAAAAATACATAATTTGCCATAATTAAAACTTAAGTGTATCGAGGTTTTGTTTGTTTCCTCCCGCTTAGAGCTCTAACGGCAGGATGGATTTTGCTGATTGTGGGAGGTGTCAATCGATAAGAACATTAGGAGTGACACTGAGTACGTGATTATCCCATTCCTATCCCTATCCCTATCCTCCCTATATTTTTTATGGTTTAATATATTATCCCTATAAGATCGTTATAATTTGTAAGATCCAAAGTCTGCCGTCTCTGTGTATAATATATGTATGTATGTTCTCTTATCACTCAAGAACAGCTTAACCTATTTGCTTGTGGTTTTTGTCTGTAGTACAGTTAGAAGTTAACCAGACATTTGAAAATCGGTGTGATTTAATTTGATTTATTCGAAAAATACTCAACCAATATACAGGGTGTTCGGCACATCGACCGGCAAATTTTTTTTGTAGGTAAGTGGGGTCATTTTCAATGTTTTGACCCATGATACCTTTCATCAAATGCCACCTGGTATCGAGATACGATTTTTTTTCTTTATTTTTGAAAATTACCAAAATCCCAGCTTTAAACCCTTGTAACTTTTTTGTTTATGATTGTATCAGTACGAAATAAAATTTATTGAATTTTACATTATGTCCTTGTTCTAGAAAAAATATTATTTGATGAAGTTAATACCATGAAAAGGTCTTATGTCCGCCCAAACTCCCGAGAACGAGTAAACATATGACAGTATCTTAATTTCTTAATTAGTTAAAAGAAAAAAACTAACAGCAATTGATAGCTTCATTTTAAAAAGTTCGCTAGTTTACGCCCTTTCAAACGGTATACCACATATCATACAAATAATTCACTATGTGGTCAAAATTTGGGACAGAGACAGAACAGAACGACAACACGGGCACGGTGGTCGCTTCCTGTATTGAGAGCGTTTTCGGGAGCATTTTCAAATTTAGAACATGTACCGGTCACGCTGGCACTTTGTTCAATTCTCCATTATTAATATTTAGACTGTTGCAAATTATCCCTCGGCCGCAGCATTCGCATACCATATTTTCATAAAAAAAAACAGATTTTTATACAAACATTCGAAAACAATGAACTAATGAATGCAAATGTTAAGCTTTATGTGCAGAAATTAATCAGTTATTATTTCTTTTTGGAGGAATAACTATTGGTTGAAAAATAAAGCCAGGAGAGGTTTATTCACATTTATTATTAGATACTAATAGTTAAAACTGGGTTACATCGACTAAGATAAGGGCTATTTATTATTTAGTGTAGTGCACAAATTTGTGTTACACTGACAACTATCATGTCTTATCATAATTTATGATGACGCAAGTTTAGTTCCTACTTACAACATACAATTATTATTTAATGCCTACCTACTCCAAGACATACCTGGACACAATTCAATTATTATTTTTCTAAACACCTAATCGTCGTAATATTCTGGTTCAGGGGTACCTTTCGTAGTACCAGACGACTCTCGGCACACCCCATTCACTTTCACATAGCCGCTATGACAAAAATCACCCCCAAATCTCTCAACGATGTCTACGAAAATGTATTCGAAGGGAATCATAAAAATGAAAAGTGTTTCTATATAGAATTGAGCCACTTTATCTTGAGTGTACAATTGTTTGTTAAACAATAAACTGGAGTTTTTAAGTTTTTCATTAATAGCACATTCGTCAATGATGATGTTGAGAAGCGGGTCCTTGTAGCAGAAACAATTAGGAATGTCCTGTTTGCATCGAACATATTCAATAGTGACGACGTCAGTTCCTTTTTGGGACGCGCCAACAACCGTTTTGGACGCGTCAGCAACAGTTTTGGACGCGCCAGCGACAATTTTGGATGTTTCTGCGTCCCGCTTTGAGATAAGATGACCGGAGACATCACGGCTTGATAGGATGGTAGTTACCAGTAAAACCGTCCACAGCTTCATATTGAAATGCATTTCTTAAAATATATCGACGCGGTGAAATTTCTGCAAATAAAAGTTTATATATTATATAAAAAGTGGTAATTAAGACTTACAATTTTAAGAAAAGATCTCTCAATTATATCAATCAAACAATAACTGAAATTATTGTAAGTATATTCAATGTTTATAATATGACCAATTTGAAAGTGCAATTTAATTACAACATTTAAATTTTACTTATTGAACACCAATTTATACAAATAATATAAACATTAAATATCAGAAAGAACTTTACTAAAACAAACCTTACCTATCTATCTAACAAAATAAAACTAAACATGAACCTATAAATAAAACATTTCTTCTAGTTCAGCCTAGGCACCCATAGAATACATTTTACTCATATATTTTCAAAGAACTCTACAAGTGAGACAGTACATGTCAACACGAAAGAAGAAAAAAAATTTTTCAAAAAATTTTAATTTTTCGTTATACTGCCATACCTTCCAAAACTAACGAATGCAATTTCAAAATTATTTTAAGACACAATAGTATACCTACCACTGAATTGGGGGATACCTTTAAACATAAGTAACACTCAAAGAATAACGTTTCCTCAAAAATTATTTATCATTATAATTTATCCGGTTGTTACACTTAAACATTATTTATGGAAATTTTTATCACACACATTATTATTGCAGTTAAATAAAACTCACCTTAAATAAAAAATACACAACCGCCAAATCGGGATAGTGTTAATTAAATGACCAGCTCGAGCAAACACCATTACATTAAATTTTAATTAAAACCTTTATAAGTATAAACTCACAATATCAGTTTCCGTATGGTGCGTATGTATGGTTGATGATTAATTAACTACGTCAGGTAATGGTTATTCCGATGTATCTTTACCTCGATATACTACGTACGACTGAGTTACAATGTGTTACCGAGTGCGCTGAGTGACAACTTTCAATTGAGACATTTTCCTGGTAAAACAGACAAATTAATCATAACGATTGTTCGCACTACACGCACGACACGTACATACTGACACCTGACTAATTAGAACAATATTGTAACTAAATTAACGATGTTTTATATTTGTTTTATCTAAATAAAAAAAAAAACGTTAAGTATGTTCTATTATTTAATTTTTATTTTGTTTTATTTGAAAAAAAAAACAACAGCTCTATAACTAATTTTCGGTGTTGCAGTTGCCCCAGTAATATTTTTAACTGACATAAGGGGGTTATTCTATATGTGAAACTAAACAACTTCTGTGAAGAAAAAATTTTTTTTGAAACAAAAAAAAAAAAAATTCCATACAAATTTTAAATACCTATTCTCAAAATGTATGGAGAAAAAAAAATTTTTTTTTCTTCAAATAAAAAAGTCGTAGAACAAAAGTTGTTCTGTTTCACGTACAGAATCACCCCCTTTCGGGTTTTACGGTTGGGGTTGCAATTTACTAACTTATAAACTACAGCCAATAATATGTTTCCTCAATCCACTGTTCAAAAAATCCACAAACACAACAACAGAATAAACAAACTACCAAAGAAGTGAGTGTGTGTAGGTGTGCAATATAGGTGTACTTGGAGGGTGTGTGTGTACATACATAAATATTATATATACATATATAATGTATTTGTGAATGTCTAATAAACCTTAAGCGGCGGGTGGCCGAGTGGTTTGGGCATCGGCTTCTCATGCGAGAGGTCCGCGGCTCGAATCCCGTCGGCGTGTTCAATCAGTTTTTTCTGACGAAAAAATTTACGTGCATTGCATACCTACACCTGCTGCTCCACCGTTCGGAACCGGTGTATAACTGTAGGTCCCTTCCCTTGCTCCTTACTAGGTGGTAGGCTCAAATTGTAGCCGACTGGGTTGGTACCACCGTACTGGATGTAAGATGGCCGCAGCAGCGGCAGCAGCAGCAGCCTCGGTTGTGTGCTCCTCTAGTCCAGTATAGCCAGCAATCCAGGGAAGTCTCCGGTATGGCACCTACCTTCTCGGAGGTGATATTGGCTGGTCGGAGCATGCGCTTTGGCCCCTCCAACTCAGCCACCCACACCGGATTACATAAAAAAAAAACGTTATTCCTTGCAGTATTCGGTCCAAAGTTATAGGGCAACAAGTTTTCATTGTAACGGAATTGTGGTTCATTTGAGAAGTAATAAAACAGTAACATGTCTTACGATTAGACAAACAAAGAATACACTTTTAGTGTCGGAAAATAAAGGTTAAAGATTTACTGTGTTTTTCCTCTACAGTATGCTATTCTAGTGGTAGCTGTTTTTATTTAAAGAATAACATGGTTGAACTTACAATTACCATAATACACAAACTTACAATTACAATTACTATATTATCTATAAAAAAATATGGTAATTGTTGATGCAATGTTATTCTTATAAAAAACCGTTTAAAAATATCGAGTAGTTTATTTAATTGTTGCACTTTAACTGATTATAAATGAGCTTTCTTGGTACTTTAAACGAAAATTAAATATACAGATAGAAAGCCCTAAACATAGAAAAAACATCAATATTAAAAAAAACATTTTTTTTTAACTGAAGGAGCTACATAATTATGTTCTATCTCACGAAGTCCATTTGGCTCTAGTTGTAGTAGTGACGTGTACTGATAAGCGCGTTTGTGTGTGGTTGTGTGAGTGGACCGCGTCACGATCGTGACTGAGCGCTATAGACTGTAGATGTATGATACTAAAACTAAATTGATGATTTTTAGAAATATTTTCTGTATGTATGTATATTCCTCCATAACTCTTAAACCGATCATCCGAATTAAATGAAACTTAGTACAAGCATATTTTATTATACGGGACACAGAATACCCTAAAAAAATTTGTTCTGGTTACTTTAAGATGTGGCTCTCATACAAACCTAATTGTGCCGCGCGCCGAAATAAAGGTGCGGTAGCGGGCTTATGTACTTTCTTCTTTTTAAACACGAATTTCACGCGAGCGAAGCCGCGGGCAAAAGCTAGTATTTCATATATTTTTGTGTCACCGCTGCCGTACTGCGGTCGCCGGTCGGGACGTTAGCGTCGCCGTGCCGTTACCGTTCCGTTGTCGCGTAGTGCGCAAGCAGCCAATACATGTGCATGCGTACACATACAACCATGAAAATAAATACTCAGGAACGCCAGTACTGTCTCATTTTACCTTGTTACCAATTCCTTGGCGTCACCCACGTCTCGACGCTGCTTATTTGACGCTCCATAGTGTTGAGCTCGTGTATACAATCAAGAAGTAGCAAAGCAAGTTTATCACTTGAAAATATACCCGAGCGCAACACTTTTCCATGGTATACTTTCAGGTACGAAACTCCCGCTTGGCTTCCTTGTATACCCGATCCCAACACGATGATGCTGTTATTAATATTCCGTATGAACATTTATGCACTATCTTATGTACGTTGCACTCAATCATGCATCAAACGTAGGTGTAACAGTTTCGCTTTTAATATTGTTACATTTTTTTATTTGACGCCATCTGTTCATCATAGTTCATACATCGGACTACGCCCCGAGGCCCCGACAGGTCACTGGTCAGACATGGCGCCTTTGCGGAAAAACTAAATTCACCGCCCGACATAACCTGTTAGTATGGCTATTCCCTAGAGTGTTTTTATAAGCCGGAGGCGCGGAGGGAGTGCAGCTCCCGTCCGCTGTAACAAAGCGCAGGCGCCCGTGTGAGCCGTAGCGGCTTAGGCTTATAAAAACACTCTAGCTGAGGAGGCGCGCGAGCATGGGTGCCTGCGCTTTGTTACGCAAGGACGGAGGGGCTGCACTTCCCGCAGCGCCGGAGAAGAGGCAATCGTAATTAGTTAATGAGTTTTTTTTTATACGTTTGAATTTTTTTCTTGAAGAGAGACCGAAGATCGCTACGTTGCCGGGCCGTCGCGTTGACGTCGGGTATATTTTAAAGTGCCTGCGCGCGAAGTCCTGCATTTGAAAGCATACCCGACGCCAGCGCGGTCAGTGACGTCACAAATGTTAGGTGAAGGTACATTTTAAAGGGCTTAATTTTCAATTTCTGTGTTTGAAAATATACCCGACGCTAGCGCGGCCAGTGAAGTCACGAGCGTTGGGTAAAGGTATACATATTTTCCAAATACGCCCCGACGCTGGATCGAGTCCAGTGGCGCAAGCTGATGTTTAGCTGAACCACCCTACTAGCGCGAGCAGCACTATAAGCAAGACCTAATCAGCCTCGGTAGCTCAGTGGTGCGGTCGGTCGACTGTCGGTCGTGATCTACACCTAGCAAACCTGGGCGCAGTCAGCACTTGGATGGGTGACCGTTCGACGGTTGGATGCTATAGGTTCCTTCCCTTCTTACCATACTATGTGGTAGGGTTTAACCCGTCCGGGTTGGTACCACCGCACTGAATGAAAAGTAGGTCGAAACGGCTATGGCAATAGTTCGTGTTTTCCGTCCAGTTCAGTGTAGCCTGCACGACCGAAGGGAAGGATTGACAATGACACCTAGTTCATCAGTGTTATGGGCTGACATCACGAATGTTTTAAGGTGTTGTAGCAAACCGTGTCAGTTTCCATAAAAAAAATCTGAGGTTTATTACTAATAATTTGAGGCATTGATATCTGCTCTGCAATAACACTATAGTAACATACACAGACACATCCACCCTCACCCAAAATTTTTTTTAGCCATAATATAATAATCACACACACACACACACACAAACCCTCACACACACAAACACGGGGTGTTCACCATACCCTCTCACATAATAGATAAATTTATAAGTAAGATAAGATAAGTTTAATTATACTCAATACATTTATAATATTTATATATAATTACGAGTACATATACATATATTTAACAATTTCCTCTTCTCTCAATGATTAGTCTTTTGTTTAATATTTAATATCTTTTTGTATTATTATTTTTGGTCTAATTGAGGCTAACCGATCCGTCATACCGAACCATAGTCGGGTAAAAAAAAACAGGTCGAGGCGACACAGGCGCAAGCCTAGTGCATCTGGGATTCAATTGTAAAAATTATCGTCGATAGGTTAAACATGTAATATTTGATATTTACTGTTTTTGTTAATAAACTATTTGATTTGATTGATTACAAAACAAATTCAATCCTTTATTCGTAATCATGTTCCAAATTACAAGCCATTTTTGGCGTCAATCGGTATTAGCACGGTTCGCGACGAAATCCTTCAGGTACTCACCTAGAGAGTAATACTCTTTACCAACCAGAAACTACTTGATACAAAAGGAGTCTTTGGCCCGGCGCGTGAAGTACCGTCGCACCTTATTGAGCACGCCCAGCTTTTAAGAAGCCAGCTTGGACTTGCCTCGATATGGAGCCGGAAGTAGGTCGTGCGACAATTCGACTCCGAGGACCCGGAGGTAGTTACTTAATTTAAACGACGTGTCTTGGAAGCAAAGATCTGGTGTGAACGCCGCTCTCTTCGCACTGAACGCGCAAACTTGTGTCTTGGGAGCGTTGAGCATCATGAACGTCATATTGCCGATCGCTGATGAGTTCAGGTATTTACGAAAATGTACGAATATGTAGAACTTGATTGTTTTTTTTTTTTTCATATTCGCCACATTTTTAGTTTATATACTTAATTTTCGATACAGATCGTTAAAGTATGCGGCATGGTAAACAAAATCCTGTTCATATATAGCGGCGGGTGCCCGAGCGGTCTGGGCGTCGGTTTCTCATGCGAAAGGTCCGAGGTTCGAATCCAACCGGATTGTACCAGTTAGTTTTTTTTCTCATTTGAAAAAGTTTACGTGCATACCTTCACCTATTGCTCCATGGTTCGGATTCTATTTAAAAATGTAGTTCCACCGGGTTAATTGGACGAAATTGCCTAAGGCAATAATCCCGCCCTTGCCACATGCTTGACCTTGCTTGTACCGTGTGGGGCCGGTACTTTAAAAGAATAGCCCCACTGCATCTCTCCCCGTGTGTGTCGTAAAAGGCGACTAAGGGATATGACTCCCTTCTTATATTACTAGGTGGTAGCGTTTAACCGGCCCGGGTCGGTACCACCGCACTGAATGAAAGGTCGGTCGAAACGGCTATGTAAATAGTTTGTGTTTTCCGCCCAGTTCAGTATAGCCGGCACGACCAAAAGGAAGCACTGAAGTGGCACCAAGTTCAACCGGTGTTATGGGCTGGCATCACGGATTTTGTAAGCGATGTAGCCAAACGTGTCAGTTTCAATAAAAAAAAAACATTAAGGGGCATAAAGTGTATTATTTTTATCATATAAGTTCATCAGTCTATAGAATTAACCCGCCCGCGCAGCTTTCGGCGCTCCACGGTCGCCAATGGGCTCAGCTTTTCAGCTCCTTCAGTCGCCACTCGCCCGCCCAAGCCGCCGCTCGCTCGCAGCGCTGCCTCCGCCCTCCGCCGCTAGCAACAACACCACGCGTCCGCAAGTTTAAACGGAGTTGAACATATTTAAAAACTTGATAAAAACTCAATTCGACTGATATGCGGAATTAAAAAAGTTTCGCAACCGCAATGTTACGAGTGAGACGCCTATTTTAAGTTCCAAATGAGTTTTCGAAGTTACAACTGAGTTCATGTGACTGCGAGGTCTGTTTGTGACAGCGCAAACATTATCGCGGGCACCTGAAGCGGCGCACTTGGAGAACTTCTGCTGAAGCAGTTGCGTGTAAGTAAAACATCCATCTGACATGTTAGTTACTAATATTTTACTGTAGTTTTTAACACACGACGCAAACGGAGGGGTGTTGTAAGTTTGACGCCTATACGTCTGCGTGTCTGTGTGTCTGTATTCGTAGCTGCCAAACGGATGGGTCGATATGGATGCGGTTTTTTCAGAAAGCTGGTTTAACCGGGATGCTTCTTAGCTATGTTTGTAATCAAGTAATAAACAAATTGCGTCTCTTAAAAAGCTTGAAATAAAATTTCAATTACAAACCAGGATGGCTCAAGTAACCAAGTAATCAAAAGATTACGTCTCTTAAAAAGCTTGAAATGAAATTTCAATTACAAGCCAGGATGGCTCAAGTAATCAAGTAATCAAAAGATTACGTCTCTTAAAAAGCTTTATTATTTCAAATACAAACCAGGATGGCTCAAGTAACCAAGTAATCAAAAGATTATGTCTCTTAAAAAGCTTGAAATAAAATTTCAATTTCACACCATAGGATGGCTTAAGTAACCAAGTAATCAAAAGAAGGTTACGTCTCTTAAAAAGCTTGAAATGATAGTTAAATTACAAGCCAGGATGGCTCAAGTAACCAAGTAATCAAAATATTACGTCTCTTAAAAAGCTTGAAATAAAATTTCAATTACAAACCATAGGATGGCTTAAGTAACCAAGTAATCAAAAGAAGGTTACGTCTCTTAAAAAGCTTGAAATGAAAGTTAAATTTCAAATTTCAAAAAACGCAACCTCCTAAAAATAAAATATAATTCCGTTTAGTTACTTAAAGGTGTCGGGGGACAGTTAAGTAAATAACCGCGCAGCTCTAAGTTTTTATATTTTATCCCGGTGGATCTAGGATTGATCTAGAGTTTTACATAGAATCCGAACCATGCAGAACGTTGTTGAAATTTTTGTTATTTGTATTTTAAGTATTTTATTTTACGTGGGCTGTTCCGAAAATTGTTAGCCACAGAATAAATGCAATTTTTTTTTTCCTGAAACTATTTTGATTTTACGGCTAATTTAAATACAAATCTCCTTGATGAAAATTATTGGCCACCTATGTGTAGTTCTTTTTTTAAATATTTTTAACGGTTATCCGTCACTCATATTTTATTTGCAACAATGGACGTCTCGCGAGAAGCTTTTCGTGTTATGATTTTCTATGATTATAAACTAGGGTTAACCTTCAAGGAATCTCATGAAAATTTACAAGCAGCTTTTGGGGAGTCTGCTCCTGCGTTAGCAACAGTTACTTATTGGTTTCGTGAATTTAAACGTGGTCGAGAGAACCTAAACGATGACCCCAGACCCGGCCGACCATCAACTGCAGTCACTCATGAAAACGTCATCAGGGTAGAGTGGCTATTGCGGGAGAATAGACACATTACACATCCGGAGATTCAGGCTGAACTGAAGATTGCTATTGCGAAGTTTGTCTGCCTCAAGCTTTCGGGGAGTTGAATAGCGAGCGCCCAAGGAGCGGCGTCCGTGGCATGCTTTTTCACCAAGATAACGCGCCCGCTCACACACCGGTAGAAACATGGACTATTTGACAACTTCGGGGATACAAAGGTTATCCCATCCTCCGTACAGCCCAGATTTACCTCCATGCGATTTTTTTTTATTTCCAACGGAAAATGGTTCACCCGAATGCATAAGTGCATAGGGATTGGAGAGAAATATTTTGAAAAGCTGTAAATATTTTTTTTTCATATTCTAACTATTTTTCATTTCACTAACAATTTTCGGAACAGTCTATGTATTTTCGTTCACGTGTTAATTTTAAATTATGTACTTTTTTTTTTCAAAATATGTTTTGTAATAGTCTCTTATTTTCAAAATTTTGTTAAGGTTCAATTTTGTTTTTGCTTTTATTTTCCAACTTTTTTATTAGGTCCTCGCGCAGTAGATATCTATATTGTTTTATTATTTATTTTGAAAACGGCTCCGCTGACAAGCAGCTTCGTGGTCTAACTGCGTCTCAGCTGAGCGGCTTCCATTTCACTATTATCCATTTCGTCCTTTTGGTTATATTATATTGGTAAAATTATATTATTATTAATAGCGTACATATTTTCAAAACAGATTAAATTCATTTGTGCAAGCCGACCGGATTCGAACCTCGGCCCTCTCGCAAGTGAAATCCGACGCCGGGCTACTCAACCGCCCACCGCACCGCCCAGAGTTAGAAAGATAGATAGATTTAAGTCAACAACTTAACATAGCTTGTTCAATCAATGCCCATACATACATACAAGCCACACGCTGTATCCCGACAATCGGAGTAAGCAGAGTAGTCGGTGTCGTGCTGCAAGTACTCTTGTAAATTACAGCACAACTCCGACCACCAAATTTAGCACGGTATTAGGACAAGATAACTATCGAGCATCAAGTAAAGCACGAAGACCCACCTGACTCGGTGGAAGGACCGCGCCAAGGTTAGAGGTGGCTAGCCTGTCGCCCTTGTGCACGGCATCTTGTCCTTATTCCTTAGCCGCCTTTTATGACATCCCATTTAAATGCAAAACGATCACTTCTCTTGTATTCTCTCTCTCTCCCGTCCAAACTACATGTTATTTCATACTGCTCAGCCCTAAGCGTGATGGTATAAAGCCTATATTGAGCCTAAAGAGCTACTCTTTCCATTGATGCAAAGAGTATAAAAATCTGTTCAGTGGTTCTGGAGTTTATCTCAAACATACATACACACATACAGATATTCCCCTTTTATAAGAAGTAGAGAGTAGAGATAGAGATAGAGATAGAGATAGAGATAGAGATAGAGATAGAGATAGAGATAGAGATAGAGATAGAGAGGTAGAGAGATAGAGACTTACACTTTATAAATATATATTTTTTATAATTAAATGCTGTACAACTTTTTTTTACTTCATTTTTTATGTACACATATTTTAGTACTAGTAAAAAAGCACATTTAATATTATATTTCACCCCGATGTCGTCGGTGGCGTCTTCAGTCTAGTGAGAAATAATAAGATAGAGAGATAGAGAGATAGATAGATAGAGAAATAGAGAGATAGAGCGATAGAGAGATACAGAGATAGAGCGATAGAGAGATAGAGAGATAGAGAGATAGAGAGATAGAGAGATAGAGAGATAGAGAGATAGAGAGATAGAGAGTTAGAGAGTCCTGCTTGGAGTACTGCTCGCACGTGTGGGATGGCTCTGCCAAATACCAGCTTGTGCCTTTGGACTCGATCCAGCTCCAGCGTCGAACCCGAAGTGTCCCGCGATCTAGAACCACTGCAACACCGTAAGGATGTCGGCTCCCTAAGTGTGTTCTATCGTTTATTCCATAGGGAGTGCTCGGAGGACCTGTTTAACGCAATTCCGCCGTCCCCTTTCCACCTCCGCACCACACGCACTGGGCAGGGATTGCATCCCTATACGCTGGACTCACTGAAACGCTCTCCCTGCTCATATATCCCCCCGCAATGTCTATGGGCGTCGTTAAACACCTTATGGGTGGCTCGGCGCCATATGCCGCGCTTTCAATAAAAATAAAAAAAGAGAGATAGAGAGATAGAGATATAGAGATTTCGTCTTTGTACACATCATTTAATTAGTTCGTCGAGAGTAGATTTTTTTTTATGGAAACTGACACGGTTGGCTACACCACCTACAACATCCGTGATGTCAGCCCATAACACCGGGTGAACTTTGTGCCACGTCAGTGCTTCCCTTCGGTCGTGCCGGCTACACTGAACTGGACGGAAAGCACGAACTATTTACATAGCCGTTTCAACCGACCTTTTATTCAGTGCGGTGGTACCAACCCGGGCGGGTTAAACCCTACCACCTAGTAATATAAGAAGGGAGTCATATCCCTTAGTCGCCTTTTACGACATACACGGGGAGAGATGCAGTAGGGCTATTCTTTTAAAGTACCGGCCCCACACGGTACATCCTCCCTGATGTCCCGTTCATGCTTTTGAATGTTTTTCTAGTCCTGCTACCCTGACCCAGCCCAGTAGTATTAGGGCGATAGAGAAATATTATCCTTTTGCGGGATTAGCGTCGTTATTTTGGGGTTACGACTTCGTAAATACAAATATTTTTTTACAGGTATTTTCTTTAGTTGCCTCCGAATATATAACGGAATTGAGTGTGAGAAAACCTCCCGCCAGGTGGGAGGACGACATCACGTATGTTGCGGGTGATATGAGATTTTTTGACATATTCTTGCGTAGAAGTTAACTTGCGTGAAACTAAGGTGGTAAGCTCAAATTGTAGCCGACTGGGTTGGTACCACCGTACTGTATGTAAGATGGCCGCATAGCAGCCTCGACTGTGTTCTCCTCTTGTCCAGTATAGCCAGCAAGTCTCCGGCACGGCACCTACCTGATCGCATGTGCTTTGGCCCCTCCGACTCAGCCACAAATACCGGAATACATAAAAAAATTGTATGGCAATTTTAGTACCAGCTGACTCCTTAGAATCTTTGCATCTTTTCTCCATACAAATATTTACTTACTCGTAAGCAAGAATTTTTTTTTATGTAATCCGGTATGGGTGGCTGAGTCGGAGGGGCCAAAGCGCATGCTCCAACCACCCTCCGACTCACGCCATCTATGTATTAGTAAAAATGCTTCATACTCTTTTCAGTAGATGGCGCGCATACAATTTTACTTTTCTAATTTTTTACTTTTTCTTATTTGTATCATTTGTTCTTATATCGGCCATAATAACACATATTCTGTGAAAATTTCAACCGGCTACCTATTACGGTTCATGAGATACAGCCCTCGGACAGACAGACAGACAGACAGACGGCCGGCGTAGGCTTAGTAATAGGCTTCCGTACGGGATACGGAAACGTAAAAAACAGAGTGTCGCTATGTTGCTTGCCTTGCACCGGCGGAATTTGCACAGAACTTGCTTACATTGTATTGACACAGCGACCCATATCGGAGTACATTAAAAATATGAATAAAATTGGGCGTTAAGATAAGTACTGTTTTATAGCCATATTTACAGCAAATCGCTTAGCGCAATCTATCTCAACATTCACTCCTTTCGCTTTAAAGCGAGCCATTAAAAAGTAGCTGCTATCAAAGTACGCTTAAGGCCCAGACCATTAAGGCACAAAGTCTCTCCGTCCGTCCTCCGGACCTGCACAACACCGGAGGTATTATTAATTAAGGTCCAGCGCTACGGAGAGAGGGCGTCATATAAAAGTTATGTTTATCGCGTCGTAACTCGGGAATAATAAAGTTATTAGGTTTTTACTGGCGGCCGGGGAGGCGAGGCTCGGCACGTGACGACGAATCGGGCCATGATGTACCCTTAAGCTAGACTTAAGTGCATGTTAGTTACAAAGAGGCTGAGATAAGTGCGGCTTGAGGGTAAGGAGTTGTTTTGGATATCGTACGGTTTTGATTCGAAAATATGAGTGCTGAACTTTTTTGATGAAAAAATTAACGCGTTTGAGAGTATTTCCAAAAGCATGTATTCTGGTTGGTAGGGTTTAACTCGCCCGGGTTGGTACCACCGCACGGTATGAAAGGTCGGTCGAAACGGCTATGAAAATAGCTGACATTGCTGACATCACGAATCTTGTAGGTGATGTAGCCAACAGTGTCATTTTCAATAAAAACAAATCTTAAATAAATTTTCATTTTCAACATTTTTTTAATGTTTGTCTGTTTGTATCTTTGTTTGTGCACTCGGAGTGTAGTGTACCTATGTATATTGCAAGTTTTTTTTTAAGAATTTTCATTCGGGGACAAAACGGCAGTTTTTTTATCAAGTTTTAAACGAACTGTTCATAAAAGAAAACTTAATGATATTTTATTTATATTAATGACTATTTTTTAAATTGCCTCGACAATACCCGTATGAAACAATACTCTATTTCAGCGGTTCCCAATTATATTTTAATCGGTACCCCTTAGCAAATTTTCTCAAACCCAAGTAACTACCTACATAGTTATTATTTTTACTACAAAATAGGTCCCAACCTAATAAACCATTTATGATTATGATTGGAGTTAATGAGTTATAATTCACCAATGAGATAAGTGGGCCCCTTGCTCTTTACTTAAGATTCTAGAGATAAACGTGGCCGTCAAGTGAGCCCACGCGTACCCCTTATCTTGAGCCTGCGTACCCCTTTGGGATCCGCTGCTCTAATTAATTAAAAAACAAAACAATTTGGTTTCCATTTTGGGATCTATGGCCTGTGTGCGGGCAAACGTTCTGCGTATTTAAGCGTCAGTTTCATCAAAATCGGTTCAGCAGACCCGGAGATAATATCTACGCGTGAGACAGATGGACAGACAGACAGACACCAGAGAGTGATCCCAAAAGTTTTCGCATTTTCGCATTCATAAAAAAATTATGGTATACTCCTACTACTCCTCCTCCATCATGTAATACTCCAGCGATGTTGCCCGCAACACTTTGGTGAAGTAGGTGCCATATCAAAGCCCGTGCCGGCAACACTGAAATGTGTGGAAAATGAGAACGATTTTCATAGCCGTTACGATCAAACATAATTCAGTGCGGTGTCATACCACACTTTCAGATGAAACTTTTCTTCATAAAATGCGCTTTTGTACGAAAATCGTAATACGTACCTATATCAAAACTTCGAAATTCGTTTCCACAGCTTCAAGTGAGCGTTTCTCAAAGTTAGACAAAACAAACAATGAAGAGAAGACAATACCGAATTATATGAATAGACTCCCTGATACCGTCCCGTACCGTAAGTGCGGACGGAGGTCCGGAACTCCGGACTCCGGATGTGAAGGCCCATTAGAGCGGGCGATATCTCGCGATATTTTCAAAATTAAATTGTTTTTTATTAATTTACTCGGAGTAAAAGAGAAAATTATCATAATCATAAAATTAGGAGACAACAGGTTCGTGTTTTATTATACTTAAGTACTTGTTAATCTACAGGGTGTACGGCACATCGACTGACAAAATTGTTTTGTAGGTAAGTGGGGTCATTTGCAACGTTTTGACCCATGATACCTTTTGTCAGATGTCACGTGGTATCGAGATACGACGAAATTAGGGATAATTTGCAAGAGTGCCCGCGCGATCGGTACATATTCTAAATTTGAAAATGCTCCCGAAAAAGCTCTCAATACGGGAAGCGAGTGCCCGTGATGTCGTTCTGTTCTGTCTCTGTGCCTAATTTTGACCACATAGTGAATTATTTGTATGACATGTGGTATACCGTTGGAAAGGGCGTAAACTAGCGAACTTTTTAAAATAAAATGAAGTGCTCAATTGGTGTCGGTTTTTTTTATGAATTAAGAATTAAGATTCTCTCACATTTTTACTCGTTCTCGGGACTTTGGGAGGTCATAAAATCTTTTCATGGTATTAACTTCATCAAATAATATTTTTTTCTAAAACAAGGATACATCGTAAAATTCAATAAAGTTTATTTCGTTCTGATACAATCATAAACAAAAAACTTACAAGGGTTTAAAGCTGGGCTGGGATTTTGGTAATTTTCAAAAATAAAGAAAAAAAAAATCGTAGCTTTATACCACGTGACATCTGATAAAAGGTATCATTGGTCAAAACGTTGCAAATGACCCCACTTACGTACAAAAAAAAAATGTCGGTCGATGTGCCGAACACTGCCGTCTGTAGTATACATATAATATTTATAAATTTTTAAAAACATGGAATACGTGGCATTTTCATCCTGAAAAAAATAAATCTGTCTTGCAGGAGTGATTTCTTTAAGAAATTATACATTCGGTAATTAATATTATCATGTAATTTACATTCATGCATTAAATTAATTAAGATATATAAACAATTTGGAAACACAAAAAAATTTAAAATAAATGCGTAAAGCTTATTCCTATCTGATGTAAATTTCACAATTTTTAAAAATATTTTCATATTCTAAATTTCTTAAATTCTAAAATTTAAATAAAAAAATTGTGTAATCATTTCAAGCATTCAGTTGTGTAAAATTATAAAAAAATAATAATAAAATATAACAATAAAAATAATTAATTTAATTTTTTTTAATAAATAAATAAAGAATATCACGAAAAAATATACAATATTAGTACTAAATGTAAATATATAGGAATTTGGCATGTACAATTCTTAGATCGCGTGACAAATTGGATTGAAAAGTCATATTAAAGAAGCCGTGTCATAAAAAAATAAAAATAAAGCGGTCAAATGTGAGTCGAACTCGCGTGGAGAGGGTTCTGTACCATTCCGTTTTCCGTGAGAACTTTGAAACTTACGATTTTCGTTTAGATTTTCCGGTAAATTATTAAAGAGGCCATATATACCTCATTTTAATAAAAAATTTAGACTCAGTAGGATCGATTTTTGTATATTTTAACTATGCATTTTAAAATTATAAAAAAATGTATATGTTTCTTATAAGGAGTCCTTTCCTTTGTGACGCCAAATTTTTTTTTTTTTTTTTTTTTATCGATAGCGCGACATGTGGCATCGTTACACCTACAAGTAGGTGTCTAACGATGCCCATGGACATTCTGTGATGCACGGGGATTGCGAATGTCATGCCGGCCTGACAGGAGCCTTTTCACGCCCCTTTTGAAAGACCCCAGACTGTACTTGGGAGGAAATAGATGGGCAGGGAGTGCGTTCCACATTTTCCCGGTTCTGTGAATAAAAGACCTACAGAACCGGTTGGTGCGCATGCGTGGTAGGTCGATTGAATAGGGGTGCATCCCCTGCCCAGTACGCGTAGTACGGAGGTGGAATGGGGACGACGGAATCGCGTTAAACAGCTCCTCCGAACACTCCCCATGAAATAAACGATAGAACACACTCAGGGAGCCGACGTCCCTACGGAGTTGCAGTGGTTCTAAGTCGCGGGACACCACGGGGTCACCCACCAGTCGCACGGCACGACGCTGTATTGAGTCTAGCGGCGCAAGCTGGTATTTAGCTGAGCCATCCCACAAGTGCGAGCAGTACTCCAAGCAGGACCTAACCTGTGTTTTGTACAACGTCAGTTTTTGGCCCGGCGTGAAGTACCGTCGCACCTTGTTCAGTACGCCCAGCTTTTTTGAGGCCAGCTTGGCTTTGCCCTCAATATGGCGTCGGAAGTTCAAGTCGTGCGACAGTTCGACACCGAGGACCCCGAGGTGGTCGCTTAATTTCAGCGACGTGTTTTGGAAGGAAGGAGCTGGCGTGAACGCCGTTCTCTTCGCACTGAACGCACACACTTGTGTCTTCGATGCGTTGAACACTACCAAGTTGCTCCGGCCCCATTCGGCAATATACCGGAGGGTTTGCTCGAGTTCAGACACAAGTGCTAGCCTCTTCTCGTCCACAACGTTCCGTCCGGCTGAAGGGTGACTGATGTAGGATCCGTGTGCCGTACTGTCGTCTGCATAACAATGTATGTTGCCAAGTGACAGCATATCATTGATATGCAGAAGAAACAGCGTGGGAGACAACACAGAACCCTGCGGTACACCGGCATTCACTGGCATGGCGTCCGACGAGCAGCCGTCCACGAGGACCTGAATGCTACGCCCATGTAGGAAGTCGGTGACCCAGTCACAAAGGCCAGAGGGGATTCCGTACGCCGGCAGCTTGCCCAGAAGCGCTTTATGCCAGACCCGGTCAAATGCCTTGGCAATATCGAGTCCAATTGCCATGGATTCACCGTACCCTTCAAGCGCTTTCTCCCAAAGGTGAGTGACGTACGCTAGGAGATCACCAGCTGATCGGTTTGGCCGGAAGCCGTATTGCCGATCGCTGATGAGATTATTTGTCTCTAGGTACGTCGTGAGCTGCGTATTGATAACGCGCTCCATCACCTTGCAGAGGAGGGAGGTGATTGCTATAGGTCGGTAGTTTGACGGGTCAGAGCGATCGCCCTTTTTTGGGACAGGCTGAACGAAAGCTGATTTCCAAGCTGCCGGCACGCGGCCAGTTGTGTACGAGAGGCGAAAGAGGCGCGTCAGTACTGGAGCCAGCTCGGGAGCACACCTCTTCAACACCAATGCAGGCACTCTGTCCGGCCCACTCGCTTTCCTGGGGTCTAGGGCAAGAAGCTCCTTCCGCACAGTTCTCTGTCGGAACTGTACTTCTGGCATGGAGTTCTCACACCTAGGTATGGATGGAGGAGAAGCTCCCCCATAATCCAGGTGGGAATTCCCCGCAAAAAGAGATACCAGGAGGTCGGCTTTATCTTTTGCGGAGTGAGCGAGTGATCCTCCAGTGCGCTGCAGAGGTGGAAGTGAGGAGCGGCAGAAATTCGACTCGACAGATTTGGCGAGAGACCAGAACTCACGGCTCCCAGTTGGGTGCCGGTTCAGCCTATCGCCAATTCTGCCGATATGCTCGAATTTAGCCCTGGCGATAGCCCTCTTGCAGGATCTGGAGAGGCGGTTGTAGTTCTTCTTCAATTCGGAGATATTTGGATCTTGTCTGGTACGAGCACGTGACCATGCTCGATATGCCGCAGCTTTAGCCGCGGCAGCATCGGCACACTCCCGGCTGTACCAAGGTTGGCTCTTACCACCGAGGCGAAGGGTGGCATTGGGAATAAACATTTCCATTCCACCCAAAATCACCTCGGCTACGGTATTGGCGCATTCCGACGGATCGTCCGAATTGAAGCATAGCTCTCTCCAAGGGAAGGATGCAAAATGCTCTCGCATTCCATCCCAATCTGCCGACGCGTAGTGCCAAATTCGACGTGCTCCCTCAGTACGTGTCTGAGGGGGCGACGAAGGCACTGTAGATCCCACTAGGCAATTGTCGGAGGAGCCAAGAGGAGCGCTCACTGTTACCTTATACCCAGCAGGATTAGACGTCAGCAGAAGATCCAGCAAAGAGGGTGTATGACCGTCTATATCTGGTATTCTGGTAGGTTGATCTACCAGTTGAGACAGATCATACGTCAGGGCGAAGTCGTAAGCGGCTCTCCCCGCGAAATCGGTTCTGTTGGAGCCAAGCCACACCTCGTGGTGGGCATTAAAGTCTCCAACGAGTACCATATCCGCTGTAGGGAACCGCTCTTGGACTTCGTCTGCCGCTCTACTCAGGTACTCAAATAGGCGGGCTGTCTCCGCATCACCTGAGTGCGACCTGTAGACGCAGGCGTACACGCGCGATTCCGACCCCAGATCCACGTGGACCCAGAGTACTGAAAACGCGAGGTCTTCTTGACAGCGCAGGCGACGACAGCAAATATCCGCCCTAGCAAACAAGCATACCCCGGCACGGGAACGGAAGGCTTCTTCCAGGGTGTACCCGGGGTAGTGCAAGTACGACGTGTCGGCTGGGCGAGATATTTGCGTCTCCGTCAGGAATAACATAGCCGGCTTTGCTGTCTCCAAATGGTGGTGGACGGCATCCAAATTGGAGTGCAATCCCCGCACATTTGTTACGTCCACGCTAAAATGTGTGGGGTTGTGCACCGCTGAGCATAAGTTTTTCCTTTTATTTTGTGCTGCCATTATTGAAGGGGGGGGAGAAAGCATTGAAAGGCGGCTGCGACGATTTACGGGCAAAGCGTGGATCGTGGCTTCATCACTATCTGCTCAGGATAGTGGAGCGCCGACACGATAGACGGAAGGGCCCCCGGTCCCCCTCGGAAGTGGCCGCCGGGACCCCTACAACCGGTCACCAACCGGCACGACGGGCCACTCCGAGATTATGCGCCGGTTGACCAGGGCAGCCTCTCGCACTGGTTAGGTGCGATTGGGCCCCTATACTACCCGGCGGGCGGCCAGCGGGACAGCCGTTTCACCGGGTCTCCCTGGCCATCGTGTCGATGCACTACCCCTGGGCAGTGATTCGGCTTTAGAGCCACTGGCCCACTCCTCGTCACAGCCAGCCCCTCCTGCTACTGGGTCCCCGGGATGTACACCGGAACGCAGAGAACTGTTATGGCGGTGTAATTGTTCCCGGGGTGTGGTGGCGAACCCAGGCGATCCGAAGATCTCCCACACGCTTTTGCTGTTCATTTAGCACCACCCAGGAGGCACGTGTGACTTAAGGACCTTAAGGTGTCACGGACGCGAACAGCGATACCCCCCAAATAATGCATATGAAAAAAAAAACACAATTGCTAACTATCTGATTTGTCCCTCAAAATGGAAATTCGTGCATTTACGCTATACATCGGTGCTTGGGTAATCAAGCTCTATATATGTACCAAATTGAAATTTCTTTCGTCCAGTTGATTCCGAGAATATAAGCTGTGACAGACGGACAGACGGACAGACAGACAGACACGAGAGTGATCCTATAAGCGTTATATTTTTTCCTCTTTAGAGGTACGAAACCCTAAAAAATTATGATGATTATGATTTGAAGCCTTTGAAGGTGATAGTAACTGAGACCTAGGATATATTTATTATTCTGATCTTTCAAAAGTTTATACGAAAAATCCCTCCTAAGTTCGATTTCCACTAGGAGCCGAGTTATATCCTTAGGGTTGAGGGCCTGTATTTGTCAAACATAGGTTAAAAATGTAACCCCAAGAATACGAAAGGGCTTACGGAAGCCTGTTTTTCAATGAGCATTCCCACCATTACAAGATTGTTATTTCCGCGGGTCGGTAATGCCAAGTGGTGCAGCCTTAAATTTTTCATTGTAATAGATTAATGCCACCATTGACCGTTGGTTGATATTTACATAAGAATCCTATAAGAAAGCCCTACAAATAAAATCTGTCAAAATTATAATTTCCTAAAAAAAGATCTTCATTTCAATAGGACCTAAGTACTTGATTTCAGGTATAGGGGTCTTGCACCAGTTGGGGATCTCAGAAACGCACAACCTGGCTCCCCCCTTTTGTTATACGATTTTGATGAAAAACCGAAAAACATTTTCAACTTTCCCTCATGTTACAAAATAATATATGGGGAGCATATAATTTTTTCCTGTAGCTAAAAATGATAAAGCTACTAGATTATTTCGGGTAACTATTACTGAAACTTGCTGTAAACTGAAACTTACAAGAAATCAAGATCATTACAGTACATTCCTCATCACATCCGGTAATGAATGAAGACGTAAAAAGCATGTGAAATGTACAAGACGCGAGGCGCGCGCCGTTCTCGCCTTCTTTCGCAATTCGAGAGTGCGCCGAGCAATAATCCTGAACACTTTTAGAATTTATGTAGACAACGCCTGTGCCGTCTCGGCGCACCCGGCTTTTGAACTCGAAGCTATCTAGATCGTACGACGACTTGTACCAACAAGTGGGCGATAGGTGCCAACGCTGCTACTACTGAAGCTACTTGTAAAGTGACGATAGGCGCATCGCTGACAGTATTTCGGATTGTAAAGTACACCATATGCGCCGCCCCCGATAGTACTGCTACTTGTAAAGTGGACTATAGGCGCCGACGCTGATAGTACTGCGACTTGTAAAGTAGACTAGAGTCTAGTTGCCGCGCCTAGAGGCGCTAACGCTGATAGTACTGCGACATGTAAATTAGACTCTAGGCGCTAACGCTGATAGTACTGCGACTTGTAAATAAGACTCTAGGCGCTAACGCTGATAGTACTGCGACTTGTAAAGTGGTTGATATGCCCAACGCTGGTATAACTGCGACTTGTAAAGTGACGATCGGCGCCATCGCTGACAGTATTTCGTCTTGTAAAGTACACCATAGGCGCCCGCGCGGCGCCGATAGTACTGCTACTTGTAAAGTGGACTATAGGCGCCAACGCTGATAGTACTGCGACTTGTAAAGTAGACTAGAGTCTAGTCGCCGCGCCTAGAGGCGCTAACGCTGATAGTACTGCGACATGTAAATTAGACTCTAGGCGCTAACGCTGATAGTACTGCGACTTGTAAAGTGGATGACGTGCCCAACGCTGGTATAACTGCGACTTGTAAAGTGGACGATATGCGCCAACTCTGTTAGTACTGCGACTTGTAATAAGTGCACAATATGCGCCGGCGCCGATAGCGCTGCTACTTCTTAAGGTGACGACAGGCGCAAACTCTGGTAATTATGCAAACTGTGCATTGTAAAGTGAGCGATAGGCGCCATCATCTCCTACTTGTTCCTGCCCACTGTCGGAGACATCGATTGTTCTCTCGAGAATACTGAAACTGAATGTTTAGTCAATGAAAACCTGTCGGGAGGGTCTGCTAAAATCGCGCCTACCAATAAATAATGAACCAGTGAAACGGTGGATATTTGTTTTAAAGATTCTATAGGGACGACTATTCAATTTGTCCAGTGGAAAAGTGTCATTACTTGAATAAATATGAAATAATAATTTTCCCGAAGTAAAAGTAACTTTGATGCCGTTCATGTTTGTAAGATTATGTATGTATTAATAAATGGTCCATCCATACCATTCTCAATTAAGACATGTGACATAGTAACTTGATTTGATGTAAAGCTTCCGGCCTTTGCGCAAAGTTATTGGGTGTAGAAAATTTTCAAATATCGAACACGTCAATATAACTCATACATTCTGTAAATTCACGAAGCGTGAATATAATTCTTATGATGTAAATAGTCGAAGTTAATAATTCAGTTGTCAGTCGACGAGAATATTATATTCGACGACGGCGACGACGGTGCGCATGAGCACAACTGACTACACGCGTGGACGTGGAGGAGACGCAAGGTACGCAGAGGGTTTCGTAGTTTCCCTTACACCATAGACCAGGGGTCACCAAATGGCGGACCGCGGTCCGGATCCGGACCGATTTTTTGCGGACCCAGAAGAATTTAAGAATGTCAATATAAAAATTTCTGGAAAAAAATCGTACAAAATTGTGAATTGTTCAGAGTAAAAATGCAATTTTTCGCATTAATATTAGGTACTTACTTTGTTATTTTTTAATTAGAAGTATCCCTAATAAAAAATATTTTCGTATTTATTTTCGTTTTATATACTTATTAATTGACATTTTAAATTTTGGTTGCTAGTCATCATCTACCAAACGGACCGCGACAGATATATATTTTTTTAAACGGACCCCCAATGAAACTAATTGGTGATTCCTGCCATAGACCTTGCACGCATGCCAACAAGTACTGAGAGCTCAGTCGAGAATATTATCTATAACTGTTGAATATTAAAAAAAAACAAACATTAGGGGCGTTCAAACGTTCTTAGAACACTTGGTGCCATGTGTCGACACAATAGTGACGTCCCACATCAAAGACCTACCCTTAGCCCATGGTACCAGGGTGATACAATCGGGCCTCTTGCCATCCAGCCGGGAATAACCGCAAGGTTTTAGGATGCGTGGACTTATTATAAAATTAAAATTTTGATGCCTGGAGTTTCTACCTGCGCTTTTTATATAAATGAATATGTTTCAAAATAGTTTCCACGCCGCCGCGCCGCCGCCGCCGTAATGACATTTTAGGACTACTTACTTTATATTATTTTTTACAATTCGTTGACCTTGACAGCGCCTGTGACAGATCGACGGACGAACAGACGGACAGACAAACAAGATACAGGCACCTGAACGATAAGGGTTCCTGCCAACAAGACTGGTTGGCTCCGTAACCCTAAAAATAAAAGTAAAACATTAGATAACATGCTACGATCAAAAAGGCCATCTGGCATCGATCAGCTCACAGCCGGGTCTTGGGAATTCGTAGTGAGTTACACGAAGATTGTTTCTTGATCCCAGGCTTAATTAATATTGTTGCGCAAACATTGCAGTACAAGGCTATTTCTGAATCAATTTGCCGAGTCTGTGTACATACTCCTAGTTTGAAAACGGTTCTCCGAGATTGCGATACTTACCAATTACGTAGGTACCTAAACATGGCGGGTAATTTACTTGTGGAAAATACAAATTTTCACGCGTAGTCGGTTAAATCAAATAAACCGGATAGAAATATCACATTCTGAGGGTTACCTAACGTAACCAATTCGGTCATGCATAGAAGATTAAGGTCAGCACACCACCAGACGTTAAATTCTTAACCGACTTAAAAAAACATTGGCCCGACTTCAAAAAACAATTACTTAGAACTAAAAATTAATAATTGAGTTTAATAATTTTTAGTTCTAAGTAATTGTTTTTATTTTCGGTTCAATGTTTTTAAAAAAGTATTTATTTGAATTCGGTTAAAAAGTAGGGGGTTCTCAATTCGACGGAATTAGTGTATTATTTATGTTCAGCGATAATTCTTTACCATCGGATAATTGGATTTAGAAAGCTGCTGTAGAGAATTAAATTGCCTTTCATGAGTTTCAATTCAGTTTCATTATCATCTTGTCTGATATTTTGTTTGAGGTACTAGGACATGTCCATATTTTGTCGATGGATATTTTATGGATATACAGGGTGACTGGAAATTCGATCTATTGCTTGAAAGGGGTTATACTAGAGGTTATTTGGAACAATTTAAGTCCATCAACTGGGGGTCGGAAATGAGCGGTTTTCGAGATATCGGGGTTTTAAGATTTTTTTTAATTTCTGAATTGTAATCGAAAAATAAAGTTGTAAAAAAAACTTATTTTTGGGCACTCCAATGGTATTTTTCTGAAAGCTGGTAAGCTACCAATCATTTCAAATAAAGATATTGGCCCAAAATTCTCGATATCTCGGAAATAAAAGGTCTTAAATGAATAATTTTTTTATTTTTATGTAAATTTTTATTTAAAAAAAATCTTGTTATAAAATCCTAGTTGATGGGTGTTAAATTGTTCCAAATAACCTCTAGTATAACTCCCTTTCAAGGAATGTCACCTGTATATAGGTACGTCTAGTCAAGAGGCGGAATGATGAACTGAACTCTTGAACTATAATCTTGCGAACTGTCTTGTCTGAACTCGAGATCTGTGTTCTGCGCGTGCGTCAGAGTCGACAGTAAAATTATTTAAATGATTTACTACTAACACACGGGCGCGAATGATCGTCGAAGCTGTGCGCAGACCAGGGTGTTTGCAGTCAGTACAAAATTTATTTCTATGAAAATTGTATGTGCAAAAGTACTTTGAGACCATATATATAGATGGCGGGTCAATCAAGGACAAGGAACGCAGTGTTGTCAGATCTGGAGCTTTTCCTCCAAAAATGGAGGTATTTCGTTTTCGGGTTTCTGGAAGAAGATAAAATCAATGGAATGAAGGATTTTCGTAAAAATGTAGGTTTTCCGGAGGTTTTCATTATAAAGTAAAAACATGTCGTGAACTACAACTTCACGAGTTGTATTTAGATGTTAATAATTAACAATAGTTTAGTTTCACTCGTTCATCCTTCCTTTCCTTAATCCTTATTAGCAATGATATTTTAGTAAAGATAGGTTATCTATATGACATTCAGTGCTCACACATGGCACGTCCTTGAAAAGTTGAGAGGAAGAACTATAAAGTGATGCGCCGACTCGAATAGTCTTATTCCAATTATTAGAATTTTTCTCCACTTCGAATGCATTCGAACAGTCGTCGCGGCGGCGATTCCGATTCAGCGTTTGCATTCGTAAATTATTTATATTCAACCGGAGTGACATTCATCATTCCGACTGCCGGACGAATGAACTGTGATGAGACTGACTCTGATGAATGATGATGATGAGATTGCAATTTAATTTTTACGTTTTAAACAATCGAATTGACCCATCACTATATCATAGCCAACAATATTGCGAGAAGAAGACGGACGGCACGTCTAAGGTTGAGAGAAAAAAAGAGACAAGTATATGTTGCTTTGCGTCGCCCTACATATCACAGTCCGCGTAGTGGGAATGAGATCGCGTATGGGGGCACAGCGCGGGAGGGAGAGAGAGGGAGTATCTTTTCTGATGCGCAATATTTCATGGAAGTAGTGTTTGAATTTGTGAAAAATAATAAATATAATGGTGGAAATAATAATATTTACACATGATATGTGATTCCTTGATTTTTGGTAGCGATTCTCGAAGAATTAGTGCGGAATATCACTACACACGACGGCATCTTCGAAATATCATTGATTTTCGATGTGTAGCGCCTAGCGCCTCGCGGTGAACGGCTCGTGGTTAGCGGTCCGAACTGTGATCTTACTTTTGTTGTGCCGCTTGGAAGCTCAGATAATCTATCTACTTCTTTTTAACTTATAATATCATTGCTTATTAGTAAGTAGGTACCTATCCTTTTTTGAGAATTAATGTAAGAGGTTTTCATTTTAGAAAATATGGGAAACATTTTTTCTAATGGTATGGAGGGATTTGGTATAACTGATCTGGGAACACTGAAGGTACGGTGCGGTATAGATAGTTTATAATTTTTGTCAATCAAGTTAAGTGTGATAAGCGTAGTTTGTGGTTTTTATATGTTTTGTTTGCTCATGGTGTTTTCTTCGATTATTTGTGATACTTACCTGTGACCCGGCTTTGTTTTTTTGGTGTTTTCTACTTTCTCTCCGAGTCCGACCTCGGTTACGTTTATTGGACTGATCAGCGGAAATAGCAGCAGGAAAAAAATTTATAAGGTGATATCATCCTAAGAGAAGCATTGTTATTAGGAAACAAAAAAATAAACATTAAATGATATATTTTATTCATTCAATTGTTTAATTTCTTTCCATTCCTAAAAAAATAAGAAAATATTGAGGTTATGAACCTACGTACCTACCTAAGCATACGCACTATCTAGTATAGAAAGTTATAGATAGATATGAGCTACTTGGAGATTATATCAATAGATGGCGTATAATGACGAGTGAAGCTGATGCCTCTAAACCCCACCATATAAGTTACTCTATGGCGCAGACGCAGCGCAGGCTAGTAGGAGTTTATAGCGCTAGATTACGACTGCTTTGAAGCAAAACGTTCTTGCGACTTTGTTGCCTGCGATTATGTAGCAGTTATTTATATTTTGTGCTCTGATCGTAGTTATTTCAGAACGTTTTATATAATGATTTTAATGTGAACTAGCGCGTGAACGCAGAATATGGACGCACTATCTGCAGGTTCAATTTTAGGATCGGCACCATTATTTCAGCGGAAATTGATCGGAATGAATATGAAAAAAAAACGTAGCTTTTAAGGTCCCTACGAACGAGACGCACCAAATAGATGATATTGGACACCGGGTGGCAGTGTGCTGGGCACGTCAGCCGAAGAGACGACGACCGTTGGAGTATTGGTGGCCGTGAACAGGAAAACGAAGCGTGGAAAAACTTCCCGCCAGGTAGGACGACGACATCAAGTGCGTCGGCGGAAAGCAGTGGTTCCGTACAGCCGGGAGAGCTGGAGTAAAATCGGAGAGGCGTTTGTCAAGCGGTGGACGCTTACACGCTGACTGGCTGACGATTACGGAACCCTAAAAATATCCCGGTATAGTATATGATACCGGGATATTTTTATGGTTCCGTAATCAGTTGCCCGCAAACTTCTGAAAACTTCCCCCCAAACCAGATAAAAAGACAAGCATTGCAACGGGAAATATCAAGTCATAAATATTTAGTTAGGAGTCGTAAATCGCACCACCGTGTCTCCAAAAGATGGCTTAAGTTCTTCGTTAGAAAATAATTCTGCGCTCTGATTGGTGGACTAGGCTGAGTAAAACAAAGTTCGCCCTTTGTGCCCGCCTACCGGTGACAAAACAAACGCGTAAGTCGAGTCGGTAATTGTATTTATCTAGCCTAGACAAAAGTTCCGTGACTAAATAACAATCTTTGCTGTCCACCGACAAGAGACGGGAGTGAAGGACAAACAAAGACGCACCGACCCGACCATGGACCTATGAAGACGTGTTATTATACCTATAAAGAGTCACCGAGTCGAGGAGAATGAAAGGAAAGTTCACTAAGAAGAAATCGCAACACGTTGTCAAAAAATAAACGTTGGCAAAAAAATATTTTTCTTAAAATAAAAATCTATTTTTGAGACCAATGGTGCAGTCGACAGAGCCAAAATAACCTCTCCTCGCGAAACCACGCTCAGTGAGGCGCCATGCCGGCAGATTTGCGGCCTGTTTATAGGCTGTCTAGCCCGTTGATAAGACTTTTGAAGACACCCCAGGTTAAAGGATTCGGGAAACACACTCGCCGGAAGACAGTTCCACACCCTAGCGGTGCGACAAAGAAACGATGGGTTCTCAAAATCAGTCAACAACAGTCAACAACAAAAGGGTGACTACAAAAAATCACCTCTCCTCGCGAAACCACGCTCAGTGAAGCGCCATGCCGGTGGATTTGCGGACGCTAGACTGTTTAGTCTGTTAATACTATATTTGAAGTTACCCAGGTTTTTCCCAGATTCGGAAAACACACTCGCCGGAAGACAGTTCAACGCCCTAGCGGTGCGACAAAGAAAATATTTTGAGAACTGGTGGGTTCTCGAAAGTCCAATGTAAACAATAAAAGGATGCTGAGTCTCTGCGACGATTGCTACGGAGATAGGACGGGTAGTGGGGATAAGGGATGCTAGTTTCACAGTAACATAAAAATATAATATCAATCAATATATTAATAATAAATCTTTAAGGGATGGTCATGGAGTAATTACTTTGTTTTATGAGATACTGAGTTTGTAGACTCTATGCATGATACTAAAACTAAATTTACGATTTTTAGAAATATTTTCTGTATGTAAGTATGTATGTATGTATGTTCCTCCATAACTCTTAAACCTATGAAACTTCGTACAAAAGCACATTTACCTATACGGGACACAGGATAGGTTAAATAAATTAGTTCCGGTTACGCTAAGATGTGGCTCTCATACAAACCGAATTGTTCCGCGCGCCGAAATAAAGGTACGGTGGGTTTATACTTACTTTCTTCTTTTTAAATACGAATTTAACGCGAGCGAAGCCGGGGGTAAAGCTAATATTATATATATTAGTATCAATAAAGCGTAGACTTACGTTTTACGTGTCGCTGTCATATTTATTCCGCGCTTTGCGCAAGAATTTCGTTCACTATTCAGCTCCTCGGAGAAATAACGTGTTGTTATTCGACAATGAAAGCAAATCATTCGACGGTGAAGTAGAAACCGACACCGCTTCCATTTACTTCGAGGGACAAAGGACAATATTTTATGGAATAATGAAAATGGAAACATGAGCACCCCAAGTGTATCTATACAGGCCCCCCGCCCCCCAATGGCCCGCGATGTCTTATTTTCGTCGTATTTTTTTACGGACTTCTCGCCTACAACAAATAAAATTAATAGTTAATCAAATTTGAAAACAAAAGTCTCGTTCTCCAAAAAACATTTTTTTTTCATATTTTACAACAGTTGATTTCTTGCTCCAAGACGACACGAATCTAATTATGTACATGGTTGACAGGAGGAAATTTAATAAAATTCTTCGATTTATTTAATTCGATATTTAATAAATTCATTATAATTTTATATTTTGCATAATTCCAACAATTGAGAAAAACTTAGTTATTAAACACTAGCTATACAAACCCTTTCGAACTCTGAAGTTATGAAACCCTATCCTGAAACACCCTGTATAAGTAATTCTTAAAAATAACAGCGTGGTACAATTTTAGACACTTTCGGCAAAAGCATGGTTGAATATAAACATTTTTAATTATTAAAGTAAATATTAAAAAAATAAATTAAAAAACCTTACATTCATGTACAGACTAATAAAAACAAGAAGTTATGCTGTGCATCAAACATAAAATACAACAAAGTACATGTGACTTAAATATTATCATTACAGTATTCCTCTAATTTGTAATATGGCTCCTCACTCCATACTTTTTAGGGTTCCGTATCCATACGTACTACATACTCTTTTTTTTTTTTAATGTTTACTTTCGAGCGACTGTAAGGAGAAAGGAAGTATTGTGATTGTCCAAAATTTCGAAGTTGAGATTTCGACCGGTTTCGGGCTACATATCATTCAACGATCCCAAAAAAGTGGTTTTGAAGAACATGTATTTGTGTGTGTGTGTGTGTGTGTGTGTGTCCGTCAAGCGACCTTGCGCCTCAACCGCTCAACCGATTTCGTTCAAAATTTTAGTAGTTTGAGACGATTATCTAGGGGTACCTTTTTTCGTTTTTTTTTTTAATTCGTATAAAATAAGGGCAGCTGTCATACAAATGATTTCGATAAGGTCGATTTTTCACAATAAATGTTGTAATAGGCTGGTTGACCGGCAGAGATTGCAATCTCTTTGAATATTTTTATTTATAGGTAGGTTTACATTACTTTATTCATTATGTTTAAATTTTATGTTAAGTAGTATATTTTAAATTTTCTTTAATATGATTCTATAACAGCCTAAAAAAAAAGTCAATAACAAATTTTATTTTAAAAAATAGGTAAAGCATATTAAAATTTTCTCAAAAATGGCTCTAACGATTTTTATTATATTTTCCACATAGATCTTTCATACTAGTCTAAAAAAATATCATTATCTGTTTTTCCAGGAAAACTCAAAAAAAGGTGGCTGCCACAAAATGTTTGTTGCGAGCGCCTAACTAATTCAACGGAACTGTCCTGTCAGTATATTTTGAATTTCGAACATAAAAACGTACAAAAAACGTAAAGTTCTGCTGCAGACTCAATAATATGCATTTTCCGAGATTGGTTGGACTCTACCCGACCTTACCCCGAAACCGTTGAGTTTGCCAAACAAGCGTGAAAGTCACTGGGGTATTACCTTACCATTTATTTTTATTTATTTTATGTGATTGAAACCGCGGGAAAAAGCTACATGTAAATAAATATTTTCAGTGCATAACCAGTTTTACTGTTTTCTTTTTATTAGGATTTAGTATCACAAAAGATTTATTTTCATGCGATTCTGAAAGAATAATTTGTCATGTTCAGTTATCCACGCGGGCGAAGTCGCGGACAACAGCCAGTTACAAATAAATTTTAAAACACCGCATTGTAGTCCGACTCCAAATTTTCGAAAGAAAGACGAACTGTTTACATATCCGTTGGTTTCAACTTTATGTTCTAAACATGCCAGTTTTTTTCTCGGTAGTATGAAACGTTTTGAGGTTAATAAACTAATGGTTTATGTTGTCAGGTAGATATTCCTGAGTCATACGTAGAGAGCGTTTCAACTAAAAGTACCCTTCGCCGTTATGTTGGCTCCACTGTCTATATGTCAAAACAGCGTTGAGGGTTGCTATGTGTACAGATTTACCCGTAATTATCAGTATTTACCGTATTTTTTGTACGGTAAATAAATACCGATTACATTACTAGGTCATATAATCTTCACAATCTGGCAGCACGAATGTGACACGACAGTGACACTGACAGTGGAGCCAACATAACGGCGAAGGGAACTTTTAGTTGGAACGCTCTATACCACGAAATGCAATACCGCATGGCTGGTAGAGAGAGAATGCATATTTATTTATACGTTGAGTTCACGTTTTCGGCACATTGCTTGAAAGTTATCCGGAATAAACAATCCTTATTTTAATTTTCATGATTAATACGGATCTGTGTCAGTAACACGACCGACAGGTTACGTCGACCTATCCTTACTATATGTGTATTTTAAAGCCAAATTAAATTCCTCTTATATAGAGTACGGTTACACACCGAATATTTCGATGGCACGGTAGTAAAAATCTAAACTTTTTGAACTACTTTTCGCCCGCATTTCACCCTATAGTCACTCATACAACCCAAAGACGTATTCTACGTCAAAATACATGAATGGGACGTTTCTATGACTCGAACACGTAAGAAGATTTTTATTAATGACTTTATTGATAGACTTGATTTTAAATGTTACTTGTAGTGTTTAAGCATTTTTCGTTATTGTTAATTTATTGTTCATTATTGTTTTGATGATGGCTTATTTTTGCTAGGATAGAAATAGAATGAGAACAATTTTATACAGTATTTGACCTGTCTAAGTGTATCGATGTACCAATAAAAAAATGGAATTGAATTGAATCGAATTGAACTGAATTGAATTGCTGTGAATTGTGCACTCTCTGGTAATAAATACATACAGGGAGATTTTGTAAAGTCGATTCTGAAATGTCCGGCACGGTAGAGCCGGACTTTTCAGGGGGTTCGGTATCAAAAAATTCCAAAAAGAACGATGGCAAAATAAAAAAACCAATTGAGTTCTCCATTCATTTAGAGGTTGAGTATTTCCAAAAATGTATGGAAAGCTCAATTTTTTCCCCCAATTTCGCCACCATTCCCTTTTGGAATCTACATAGTTTTTGACACAGATTAATCCCCTGAAAATTGTAATCAAATCAAAAACACGTTTATTGCACTTAAAAACGTACAGGATTTTCCGCCAGTCTACCCTTATACCAGAGTATACCAGGGTAGGCGGAAAAAGACATAATCATGATACAGACTTTTGAAAAAATAATTCTATACAAAAAAGTCCGGCATTTTTGGGATCAAGTTAATTTATATGCATTGTATAACTATAGCAATTCTATATATTTAAGTTGTTGTCCTGGTTAGTTTTTGCGTAATAAATAAGCATGCAAATATAATTCAAATTTTACAATACAATGTACTGGCCGTGGCTCCGCTCACGTTAATATTTACTGCGTAAACGTTTACGCTTCAACAGCGGTGGCTTAATAGCTCAGAGCGGGGGCATATTAGTCGTAAATTACGGCTGTAATTTTGTCACTATTTAATACTTACCCCGTGCGTGATAGTACCGCGTCCACCGACCAGTTTAATTATAAAAATTCAGTTGCAAAATTTGAGCCATACTAACAAATGAAGTTAAATAAACGCTTGTAAATGCAATCAATCCCGACTACGAAAGGACGAAGGAAACCAGTCATATTGATGTTGAACAGCATTAGAAAATTGTGTAGTCGGCGTCTTTCTATTCGAATATTTTTACACAAGTCCAAAGCCAAAAGAAATCAACGGAAAAAGCAAAGGAATCAACATACATACATGCATACAAGCATTCAGGCTAAACACATTACCCTACTGTTGGCTTCGCCGTAGTCGGGTAAAAATGCATACGGGTATCGGTCATCTTTGATTGAATCATTGCATTCATAGACACTTCGGGATTTGATATTTGAGTGTTCCGTACCTCAAAAGAGGGAGAAAACGGAATCCTTATAGGATCACTCGAGCGTCTATCTGTATGTCCATCCGTCACAAATTATTTTCTACGAATCTATTGAACCAAAAAATTTGAAATTTGGTACATATCATCCTTTAACCGCTCTCTTTTCTCCGAAATTACTGAGTCCAAAATTTCGAAAAAAAAATCCCCCTCAGTTTACAGGAAAACCTAAACGAAAATCTTAAGTCTTAAAGTTCTCACGGAAAACACAATGCAATACGTAACCCACTCCCAAAGATAAGTTTCACATCAAAATTGGTTGTGGAACGATATTTATTTATTTATTTTTAATGAACAAGCAGCTCTAGCTGATGACGTATTCATATCAGTTTTTTTTTTCAGATAATGAATGATTATGTTTTGTTTTTAGTTTTCGTTCTTGTGCACTGTTGCTATTTTTTAGTTGATTTACTTTTTATGTATTTATCTAATCGGTTTTTAAGGTGTTTGTGTTTGGGGAGTCAATCACATCCTGTGGGCGTTAGGATATGGTTGAGCGTTGATTACCAAACGTGTCAAGCAAGACACAATCATATATACAGGATGTTCGGCACATGGACCGACACAATTTTTTTGTAGGTAAGTGGGGTCATTTGCAACGTTTTGACCCATGATACCTGTTACGCTCCGCCCTCGACGCCGCGTTCCGCGACGTAAAGCGACGGCAGCGCCTCGGAGTCCACTTACAGGACTGTATATTTGTGGTTATAGGGTGTCTGCTTCAAATAATCTTGAATCTCCGGAGCTCCCACCTCGTAGCCGCCCGCCGTCAGAATGAACAGCGCGCGGAATCTGGAATCTGCATCTGTAAAAAAGGTATTAGTCGTAAGACTATCACACCGCTACCGGTCTTTTTTGCGCGGTAGACCGCGCGAGGCCTTCCGTCACTTTGTCCGCCCTATATAAAATAGGGCAGTCGCCGTGGCCGGCCGGCTGGCGATTTAGTAGCGGTCACTTTGTCCGCCCTAAGTTAGGGCGGTCGCAGTGACCGACTGCTGGCTAGGGGTGAGCGGCATCGAAGCCGCTACTGCTGCTGGCACGTTCTGCAGTCTCTCGACTGCTGCAGCTGCCTGTGGTGTGGAAAAGAGCGAATGAGTCGCGAATGTAGGTCGAACCACCTGCTTGCTCGACGCTTGCTGGAAGAAAAACATGTCCGCCAGTTCGATTATCACAGTGAAGAAGAACTGGCAAGAAACTTCACTGGGTTGCTTCCTGGACGCCGGCGGCTGCGCGGCGTGGAGGCTCTGGACCTGCGAAGTTAAACGGATGTGTTAGTATCGACAGGGGGCGCCTGGTCGATGGATCCCGCAGTCGGTAGTCGCAAGCGCTAGCGATCAGCGGGTTGTCGTGTCGGTACGCCCCCTTGAAGAAGCCCGTGGACAGCTTCTGGAGATACTCCTCCAGCGGTGCTATCCCTAGGTCTCTGTGCAGGTTGGCGTTTCTATGGTACCAGGGCGCACCTGTGGCGATGCGCAAGAATTTGTGTTGCCTGACCCTCACCTTGTTGATGAGTCCTTTGCCCGCATGCGCCCACGCCGGTGAGGCGTAGGTCATGACAGGTCTGATGCAGGTTTTGTGAATTGTCAGCTTATTTCTAAGTGACAATTTACTTTTCCTGTTCAACATGGGGTACAGGCGGCCACAAATACTTGCGGCTCTAGGCGGTCACGTTTTTGATGTGAGTCGCAAACGTGAGCCTTCTGTCCAGCGTGACGCCCAAGTACTTCACCTCGGCGACCCAGGGTATGGCACCGCCGAAGATCTGCACCTGTTTGGGAGGTAAAATCGGCTTATTAGTCCGGCTAAAGATGATGGCCTGACTCTTGTCGGGGTTGACCTCGACCCTCCACTTTCTGAACCAGTGTTCGAGAGCGGAGGCGGCCTGCTGCAGCAGCTTTACGATGCGCTGGATCGGTCTGCATCTGTAATAGAGAGCGGTGTCGTCGGCGAACAGCGCCAGCTGGACCTGTGGATGGGAAGGCATGTCGTTGGCGAAGAGTACAAACAGGAGCGGTGATAACACCGACCCCTGCGGTACCCCTGCCGTTATCGGTCGGTGGGTGGAGCGCGCTCCTTCTACGCGTGCGCTAAGGGTCCTTCCCGTGAGAAAGTCTCGTATTGTGAGTACGAGGCTATCTGGCACACCGATCTCATACAGCTTGTATATGAGGCCGTTGTGCCAGACCTTGTCGTAGGCCTTCGCGACGTCGAAGAACAGCGCGCGCCGGGAAGCGACGCCTTTTATAGACGGTGCCCCTTCCCGTCCCCCCCCCCCCCTCCCCGCCCCGCAGCCCCCCTTCGCCCCATGCTATTGGCGGAGAGGCCAACTGCGGCCTCATTCTCCACCCCAAGTGGGTGGAAATGACCGGGGAGGCTCAGGGGAACCGTCTCCATGCCTATAAGGTCTTTCAAAATTAGTTAATAGTACGCTAAGTGGGGGCTCTATATCATATAGGGAGTAAAACCTATATTTTTTTAACCTTGGGCTTTTTTTTATGTAAAATATGTTTTATGTATTTAAATAAAAAAATAGGTGGTCGATTTTTATAGCCTAATCGATTCAGTTTCACAACATTAACAAAAAAGTCTTCATTAGTTACCATTATTATGTAACACGTGTAAGTTGGTAAAAAAAATCAAATTCTTTCTATTCCATACTAATAAAACTAAAATTGTGGTTTTCACAATTTCTGAAAGAAAGAGATCTATGTGTTGGAAGACTTTTTTGTTCCTGGAATGAAACTGAAACGATTAAGAATTTTTTTTTTTTTATATTAAAAATTTTTTTTTTGTAAAAAAATAATTCTTTGTTCTTCAAAAGTGATCTATTTCCGATACAGAACCCCCCCTTAGCATACTATTAACTAATTTTGAAAGGCCTTATATAAGGCGGCTAGGAGAGCAAAAGCCCCGGAAACCATCTTTTTTATTTCCTTTTTTCTTTATTTCATCTTTATAACATGCAACGAACATTCTTGTATGATAGCTTACATAAGTTTACATACTTTGACATCAACATTCATATAGATTTAACAGAATTGCAATACAAAACAGCATAAAAACCAACATTTTTGCACTCAGCGCGGTTCCCTCCACGGCCGCCAGGGGCGCTCGCGCTGCGCGAACGAAGTTTGTTACCCTATCCGACTGTGACCGTGCAGGGAGCCGCGCATGATTCTTTTTTCATGAAAAACACCGAAAACTCTTGAAATCTTGCAGTTTGGCTTGCGTGAGAGTGGAGCACATCGCGTGCGCTCACGCAGCCCACACACAGTAGTTTATGTATAATTAATTTAGAAAAGACCATTCACACACGCAGCATCAGTCAGATTTTTACACCTTCATATCAAAGAGATTTTATGTATAGAGTGAGCACTACGAAGAAAGAATACAGAGAAATGACGGCCAATAGCTGAGGTATGAGGTAAGGTAGCGGGGTGGCGGAACGCTGAGCCGCGCGGGGCGGGAAGCGAGCGGGAGAGGGGCTAGCTAGCGAGCGACTAGCGGCTAGCGGCCCGGCCGGCCCGGCCGGTCAGTCAACACGTGCATTGGAATACGTAGGGTTGTCACTTAGTCTACCAAAAATATATTTTTCGATTTATTATTTTACGAGTAGGTATTATGGTTAATTGTGCCCGTAGTCTAGTGGTAACGCTTCTCAATGCAGAAGTTGCGGGTTCAAATCCCGGGCACTAACTAATGAACTTATTTATTTCCTTGATAAGGATTGATATACGTGCATTTCATAACGAATAGGTACGATCGCTCCGATGAAGAAAAATAAAGTTAGGTAACTAGTGCACACTGGTCTATGAAAGGTATTTTTGTGTAAACTGCTTCTGATTTCCACTGGTCACCATGTACGAGTAATCGAACCGGATATAACAAATTGTGACAAGTTCGAGTGCAATATGACTGCCATAAGAATACTCAATAAACAATAAAACAACAACAATAAAAACAATACCTCCTATGTCAGTGGGCAGAGTCCGTGCCTAGCAGTGGGACGTTTTAAAGGATTATAGAAGAAAACAGATAGTGAATTTCATCGAAAAAAACGTTTTTATGTATTTAAACTTAAAATACAGAACTATAATAACTTGAAATACATACCTAAACTTATATGGGTTTTTAAATTACCGTGGTTATTTGACATTTTAAGAAGTAACAACGGCTTTACTCGCTATCGAAATACGAGCTGTGTGGCTCGACATTTCGGCCAGAGTGCTCATGATGATGGGCCATACGTTTGGCCCGAAACGTCGAGCCACACAGCTCGTATTTCGACCGCGAGTAAAGCCGTTTTGTATTCTTATAATACCTACACTTAATAACTAGAATAATATCTAAAAAACTAAACTTAATAATAAAGAATTCATAACTGCGGTCTTGGCCTTGGACTAAACTTAAAATCTCCAAACCAAACATACATAAAATAAAGAGTGCAGCATTTATTTAAAAAAAAAATATATATATAACTAAAAAAACCATTAGGTATACTTTGGACTACACACACAAACACAACTAAAATAACTCTTCCTCCGTACTTAAACGAAATAATTTAAATTTCACTTTACACAAATTTAAATTTTCACTTTCCCTTAAACAATGTATCATCTTGGACTATTTTTATCCATCTTTCTCGTATTGATCCCTTAGTAGGATGTGGAAATCTTGTAAAAAAATTTTTTTTCTTGAAAATTTCTCAATTACTTACTAATTAAAAAAAATTAAAAGAATAGCGACAACCCTAATTAGCGCTCAATTCACTCTCATATTTTAACGTGGTTTAATACATATTTATTTACTTTCATACATGATATCCCAGAACTCTATTTCTAATCATTCATATGTGGCAGCCCTAATGAGCGCGTTCAATTTATTTGTTTAATTAAATAATGCTTATGTTATTGCAATGCGAGGTCAATACATAAAATGTACAAAATTTTCAAATTGAAGTAGCGTTGTGACAGCCCTAATTGGCCAGTTGAACCAAATATTTCTAAGCACATGGAAAACAAGATATTATATATAAGTTCTTTCAAAATTAGTTAATAGTACGCTAAGGGGGGGTTCTGTATCGTAAATAAATCACTTTTGAGGAACAAAGATTTTTGTTTACAAAAAAAAAATTTATAATAATGTAAAATGTAAAAAAAAATTCTTTTCTTAATCGTTTCAGTTTCATGCCAGGAACAAAAAAGTCTTCCAACACATAGATCTCTTTCTTTCAGAAATTGTGAAAACCACAATTTTAGTTTTATTAGTATGGAATAGAAAGAATTTGATTTTTTTTACCAACTTACACGTGTTACATCAAAATGGTATTGAAGACTTTTTTGTTACTGTTATGAAAATGAATCGATTAGGCTATAAAAATCAACCACATATTTTTGTACATACATACATTTTCATACATAAAAAACATTTTTCATAAAAAAAGCCCAAGGTCCAAAAAATTTTATATAGGTTTTACTATATAAAATTTTTATGTATATGATGCAGAACCCCCCCTTAGCGTACTATTAACTAATTTTGAAAGACCTTATATATTAAGATCACAATGAAGTGATACTTACCTATGAAATGAGATGCCATCACTTTTCCCAATATTTTTGGTATGATTTTTGCAATATCGCAACACACAACCGGGCATAATGACTGGCGCGATGCGAGCCGCAGACGGACGGCAGCGAGCGCGCGGACGGCGCGTCCACCGCGTTCGGTCGCTCGCGAGCTACTAGTCTCAAGAGGGTCCCTCCGCGTAATGGTTACTCCACCGCGGTGGAGCGAAGGCTGTTGCCCGGGTAAGAGGTCTAGTAGAATACATGATACGTCATTGCTTCATATCTTCCGTCGTTGACAATACCTTTTGTCAGATGTCACGTGGTATCGAGATAAGATTTTTTTCTTTATTTTTGAAAATTACCAAAATTCCAGCTTTAAACCCTTGTAACTTTTTTATTTATGATTGTATCAGCACAAAATACCACATAGTGAATTATTTGTATGACATGTGGTATACCGTTGGAAAGGGCGTAAACTAGCAAACTTTTTAAAAAAAAATGAAACTATCAATTGCTGTCAGTTTTTTTAAATGAATTAAGAAATTAAGGTTCTGTCATATTTTTACTCGTTCTCGGGACTTTGGGAGGTCATAAGACCTTTTCATGGTACTCGTATTAAGGCTCTGTCATATCGGCCGCAGTAGGTATTCGAGGGGGTGAAGCAGGGGTAGAGAATGCGAGGGGAAGGGAAGAGACTCCGCCCACAGTGGGGCGCTTCGCGCGCGCGGCCACGTGGCGCCGCTGCTAGTAGCGCAGCAGGTGATAGGTACTTCAACTATTACCAACATTCATTTGCATGTTCCAAAACAAGCGAATGTCGCCCGTCGATCGATAAATTGCCGCAACGGCTCAAAACTATGGAGGTGGCTTTTTACTTGTTATTATTAATTTTTATTATCCATTTTTTTTTTTATTGAAACTGACACGGTTGGCTACATCACCTACAACATCCGTGATGTCAGCCCATAACACCGGGTGAACTTGGTGCCACGTCAGTGCTTCCCTTCGGTCGTGCCGGCTACACTGAACTGGACGGAAAACACAAAATATTTACATAGCCGTTTCGACCGACCTTTCATTCAGTGCGGTGGTACCAACCCGGGTGGGTCAAACCCTACCACCTAGTAATATAAGAATGGAGTCATATCCCATTTATTCACACGTTTCTTTTTATATGAATTTTACATTTAAAACATTAAAACCTAAAATTAATATAAAAATAAACGGAGTTTCCACCACCGGAAATTAATTTCCTTATGTTTTTATTAATTTCTTTATTAAAAACATTTATTGCAATTTTTTTCGTTTATTTGTGAAATAAAACCTATGGACGATGAGTGAATTATTTTATAAAAATTTAAAGCGCATTTGTAAATTTTTGTCGAGTTCAGACGTGTCATATCACTTGCAACTAACATCACCTAAAATTTGTGTGCTTAAAATTAAGATTCTTAAATAATTCGTTCACTCTGTCTTTCTTTCTCAAAATGACAACAATGACAGGAATAACTAAATTTTAGCTTTAGTAGTGTCTACTAGAAATAAAGTCAATAGGTTACTAACATTAAAAAAAACACAGACCAAGTACAGTCGAACCCGCCAACCGAGGGTTCCGCACAAATACGATGGGGGGCGTGGCTTTGCAGTGGGGAGGTTTGCTAGCAAATTGCTAGTAAGCTTATTGCCTAGACCAAGTTAAAATAGGAATTTTAGTGTTTTGCTGTACGCGTAGTTTATTTAGTTTACATTAAAAAAATAAAGGAACAGATTTTCCATACAACATTTAATTTTTAACTTAACTTTTTTTTAACCACAAAAACATTGATTTTGATTATACATGTATGCAAAAATGACACGGGCTGCCTCGACATGGTCCCTATTAAGTTACGGTTAATTTATAGAAGGTGCGGAGCGTAGTGACGAATCTTCTATAAATAACCCTTATAATTTTTTTAAACCACCAAACTGGTTATAAAAATAATTAACATTCCTCACCCCCAGCCATCACCTCCCACTTCAAAGCCACACACACAATGTAAATTAAGTTCATCTCAAGATTAATTTTATGATACATAAATATATTACAAACAAACTTAATTTTGCGGTCAACCTAAATAATAATTTCTCACTAACTATTTAAACGAGACCAGTTTTTCATATTTTCGTATTCCTCCCTTTAAAGTTTTTGAACCACTTTGTCATAAAAGCAAGTAAATATTACATTCAAAATCTGTAAGAAGCAAACAAGAACCAACCAAGAAAGAATCACATAAATTTCTTGTGCACGTAAAGTCCTTTTGCACAAATCGCAGATCAGGTCATCCTTGGAGTACGGCTTGCACCTGTGGGATGGCTCTGCCAAATATCAGCTTTTAAAAGGGAAATTGTTTGAAAACAGGAATTTGTTAAAAAGGATTGCGTCGCGCTTTCAATAAAAAAAAGCGAGTGGGCTGTGTAGGAGACACGGCCGCAGATTCTTTAATTTTATGAAGATCTCATCGATACCTATCCTTGCTTGTCCCACCACACGATTAGTTTGGGAGCAGTAATTTTCGAAAAAAAAAAAATCCTATCGAGGCCTATCATTTCCTTCAGCGGATGAGTAGTCGTGGATCAGTAGTATAATTTTATTAGAGCAATTAAATGTAGGTTAAAATTATTTTACAAGCTTTTATTTAACTTTCCCTGTATGTTGGTTTGTTAGTATGTGTGGGTCAATTCTTGGAAGCCAAATTAGAACCACTTCCTCTTATCCTACGAAGTTAAAATTTAAAACAAGGCAATGTTATGTAAAAAAAAGTAGCAAAAAAAAAATAAAAAAAAAAATTTTAATCTCGTCGAGGCCTATCATTTTCTCCAGCGGATGAGTAGTCGTGGAAGTCGTGGATCAGTAGTTTCCGAAATATGCCCTCTCAAACACTTCTCCTTTTTTATTCTGAAACGGCTGAACCAATTTTGAAAAAAATACAACTATTTCAAAAAGAGCAATTTTTTTCTATGTAAAGAAACAATTTGCAAGTCGATCTGACCAGTAGTTCAGGAGTATAAGCATTTATTGATTTTCTAAGCCTTTTTTCTAAGGGCCATATTTATAGAAGGGCTTGATGTACGACTCTCGGGTATGTCAACTTAGCAAGTCGGATATGCCTCACCTTCCTGTAACTCTTATAGTTTCGAGATATAAGTCGCCAAAAGTACATCATTTTCGTGACGCAACTTTTTTGTAAAAAACCGGCTGCCGGATAAAGACGTTTCATCAAATTCACGTCAAAAACAAAGAAAACACAAAAAAAATCTATAAATAAAAATCATGTTTAGGGGTTCTGGTATTTTGTTGAATTTATTGTAGCTTTTCAAATTGCCATCTAATATGCAACAATAAAAATATATTATTATAAAATAATTCTTTTGGGAATCCATCGTGTTTGTGTTTCCGTTTTCAAAGGTGTGACGTAAAAAAATATAATTTTAAAGAAGCCATCTCCACTTTATCCTAATCGCACGCACGCATTTGGCCCTACACTGTGTATCAATTGTCAGAATTAGGCGGAAAAAAATATGGAATGAAACAATGGATTGTCCACAGTGCCTATCGGCATTTTGCCTTTGTCAAATCCAGTAAAACCTACCAATTATTGTTTGTCTAAATAGGACGAATAAAACCATAAAAGTAAAAAATGTTAAATAATAAACATGTGATCAAATCAAATGAAGTAAAGAAACTGTTAGCTGACGTCCCACCAATTGGGGAAAACAGACAGACAAACACTTCCAAAAAATGCTTGCAGATGATATCTCAGTGGTACTGAAAAACAATGACATAGGTATAAAAATTTAAATAAGTCAGCATGATGTCCTCCATCTAAAAAAAAATTTTGGACCACTATAACTGGGCCACCCTGTATAACTAGCGCGCCTTAATTGAATGAAAAGAAAAATATAAGCCCAGGAATGAATAGGTGAGATGCCGGGAAACATCAACATTTGTAACCTGTTTTTCGTTACGCATAATTTAATTGCGATTTTGACGCGACATTGAAAGCATCTCAGTTGAAGTGTAGTTATTATTGAAAGGCATTCTTTTGTGATTCTGCAACCTGTGGTATATAAGGTCTTTCAAAATTAGTTAATAGTACGCTAAAGGGGGGGGGGGGGGGGGGGATTTTTTTTTAATGTAAAATGTAAAAAAAATTATTTCCTAATGGTTTCATTTTCATTCCAGGAACAAAAAAGATAGAATAAAAAGAATTAGATTTTTTTACCTACTTACACGTGTTACATCATAATGTTAATGAAGACTTTTTTGTTACTGTTATGAAACTGAATCGACTAGGCTATAAAAATCAACCACCAATTTTTTTATTTAAATACATAAATGTTTTATTACATAAAACAAGCCGTAGGTCCAAAATTTTTTATATAGGTTTTACTCCCTATATGATACAGAACCCCCCTTTAGCGTACTATTAACTAATTTTGAAAGACCTTATATATTTATTTTAAAAATATTTTGTTTTGTTTTTTGTAGCTTGTTTAAGTAACAATAATCATGCAAATTTGAACTTGACCAAATATTGAAAAAAAAAAAAATTATGAATGTATAGCGGGATATTTGAATGCAATCTCCGCGAGGTACCGTCTACATTTTAATATGGGCTTATTGTGCAATTAATATTGTAAGCAAAAAATCTGCTGCCAAGTCTTGCCAAAAACACCATTTCAATAGATTTTCTTCTCATAACTCATTCATCTGTAATCAAATCAATCATGATCAAATGAAGGAAATATAATTCCGTCATGGAAAAAAAAATTATAGTAATTTTCAGTTGCTACGTTGGTTGACCCACTGTGCGCCGCGCTGCTCCGTCGCGGCCGCGAGCCACCGCGCCGACCGCTGCTCCGCGCCCGGACCGCCGGCCGAGCCGCCGCGCCGCCCGCTCCGCGCCGCCGCCGCTCGGCTCAGGAGATTTTGACATTGAAAATGTCTTTTCGTTCGTTCCTATAGACCCCACGAAAAAGTGCGATCCCCTTATTTTTTTTTTTTATGTAATCCGGTATGGGTGGCTGAGTCGGAGGGGCCAAAGCGCATGCTCCGACCAGCCAATATCACCCCCGAGAAGGTAGGTGCCATACCGGAGACTTCCCTGGATTGCTGGCTATACTGGACTAGAGGAGAACACAGTCGAGGCTGCTACGCGGCCATCTTACATCCAGTACGGTGGTACCAACCCAGTCGGCTACAATTTGAGCCTACCACCTAGTAAGGCGCAAGGGAAGGGACCGGTTCAAAACGGTGAAGCAGCAGGTGTAGGTATGCACGTAAATTTTTTCGTCAGAAAAAACTCATTGGTACACGCCGGCTGGATTCGAACCTGGGACCTCTCGCATGAGAAGCCGATGCCCAAACCACTCGGCCACCCGCCGCTAATATATATATCTCGGAGAGTTGTGAAGATATGATATATCCAACGAGCCCAAATATGGTGGATTTATCATGTGTAGTTTAGGAGTTCCTATGGCTTCCTTTCGGCTCCATCATCAGGACCTTGGAAATAACATATGACTAGAGTACTTGCGAAGACAAATCAAACGGGCCCAAACACGGTCGATTTATCATGTGTGGTTTAGGAGTTCCTATGGCTTCATTCCGGCTCCATCATCAGAACCCAACTAACCTTTTCCTTATCCCGACTTTATCGTGTCGCTCAGCGACAATATTTTTTCGAATTCCGTAGATTCATTTTCAGTGTGCTCGATAGTCGTGTAAGACACGAAATCTGTGAATTTTTTTGGAAAAGGGGGCTCGACTTCCGATGTGTTTCTTTCAGGGACAGTGCTCCCCCCCTCCCCCAACATATTCACTGCTCCCCCTCACCCGGAGAAAATGGATCAAAAAGTGGTACCTTGTCACATGAAGCAGTAGTAAGGGGGCGTATGTGTACAGCAAGCGAGTGAGTGTGAAAAAGTTGCAGGAACAGATAAAAACATTTCTTTTAAAAAAAAAATATCCGAAAGTAGAAGTCTCCGTGGAAAATTAGTTTTTGCTAATAGCTCCTTAGACCCTCGCCCACCAGTACCAGCTACCAGAAATCTTCTAATAATGCCGCGCTATACTAAATCATACCCTAATTCGCTGACGTACCGTCTTGCTTTGTTTCCCATAGCTGTAGTGCTTTAGTAGGTACGATTTTGCGTAAATTATTTCGAGTGGATCGTCACGAGCGCGCGCGTCCTCTCACTTCGAGCTTCTGGGGGTGACTGGGGCGTGTCGGGCGACCGGCAACTCCGGCAAGATAGCGAGACGCCGCTTTCGTAGGTTGGAGTAGGATAAAGCGCAGTCACGCTGCTCGGAATATTTAGCGTAAGCGACAATTTGATTTTTATTTTTTTATTCCAAAACTACGAATCTAAACAAAAAAATAAAAAGCCTTCAATCTAGATATTCATTAAACGAATAAAATATATTTTTTCCAAATCCCTGGTTTGGTCACGTTGCCTTAAATACGTTTTTAAAACGAAATTCAGACCCATGTTCATGATTTTTTTCTATCGAGCGAAGTTAATCAAATCGTGTTTTCAAAAAGCCTTCGATCTGCGCTGATAGATGAAGTTTTACATATATTAAAACTGAATCTGTCAGGTAAGTAATATTGCCGGCATTCTTCTTGAAATTCGAGTCAGACGCAGTCTAACATCACCTTAACTTCATCAAATAATTTTTTTTCTAAAACAAGGATACATCCTAAAATTCAATAAATTTTATTTCGTGCTGATACAATTATAAACAACAAAAAATTCAAAAACAAAGAAAAAAAATCGTATCTCGATACCACGTGACATCTGACAAAAGGTATCATGGGTCAAAACGTTGCAGATTACCCCACTTACTAACAAAATAATTTTGTCGGTCGATTTGCCGAACATCCTGTATATACATTATATTTTTATTTTATTAGTTTTTATTATTATTTTGCTTATATCGAAATTCAAGGTTGGCGGTTACACTGGCTGGGCCTTGGCGCAGTACAATAATATTTAACGTGTGTGGCGTGTTGTGCGTAAATCCCAGAGGGTTAACGAATTTAATATTTAAGCACCGTGGAATTATAACTTCGTAGAATGTTTAACGGACTCTGCTACGTGGACTGACCTTTCTAGTTGGACTGAAAACATGTTCGTTCACACCTGGCTGATGTGTATCGAGTCGCTATTGTTGTTTATTGTTTATTTAGCATCTATTGGCAGTACACTGCGCTCAGATTTGTCATATTTACATTGTAACATTCCGCCAGTTCGATTACCTACCACAGCGAAGAAGAACTGACAAGAAACTTCACTGGAATTTTTTTCAATGTGCACTTAGTCTACTTTACATAAATGTTTGGTACTGCCTAGACACGCATGTGCTGATTTATGTTATGTATGACAGATGCAGCAATTCATGACAAAGTGAAAACATTTCTAATATGAAATTGTATGAAGTTATATACCCACCACACTGCCACGTGAAGCAGGCCAGTCTCCACAAACAGCACCGGTTCTGGAGCACCACACCTGGGCCAGCATCAGCTCATTCTTCAGTCAGTCAGTCAGCACGTATTCGTCCACTCTGCCGGTCCAATTTTCCTCTAGTCCCCCCGACATACTTGATTTCGTCGTCCCACCTGGAGGTGCCTGGAGGGTGGTCTTCCCACACTCCGTTTTCCTGTCCACGGCCGCCAGTGTAGGACAGGGTTACTCCAGTGGTCGTCGTCCCTTTGATTGACGTGCCCAGTCCACTGCCACTTGAGCTTAACCTGCGTCCAATATCAAATATTTTGGTGTGATATTATATTCTCAAATTTTAACCAAAATCCTAAAATAACAAAATATGACAAAAATCTATCATGTTTCTTTAGCATTGTCTTAAAATTTTATAGATTTTATCACATTTTGAAACTTGAATTAGTAGATTTTTTTTATTATCACATTGAACACTTGTTATTGTACTGTATCGATGCAGGAAGAATTGAAGAATTAGGAATTAGGAACTTTAGAATTAGAAAATAAACTACATACTAAAATAAACTACCCAAATCAAAACAATTTCATTGTGGTTCAAACATGTTTTTTTTTAATCTGACCGGCTACACGGATCTCAAAATTATGTTGGAATTTTGTTAAAATTTTATATATATATATTTTTTTTCTTAGTGTGTTTTTATCGCTGGGCTGTCTGTTGGCGTCACTCAGCTTCCACGTGTACGTATATGTATGTATGTATTGTGCTACTAATTGTCAAGTGTTGTCACCGCGTTAAAACCTATTGACATGCAAATGTTGGTAATTAACCATATGCTGTGTCGTGGAGGCGAGGTCTGAAGAGATCGCCTTTTAACCTTCTCGCTGTTAGTTAATTTTTTTTTTTAGGTGATGTAGCCAACCGTGAGTATCTTTATTGAACACACAACATTAACAAAAATAATTAAATCTAGACCTAAAAATAACTAAATTAACTATAAAAATAAATCTAACTATAAATAAAAATAGTCGTCCATAGGGACCATAGGCATGGTCCCCATGACGGAAGCGGCGTTCCCCCTCTGGATCGCCAGGCTGATCCGCTGGTTGAAATACGCCCGAGCACGGCGGTCACCAGACGCGTCAATGAGTAGTTTTCCCAATTTCTTGGAAAAACTGATCGCGTCCGGGCTCCATGCCCCAAGTGTCTCTACAGCAAAGGCCACAAACTCGTAGTTGTTCTTGAGTTGGTTGTATTTGGCATGTTTAACCGATTGGGCCTTTGCTGCAGCAAAACCAGCCACCCGAGACGAGCCCACCATGTGACTGGGGGCGAAGGTGTCCGCACACGTCGCATCCCAAACCAAAGCCCTCCCGCACACCCACGGCAACAGAGTGACTCCGTCCGGCCTCTTACCATCCGACCTAGATAGGCCAGGTGGTTCGAGTGCACTCGGGATGTTGGCTGATGCAAGGGAGCGCCTGATGATGTTGTTGATGGCAGCGTGGCGAGACAGCCTGCCGGCACTCCTGGAGCATGAAAGGCCGTGATGCCCGAGCGCATCAACAGCTCCGCCGCACGCACAAGTGTGCGGTTCGCAAAGCTTGGCACCCACCCTCAGACCGAATGCGACGCGCAAGCTATTATTGTCTAGAAGTGTACCCAACTGTGGTGATGGGTACGCTTCCAGCCACGCGCCGGATTCCCAGCGGGAGGCTGCCAAGACACGCGCACGAACTTTTTCCTGGCCATCCAGAAGGAGAACGTCGCGTGATAATTTTGCGATTGGTATGTCCCAAAGCTTTTGGATGGTCGGTCGGGCCGGTAATTCTTCGCCAGGACAACGGTCGCGCCAAGCCTGAATGGCCTCTCTCATGTGCGTCACCTCATAGTCCCCGCATGAACGTGATAAAACGGTTCCTACGAGGTCACGCACACAGTGAGCTGATGCCACAAATGCTGGCAAGGCGACGTCCTTTACCGAGCGAAAGCCTGTTCCACCAAATTTCACCGGAAGCCCAATTTGTTGCCAAATCGTGTCATCATACAGGTCAATACTGAAATTTAGAATATTATTTATTGTAATTCTAAGGCTATTGTCGATTTTAGTCATAAGATCTGGATATTTAAATATTGGGCTTGTTCTGAGAAAATAAGTAAGTTTCGGGATGAAAAAACAATTTTTTAGCAGGTGAAAGGCCATGTGGTTGTTAATTTGTGTGAGGTTCTGACAGAATTTTAAAAAGATTTCGTTTTTATTTTCCAAAAGACCTTTTATACCAAATTCATTTATAGGGGCACCTAACAAAGACATTTCCTTAATTGGTGTTTCTGTAAACTCTGAAGATATATTTTGATTCAAATTATTAAGAATCTGAGTCCTAGTTAATACGTCAACTTTATCAAAAAAGGAGATTTCACATTTACTAAAATTAAGGGACAGACCAATCTCTCCAAATGAAGTACATATAGTTTTAAGATCTGAGATAACTTTATCTGCAGACCCTCCTACTACCCCATCGTCCAAGTACCATAAATTTAGTTCTGAATTACATTTTTCTATAATTGGCTGAATACACAGGCTAAATAATGCAGGACCTAAAGGGTCACCTTGCTGACACCCTACCGCAGACAGTATAATATCACGTTCGTTGTGATATAAGTGCGTCGGAGCGGAATAACACTGCCAGAGATAAGCGTAAACCATGGGTATTTGCTCTTTAACCTCCTTCAGAAGGATATCACGGTCTACAGAGTTGAACGCATTTTTTACGTCTATTTTTACGATTATCTCTGAAGTCTCACTTGTGGTGATAAAGGTACGCGTTGCATGTACAATAGTTTCGCAGCCACTTTTTGTGCCGAATCCCATTTGGTATGGTCTAAACTTTTCCCCTAACGTTGTGTATAAACAACGACAGGCTATTTTGGACACAAGACGTCTTAGAGTACTGCCAACAGCTATGGGGCGTACACCTCCATCTTTCTTCTTAAGGGCGCACAAGGATCCTCCGTACAGTATTGGTGTGATTTCGTTGTTGACTTTGCCGGCGAGCATCAGGTTTGACATTTCCGTAAGCGCTTTCAACAGGTTCTCGCCATGAACTCCATTGGCAGCCATTACGAGGTCTTTAAGGTGTTGTGGTCTTAAGCCGTCTATTCCTCCTGATGAACCGTTCGGAAAAGATTTAATCGCGTTGATTACGTCCGCTACGGTTGCTTTACCGTGATTTTCGTCATCACTTGGAGGAGAGGGATACTGCATGTGATGCAAGGGTGTTGGGTGCTTACTGAGCAATGCTTCATAGGTGTCAGATGAATCCTCAGCCATACAGTCATCAGAAGTGAGTAAGCGTACAGCTCCTCTGACATCCCCATCTGAGACCTTTTCTTCAACCTTTCTGTATAGATAGTTTTTCAATAAATTTTTCTTGGGTCGACGGGCAGTGTCTAGATTTTGAGTAATGCATTGCTCGAAAACTTGTACATTATTGTTTATCTGTGAAGCCAGGGAGGGCCGGTCTTTAGATTTGTTGTTTGATTGTACATGGAGTACCCTGTATGCAAAAGTAATTAGATCTTCCCATGAGTTTTTAGAATTGTCTTTCACACATTTTTGCAAAACTGCGCAAAGCTTGTCTGCAACTGCAGCTCTACTTCCCCTAGGGATGCGCTTCACTACTGGGCATGATGATTTGAGGAATTTCAAAGTATCTTCAAAAGAAGCTGCAGGCTGGACAGTTAGTTAGTTAATTGAAGTTTGTACCTACTACGTATACAGTTACTCGCTTAAAAATATTTTTATTTAAATAAGTTAAATAAGAAAATGTGGAAAGCCATCTATTTCCTCCCAAGTACAGCCTGGGGTTTTTCAAAAGGGGCCGTGAAAAGGCCCCTGTCAGGCCGGCATCGCATTCGCAATGCCCGTGCATCACAGAATGTCCATGGGCATCGTTAGACACCTACTTGTAGGTGAAACGGTGCCGCATGTCGCGCTATCTATAAAAAAAAAGTTTACGAAGGTTTTGGGCCAAAAACAGCTCGGCCGGGGTTGTCCTCTTTTTCAGAAATCATTGGCAAATGTATTGTTTGTAGAGTATTTTTTCTTAAAATTTATATACTTAAGGTCTTTCAATTGTATTCTGTTGTTGTATTGTTTATTGATCATTCATATGGCAGTTAGACTGCGCTCGAACTTGTCACAATTTGTTCTATCCGGTTGGATTACACCCACGAAGAAGAACCGACAAGAAACTTCGCAGGGTATTTTTTTAAACATATTTTACAAGTATTTACTGACTAGCCACATAATAACACCGCCCATATAGTATATCTAAAACACAACTTGAGAGCAAGATTAACAATTTTTGCTGAACAACAGTAGGTAACGATACGCTAAGGTGTGTATGTGTATCAGATACTGATCACGTTCCCATACCAATTTTTTTTACGATATAAAAAACGCACTTATTAAGGTGAAATACGCGCACTTCACGTATTAAATTTGAGGAGTGAGTAGGTTTATAAACGGTTTTTTTATATCGTAAAAAAATGTATGGGAACGTGATCAGTATCTGATACACATACACCCCTTAGCGTATCGTTACCTACTAATGAAAGACCTTATATATTAATCAAATTTTCATCTCTTATACATACATACCAACGCTGTATCCCGACAATCGGGGTAAGCAAAGTAATCGGTCTTGTGCTGCAATTACTCTTGTAAATTACAGCACAACACCGACCGCGTAGCAATGTATTAGGATAAGATAACTATCAAGCATCAAGTAAAGCATGAAGACCCGCCTGCTGCATAACTGGAGCCGTGCCAAGGTAAGAGGTGGCTAACCGGTCGCCCTTTAGCACGGCACCTTGTCCTTATCCCTTGGAAGGTTTTTACAACATGCACGGGGAGAGATGCAGGGGGGCTATTCTCTTAGATGATATTAATGATTATCTACTTACTAATTCAGAAAAATAAACGTTTTCTTTCTTAAAGATTTGAAGTTCAGGAAAAATAATTAATTTACCAGAAAATTTTAATATAAAGAATATAAATTCTTTATCGCATAGGTACCAGTAATTGAAGTAGGCAGTACAGAATAAGAAAACAAAGAAGAAAATAAAAAATAATAGCGCACAAAAGCGAATTTATTACTACTTATAATTTGAATGCTCAAACCATTCTTTATTCATTATTCTTTATTCATCATTCGTATGGTAGTACACTACGCTTGAATTTGTCCTGTTTAGTTTTTACAATCCGGTTCGATTACACCCACAAAGAAGAGCCGGCAAGAAACTTCGCAGGGTTCTTTTTTAACGTCTTCAATTACAATACATTGTGACTAGCTACACAATAGACACCGCTTACAGTGTTAAGATATAGTTTAAGAGCTAGAATAACTATAATTTAAGCTTGATAATTCTGACTGACTGATAAAATCAAAAGTAAAAGTAAAAGTATAAATAAAATCAGGTGTATAGAGCCTTTGTCAGAAATTGTTGATACATATCGTATCAAGTCATGTCAATTATACAAAAATTCATACCACATTGTAGTACAATGTCAAAAAATAAATAAATAAATGTATTTTATACTTAATGTATCAATTAGTCAAATTAATATTTTAGTATGCGTGCTAAATAAACTTGATACTTAATGTATCAATTAGTCAAATTAATATTTAGCATGCGTCAGCAGTATAAATTAAGGTACAGGTTGTACCCTGTCAAAATTCAAAATTTGTATGCAGTCAGAATCTCAAGTGAACATGTTTGTAGTATTTTCAGTTTATACCAGTGATAATACGAGGTAGTACAAGTCTCAAAGACCAAAAAGTAATATAATGAAAAATATAAATCTGCGACAAATGTAACAGTTCATGACAGATACTATAGTTCCTTTTAAAAATATACGCCTAACATATAAAATATGCAATGTTACCAATTGGAGCAGGCCAGTCTCCACGAACAGCACCCGTTCACGAGCATCACGCCAGGGCCAGCCATCGCTTCCCTCAATTATCTATGTCTACAAACATTACCAAACTTGAAGCTTGATATACGTGTGTTAGTTAAACAATGCTACAGCCACACCCTCATTTCCTCATTTTCCTCATTAAGAAATAGGGAACACGCATCATTTAACCCTTGAGCCGAGCTTGGAAAATCTAACTATGTTAAAAAATGTATAAAAGATAACGAATAATAACAGTTTTTTTTCTAGCACTGACGTGGCACCAAGTTCACCCGGTCTTATGGACTGACATCCCGGATGTTGTAGGTGACGTAGCCAACCGCGTCAGTTTCCATAAAAAAAAATCTATCTTTTAAGGTGATAATTGCTACTACCAACTTACATTCCACTATATTATCGAACCTCAAACATGCAAAGGTTGAATGTAAGAAATCTCTCTAAGGGATAAGTCCGCCTTTGCAGCTTATGTAAATTTTCTAATGTACTTGTTATTGTTTAATGTTTACTGGAGCAATAAAGCATTTTCTATCTATCTATCTATCTGTCAGCATGTACCATTCCAGAGTAAAATATAATTTTAAAACGAAGCGCTTTAAGGGTTCCGTAGACAGCGACGATGGAAGGGACCTTTATAAAATCGAACTTCTGTCCGTCCGTCCGTCTGTCGCGCGCGCGACATGATTACTCCGGTAAATAAATATAATAACAAATAAAATGATAAAGTAAATAGTTCATTAGTCTATACGGCATGGGGAACGCCCTTAATTTTTCAATTTTGTTGTTGTTATATCTGCCAAAATAACACACATTCTGTGAACATTTCAACCGGCTAGCTATTACGGTTACGGTTCCAAAAATACAGCCATCGGACGGACGGACGGACGGATGTACAGACAGCCAGACAGACGATGTAGGCTTACTAAAAAATCGCATTCTAGTCTAGGCCCTAGACTCTAGGGGACTGTGGCGCGGCGCGCGGTGGTGGCTGCGCGCACTCGCTATAGGTACGTGCGAGGAGGCTACGAAACCCTGTGTGCATGACACGATTGTACACCCTCGATAGTCACCGTAACGAACCCTTGTTTCGTAGTTTCATAATGAACGGAAGAGTTAATTTCGGGCTCGTTAATCACCACATATCACTAACCCTTAAGCCCAGCTTAACTTCGCTGTTTCGTATGGGATTTAAGTTCCGCTTAAGCATACGAAAACCTGCCCTCAGCGCGAAAGGATGTGGAAATGAAAGGCATTGTCCCCGCCTTCCCCCGTAGGCGTGCGATAATTGGACGCCATTTGTTTTGTTGGGAGGCCATTACTGAAGTCCCTAAATAAATGTACACTATCTTCGCATATAACTCACCCACTCGTTCGTATTTCTCCAGCACGTAAAAGGCGACTAAGGGATATGACTCCCTTCTTAATATTTACTAGGTGGTAGGGTTTAACCCGCCCGGGTTGGTACCACCGCACTGAATGAAAGGTCGGTCGAAACGGCTATGTAAATAGTTTGTGTTTTCCGTCCAGTTCAGGTAGCCGGCGCGACCGAAGGGAAACACTGACACGGCACCTAGTTCACCCGGTGTTATGGGCTGACATCACGGATGTTGTAGGTGATGTAGCAACCGTGTCAGTTTCCATAAAAAAAAAAGCACATTTGGGCCCGGCGAGCCGGAATAGCACCATACATAGCCACATAGGGGTTGACTTGAGGCTAAGATATGTATGTATGTATTCTTTATTGAACACTAATTTATACAAATTTGTCACAATAGGTGAGCTTAATGCCGCAAGGCATTCTATTTTAACTAACATTTGGGATGTGGGAGAAGTGCATGCAGGCGAACAACAGTTCAGTTCAATGCAGGCGAAGAACAGCATTGTATAAAACTGTAAAAAAATATTAAGTGGTAGATCGCGCGCATACACTTTCAGTTTCTTGTATGGGGACCCCCGTGAATATTTCAGTTTTTCTTATTTTTATTCTTACATCGGCCATAATAACACATGTTCTGTGAAAATTTCAACGGGCTACCTATTACGGTCCAAGAGATACAGCCCTCGGACTTAGGCTTAGGCTTAGTAATAGGGTCCCGTACGACGGATACGGAACCCTAATGATGACGAACCATACTGGATTTTATGCATTTAAATCTCAATGAATTATTGTTAATGTTGTGTGTTGTATAAGGCGAAATAAATATTATCTGAATCTGAATCTAAATATTCTGGACTAGCGTGTAAGCGTCAACTGCTGGACATACACCTCTCCAATGTTCCTCCAATCCTCCCGGCCTTCAGCGATACGGAACCACTGCTTTCCGCCGACGTACTTTATGTCGTCGTCCCACCTTGCGGATGGTCTTCCCCCACTCCGCTTTTCTGTCCACGGCCGCCAGTATAGGACACGGTTACTCCAACGGTCATCGTCTCTTCGGCTAACGTGCCCAGCCCACTGCCACTTGAGCTTAGCCACCCGGTGTCCAATGTCAATCCAGCATTGATACGGCCTGATGATGATTTTTTTTTTTTTTTTTATGGAAACTGACACGGTTGGCTGCATCACCTACCTACAACATCCGTGATGTCAGCCCATTACACCGGGTGAACTTGGTGCCACGTCAGTGCTTCCCTTCGGTCGTGCCGGCTACACTGAACTGGACGGAAAACACAAACAATTTACATAGCCGTTTCGACCGACCTTTCATTCAGTGCGGTGGTACCAACCCGGGCGGGCTAAGCCCCACCACCTAGTAATATAAGAAGGGAGTTATATCCCTTAGTCGCCTTTTACGACATACACGGGGAGAGATGCAGTGGGGCTATTCTTTTAAAGTACCGGCCCCACACGGTACAAGGTGATTATTATGATGCTGTGTGCTTATTTCTATATTCTATTCTAAAAAAAATATTTGGTTATTTTAACAACTGGCAAATCTCACTCCGTGTAAGTAAACGGTAATTATGTCTTTGTAATTATCGCGTTCGTCTCGCGACGCGACTCGTTTATTTGTTCTGAAAAGGGAGCTGCGTATTTCTTGCATAATAATAATTATGATGTTGGTAGATGTTACCGCATCTTTCTCTCTCGTTAGGGGACGCTAAGTGGGCGGCTGGTGGAGTGTTAATTAAGTTTGTAGATTTGATTAGATTCGCGGCTGTGTCTCTCGGGGGAGTTGCTGCAGGGGAGGGCGATTTTTTTTTTCTAAGAATATATTATGGTAATTTAGCCTAGCGGGGGTTGGTTCAGACGGTTTTATTTTTTATTATATTTTTAGGGTCGTCGCAAAATGGTAAAAAAAAACCGGCCAAGTGTGAGTCGAACTCGCGCACCGAGGGTTCCATATCGCCATGTCATGGTTAGCGCCACTCACGCCATCTATGGCGTGTTATGAAATGCTTTATATTAGTTAAATGTCATGATTAGTTCAAATGATACACACTCTATTCGGTCGATAGCGCGTGCGCATACACTTTTTGGTTTCTTCTATGGGACCGCCCGTGAATTTGTTACTTTTTCTTATTTTTCTTATTTGTTGTTATATCGGCCATAATAATACATATTCTGTGAAACTTTCAACGGGCTACCTATTGCGGTTCAAGAGATACAGCCCTCGGACATACAGACGCACGGATGGACAGACAGACAGACGGCGTAGGCTTAGTAATAGGGTCCCGTACCGGATACGGAACCCTAAAAAGGAAACTTTATGGGATCACTTCTGGTGTCTGTCTGTATGTCTGTTGTCTGTTCGTCTGTCGGCCACACGCAGATATCTCCGGACGTAAAATTAAAATCCAAAATTAGCAGAATGTTTTCCCACAGACTTGTAATTATATAATTATATATAATAGAAGGTGGAAGTACTCGTACATGATACCCAGAAATGTGAATCAAAAAACCTATAGACGGTAGGTACTGTTGAGGTAATTAAAAAATTATAATAATTTATGGCTATAATCACTAAGTTTGCTTGAACAAAAATACTTATTTCGTTTAAAAGTGTACAGAAAAACTGCAGTTTTGTCGCTGAACAAAAATATACAAGATAAATTCCATTTTGTTATTTTGTATTAATTTTAGATTTAGGTTTTATTTGTAAAATTAATATAAAAAAAGAAAAAATGTGTAAATAAACGAATAATAAACAATATAATCAACTTATGTATTTTTGCACAAAGTTGTTTATTTTAAGCACTTAACATTTCACGAAGTCTCAAGTGGCGAGAAGTGTTCTCTGCTACTCCCACTCCTTGTACAGTTCCCTCAAAACATAAATGCCGCTCGACCTACCTGCGCAGTCAACGAATTTTAGGTCTTCACTCGTAGATCATAGGGTAGATAATTGAAATGAAATGAAATGAAATGAAATGAAATGAAATGAAATGAAAATATTTATTTCTCCTATAGGCACATGTAAAACGAAAACAAGAGAAACGATAACAGAAAGTAACCTGAAGGAGAAAGAGGAACCAACTCAGCTTTTTTGCTGTAGGAACGTGCCCTACAGCGCTGTTTTTCAGTTGGCCCCTTTTAACATTTATCATAAGATGAACTAAATACATTATCAGCAACATGAATGCGAAACACATGGAAAAAACACACCCAATATATATATATATATATATATACATTAAGAGTGGCACCCATGCTACCGCTCATGCACCAATTCACTTAAACACAAGAAATAATTTTATTACAAGATCGAAAACAAAACAACAGAAAAGACAAGTAAGTAAAAATAAGTTCAAAAACTAAAACCCGACTACTGAAAAATCACGTTGTAAAAAGTATGAAACAAGAAAATGTTCTTATCTGAAATTGTTATGTACAAACTATTCAATATTTTATCGTCTATTAAATAAACAACTTACACGTAATATATTTTAATGTATTTAATAAATATTCATAGTGTTGTTCAGAGGATAGCCGTGGTCGTATGCCACCTACCCTATAGGGCAAAGTGGCATACGACCACGGCTATCCTCTGAACAACACTATGAATATATATTAAATACATTAAAATATATTACGTGTAAGTTGTTTATTTAATAGACGATAAAATATTGAATAGTTTGTACATAACAATTTCAGATAAGAACATTTTCTTGTTTCATACTTTTTACAACGTGATTTTTCAGTAGTCGGGTTTTAGTTTTTGAACTTATTTTTTATTTTAATTATTTTGGGGATATAACTTCGTGATAAAGTATTTGCAGAGTCGTTTTACATGTTTTGTTTGTTTAGGTTTTATTGTTTAATAATTTTAACATGTGTACCATAGTCCATAAGGGCGAGCTGGGTTCAGGTAAACGATAAACCGACTCGAAGAAAGTAAGTAACAAAGGGCGAGGCCGAAGGCCGAGCTGCGTTCAGGAAGACGACAAACTTTCTCGAAGAAAGTAAGCAACTATGGGCGAGGCCGAAGGCCGAGCGGCGCTCAGGAAGAGGATGAACCATCTTTAAGAAAGTAAGTAACTGAGGGCGAGGCCGAAGGCCGAGCTGCGTTCGGGAAGACTATAAACATCCCCGAAGACAGTAAGTAACTATGGGCGAGGCCGAAGGCCGAGCTGCGTTCAGGAAGAGGATAAACCATCTATAATAAAGTAAGTAACTGAGGGCGAGGCCGAAGGCCGAGCTGCGTTCGGGAAGACTATAAACCTTCTCGAAGAAAGTAAGTAACAAAGGGCGAGGCCGAAGGCCGAGCTGCGTTCAGGAAGACGATAAACTTTCCCGAAGACAGTAAGTAACTATGGGCGAGGCCGAAGGCCGAGCTGCGTTCAGGAAGAGGATAAACCATCTTTAAGAAAGTAAGTAACTGAGGGCGAGGCCGAAGGCCGAGCTGCGTTCGGGAAGACTATAAACCTTCTCGAAGAAAGTAAGTAACAAAGGGCGAGGCCGAAGGCCGAGCTGCGTTCAGGAAGAGGATAAACCATCTTTAAGAAAGTAAGTAACTGAGGGCGAGGCCGAAGGCCGAGCTGCGTTCAGGTAGATGATAAACTTTCTCGAAGACAGTAAGTATATGGGAGAGGCCGAAGGCCGAGCTGCGTTCATGAAGAGGATAAACCATCTTTAAGAAAGTAATTGAAAAAGGGCGAGGCCGAAGACCGAGCTGCGTTCAGGAAGAGGATAAACCATATTTAAGAAAGTAAGCAACAAAGGGCTAGGCCGAAGGCCGAGCTGCGTTCAGGAAGAGGATAATCCTTTTCGAAATAAGTAGCTAAGAAGTTACTTTCTTCGAGAAGATTATGGTCTTCCTGAACGCAGCTCGATCTTCTGACTCGCCCTCTGTTACTTACTTTCTTCGAAAAGGTTATCCTCTTCCTGAACGCAGCTCGGCCTTCGGCCTCGCCCTTTGTTACTTAATTTTATTAAGATGGTTTATCCTCTTCCTGAACGCAGCTCGGCCTTCGGCCTAGCCCTTAGTTGCTTACTTTCTTAAGATGGTTTATCCTCTTCCTGAACGCAGCTCGGCCTTCGGCCTCGCCCATAGTTACTTACTGTCTTCAAAAAAATTTTTCCTCTTCCTGAACGCAGCTCGGCCTTCGGCCTCGCCTGTTGTTACTTACTTTCTTTGAGAATGTTTAGGCTTCCCGAACGCAGCTCGGCCTTCGGCCTCGCCCTTGGTTACTTACTTTCTTAAAGATGGTTTATCCTCTTCCTGAAAACAGATCGGCCTTCGGCCTCGCCCATAGTTGCTTACTGTCTTCGAGAAAGTTTATCGTCTTCCTGAACGCAGCTCGGCCTTCGGCCTCGCCCTTTATTACTTACTTTCTTCGAGAAGGTTTATAGTCTTCCCGAACGCAGCTCGGCCTTCGGCCTCACCCTCAGTTACTTACTGTCTTTAAGAAGGTTTATCTTCTTCCTGAACGCAGCTCGGCCTTCTGCCTCGCCCTTAGGTACTTATTTTCTTTGAGTAGGTTTATCGTCTTCCTGAACGCAACTCATTTACAAACTTTCGCGTTTATAATATTAAGATGGTTTAAGTAGGATGTATTTGGGTAGGTTTGGAATGAGGCCGAGTACCGTGTGGGGTCGGTACTTAAAAAGAATATCCCCACTGCATCTCTCCCCATGCATGTCGTAAAAGGCGACTAAGGGATAAGGACAAGATGCCGTGCTAAAGGGCGACAGGCTCGCCACCTCTCACCTTGGCACGGTACTTCCACCGAGTCATGCAGCAGGTGGGTCTTCGTGCCATACTTGCTGCTTGATCGATTTAATCTTGTTCGAATCCTTTGCGAAACGTGGTGGTCGGTGTTGTGCTGTAATTGACAAGAGTTCTTGCAGCACAATACCGATTACTCTGCTTACCCCGATTGTCGGGATTCAGCGTGTGTGATATGTATGCATATATGTATGGAATGAGGCCTGATTTTATTTTATTTAGAAATTATTCTCAATTATCGGGTGCATGCAAGCAATTCCGAAAGCAATAGCTAACAATATATATATTTTTGAAATGTGCTAATTAAGCCCTTTCATTTGACACGCAACACGGCATCATTAAAAAAAAATTTTTTTTTAGACCATGACTTTTTGTCATCTAGAGGGCGCCATAGTCAATTTTGTGTGACGTCACATAGCCTATAACCAGCGGACGATCAAGACGCTTTCAACGATACCTTATTTGTCAAATTGTGATAAGTAGTTTAGAAGTTATGAGGGAACAGATGAACATACATACATACATACATACATACATACATACATACATACCGGTCAAACACATAACCCTCCTTTTTGCTTCGCCGTAGTCGGGTAACATACATACATACATACATACATACCGGTCAAACACATAACCCTCCTTTTTGCTTCGCCGTAGTCGGGTAAAAAGTAAATAAGACTATTAACAATAACACTTCCTTAACAGTATACATTTGAAATAATTTATACATTATGTATGACCAATCTAGTCACACCAGGCTGCCCAATTAGATGAAGTACAATGTACCTATAATGTGTATATACCTATGTAATGTATATGTATATATTATGTTTTTGTGTGTATGTGTATGTGCGTAGGTGTGTAAATGTTGTAAAATTGTGTACCTCTCCGAGCTGGGTTACCCTTTGTCCGATGTCGCTGCTAGCTACTGGAGCGCTGCACCTGCAGCAACCAAGCCTTGCAAGCCGGTTTGAAAGTGTTGATTATATTTTTTTCACGTAATGGCGGCGGCAGATTATTCCAACACTTGGTTGCGCAGTATTTAAATGAGCCCTCGAAGCCAGCAGAGACATGGCGGGGAACCACCAACAAGTGGCCACATGCTCGGGTGTCATGTTTGTGGATGTTATGGGACCAGGTAAATTTGTCGAATAGGTATTTAGGTTTTTTGGTTTTAATAACCTTAAATACCTGGCACGCCAGGTGTAGCTCCCGCCTTGTCTTCATCTTAAGGAGACCTTTCTCGTTTATATAGGGAGTGACATGAGCGCGCCTGGGGATCTGGAAACAGAACCTCGCACACGCGTTTTGCACACGCTGTATCGCTCGCTCTGTCTTCGATAGAAGCCTAGGCCCATATACCGTGTCGCAATAGCTAAATGGCGATAATACTAACGCCTCGGTTAGTAGGATCCTGACCTTTTCTGTGAGGCAGTCTCTAATTCTATAGAGAACTTTTAATTTAAAAAAAGCCAACTTAATTTTGTTATTTATGTGCTCTTGGAAGCGAAGCTCACTGTCCACTATTAGGCCGAGATTCCTAGCTGATGGGACGTTACTAACGGGCGTATCATTTACGAGCACATTTGGGTTAAACGAGCGGATAATATTAACCTGGTTCTTGGTTCCGAGAATGAGATGGAGTGATTTTGTAGGGTTAAGGACAAGGGTGTTTCGGGTGGCCCAGTCGAAAATATTTTGTAAGTCTCGGTTTAGACGAGCAACGGCTTCTGGAGTATCATTGGGGTTGAACGAGACATACACTTGAGTGTCATCTGCATAGAGATGAAGCCTGCAGTGCGACAGGGTCCTACATAGGTCGGCAGTGAAAAGGGTGAACAACAGGGGACTGAGGATAGACCCCTGTGGTACACCTCTAATAATATTTTTCGTTTCTGAACGTTTGGTGTCACCTTTGATATTTTGGCATACCACCGCCTGCTGCCTACCCGAAAGAAAACTCCCAAACCAGTCATGTGCCAAGCCCTCTATACCGTAATATGACATTTTAGCAAGCAAAAGCGGGATATTTAAGCAGTCAAATGCTCTCGAGAAGTCTAGCAGCACAAGCACACTACCCATTTTGTTATCTGTAGCAGTAATAATATCGTCGATTATATCTGAGAGGGCAGTGCTTGTGCTGTGCGACTCCCTAAAGCCAGACTGTACTCTAGGTATCACCCCATTTGCATGCAAAAACGCGTCCAGCTGCTTCTGCACAGATTTCTCAACAAGTTTAGAGATAGCTGGTAGGATGCTGATTGGCCTCAGATCCTTAAGCTCGGTTACAGAGTTTTTCTTGGGGATCGGTTTGACCAAGGCTGACTTCCAATGTATAGGAAACGTTCCCTCTGTCAATGATCTGTTGATAATGGAGGTGATAACGCTAAGCGTCCGAGGGAGAGTTAACCTTATCATATCCATGGATATGTCGTCGTCACCGATTGCCTTCGTTTTTATGCGCGGGCTGCGGAGGGGGGGGAGCGCCGCACCGCGCAGCTACTGTGGCTGAGTTGCCTGGCGCTGGCGCTCAGTCTCGCCCCCCGCCTCCCCGGCGAGGGCCGCGCGCGCGCCGCCTCCGCCACCCGCACCCGCCACAATACGAGCGAGATCGTTCTCCGTGTCGATACGTATTGCCGTACATCCTTGTTCTTTACGAACAAATATTTGACCGTGCGTAGTCCACACATATTTGTAGTTGTAACCCTTAGCGACGTTCCTAGCCTTATGAAATAACAGCCTGAATACTTTCGTTAGTCGTTCATTCACATAAATATTGTTCGGGATTCCGTCTATGTCGATGTCTTTCGTGCATAAGTTGCGTCGTACACGCGCTGCCTTCAGCAGCTGGTACTTCACCGCGCGACGACAGAGACGGACGACGAGTGGGCGCGGGCGCGCGGCGCCCCCGGCTGCGGGGGTTGCGAGTCGGCGCGGCCCAACGCGGGTCACGAAGTCGATATCCCTCTCGTCTAGCTTCACTCCCAGCTTTACAGCAACGATGGAGACGATGTGCACCGGATTCTCGCCCGGGTGCTCCGTGACGCCGGACAGTTCGATGTCGTTGAGCATATCTGCTTGGTCCCTGTGGTTTAGCTCGCGAGTCAGGTGTGCCACCGTCTCCTTCAGCTCCGCCACTTCCATCTTGTGCTCCTCGACAAGACTGAGCAGACGCCCGTCCAGCTGATCCAGCTTCTCCTTGAACTGCTCGATGTGGCAGTTCTTCAGCACGGTCCGGAACTCCGCGATGTCTCGCTGCGCCGCGCGCATGGCGTCACCGAGGTTCATCACTTCTTCAGTCGAAACCGGCGGTTCTGCGGCGGCGGCGGCGGCGGCGGATGCGATAGCGGCGGCCGCGGCGGCTGCGGCAGAGTGGTGCGGTGCAGCGTTAGGCGTATCCGTTAAGTCTCGTACGGCGGCAGCGGTGGAGGGACCGGTGTGGACCTCGGCGATGGTTCCGGAGTCGGAGGCGGGGGTCTCACGGTGGGCGCGGATCGGCGTGTTAGTGTTGTCGCCTCCGCGCCGGCGTATGGCGCAACAGTCTGGGCAAACCCAGGCGTCGCGGACGGCACGTGTGGGCCTCGTCAGGTTGACACATTGCTGGTGGAATTGCACCTCACATAGTGTGCATATGATGCCTGGTGCCTTCATGATTAGGGTGCACGCACCGCATTTTGCCATTTTAGATTGAGTGTTCATTGCCGGAGACGTAAAACAAGGTTTGTTTACTTACAGTACACTCGCACTCATGAAACAGTTATGCGGGTAGTCACTGGGATTGTTTTTCGGATATCTATTTATTACGCTAATAATTAATAATATAGGGTACTAAATATCACTAAATGAATTCTCGCCACTCTCACTTTAGATTTACACAATATTTTTGTCGGTTAAGGTACTATATCCACAAAAGAAAATAGTTTTTTACCGGAGTAATATTCTTGTGACTGGACTTGGTTTTTTTCTTTTTCTATCTGAATTGCTTCACTGCACATGCGTGCGACATTAAAGTCTACCCTATTTTCTACGAATTATGACCTAAAATTGGTTGACTGCGCAGCTAGGTCGAGTGGCATTAAAGTTTTGAGAGAACTGTAACAGCGAGAATATTATATAATTTTATGGAAAATACATTCAGGGAAGCAGAGAGGTAGCAAAATATTTTTATAACCTTAATAGAGGGAAGTAATTCAATTAAATTTGATTTTGATTTTTTTTTTTGAGACCTTGTCTGACATTTCGACGGTATAACGAAGACCGACGCAAAATTACGTCAACGACATCAACAGATATTCGAAGGAACTAACATCCGAACCTTAAAAATTAAAGATGCACTTTAGAACCTTATCACACTCACGTGTTTCGTTAGGAGAACAGCTACAGCAGGCCAGAATTTTCTACATCTTGGAGTGTGGTGTGACTGCATACTTTTGTGAATAAAATGTTTCCACTGAAATTTAATATTCATTGAAAACCTCAGTGGTTATTTGGCCATAAATTGGATGAAAATACAAAATCGAGCCTCATGGCCAATATAAAATTTTATTTTAATACGATATATCGAAAAAGTAATTAAATAACTTTGCTCGGTATTCGTTCGTCTTGTTTATATATTATAACTTAAGCGAACCATTCAATATCGATGACATGAAAATTTTAGACTCTTTCTAAGACTGGTTTTTGGACAAATTCTTAGGCTGGTTCTTAGACTGGTTCTTCGAATAGTTCTTAGACTAGTTGTTATACTGATTCATAGACTATTTCTTAGACTGGTTCTTAGACTGATTCTTAGACTGGTTCTTCGAATAGTTCTTAGACTAGTTGTTAGACTTGTTCTTAGACAGATTTATAGACTAGTTATTAGACAGGTTCTTAGACTGATTCTTAGACTAGTTCTTAGACTGGTTCCTAGACTGATTCTTAGACTAGTGGTAACCGTGCCATAGTTCACTCGTAACACGTAGGTTCTCATACTAAGAGAAGAAATTCAACGAGCTTGCACAGCATACAACCAGCAACTAGACAACCACGTCAATAAATTGGCGAACGCACTGACTGACTGCCTGAGCACACGAAGGCTGAAGCGTCCTCTTGTCATGGATCTATGTTACTGTCGTCGCCATAACGAAGATTCGATTTTCTATTTAAAAAAGTTGTGTCCACCATGCGACGGTGTCACACCACCGTCGCATGGTGGACAATAAATAATAACTTTTTTGTAAAAAATATTAATTGAATTAGCCATTAATTTATTTAAAGTAAATCAACTTCATTTCATTGATATTTAATATTAAAACACTTAAGTAATATTATCTACTAAAAACTTTAATACAATTATATAAACTATATAAAACTATTAAAGTATCTAACACCGTAAACTTAATTATGTCAATAAAACATTTGCTTGAATTTCCTCTTAGGATAATTTAAATCTATACTGTCCCGGGCGCGAGGCAATGCCCATACAAATTCGTCTCTCTGCTTCATTTGCATTGCTAAAAGAGTTTTCTGTCAATAAATAAGAACAGACGATTCCGCCTCGAAGGAAGGTACGCAGGGAAAAGGGAAAAAGTGAAGCGGAGGGGGAGGGGAGGGGAGGGGGGAGGAACACTAAATTCACTTAATCGTCTCGATGTTCAGATTCCTTAATCGAGTTCTCGACAATAACGAGTTTTACGTTGAAAATAACTAACGAAGTTTCACGAAAAAGGAACAACCTTCTTCGGTCGTACGATTTCGAAATGTATTTTGCCCGAGTCTCGTTTTCAGGACTACGTAGAAGTTAAGCAAGGTTCCGTTTTAATTATGTCTGCTTGTCTGAATGAAATTGGATATACAAAATAAGTGAGGTTATATTCTAATAACATTTTTATTAAAAAACATAACCTTAAAATAAAATATTTTATACAGGTTATACTTCTGATAAACTGATAAACTTCGCAAGTCACAATGTCTTGTTAGTACCTTATAAGTATTATGTTATAGTAACTTACAAATAATTAACCCATACTACCGATCACAAGAACATTACAGCATAAACATGAATACTTAAGAATTAAGTCAAATCAAGAAGAATTAGTAAAAGTTTATTACAAAGAAATGTAATAACTAATAAGTCATATTAAAAATCGAAACGTACATATAATAATTTGGAAGCATATTAAATGATGAATCCTGTAGTGGTAAGCAAGTCCGGTCGAAACAAGACAACCAGTACCCTAATCACGAGATTTAACCTACTACGCTACGCTACGCTACGCTACGCCGTGTTCTCCGCATCATATTGTATGGAAAAACGAAGTTCTAAACGAAGTCTCTAAGTACCATATGTATGCGGACGACTTACAGATATATCTATCTGCTAAGCCTGACACGTTAAACACGGTAATTGCGCAACTAAATGAAGATTTAACTAAGATCTGCAAGTGGGCTCAACGATATGGGGTACTGATTAATCCAAGCAAGACGCAAGCAATAATGTTAGGAAGTGGAAAACTACTTGCGAAGGTTGACAGAACAGCACTTTTACCGCTCATGGTGGAGTCAACTCCCATTACATTTTCTAAATCGGTTAGAAACCTCGGCCTGTACCTAGATGAAAACCTCACATGGCGGGAACATGTCAATATTATAACTAGAAGAGTATTTTCAAGTTTACACTCGATGCGTAAAATGCAGGACCTACTGCCAAGAAAAACCAAAATCATGCTTGCACAAGCATACTTATTGCCTATCATAGATTATGCGGACATTTGTTTCCTTGATCTAACATGTGAACTAGTAGACAAACTGGAAAGGGTGCAGAATGCCTGTATTAGGTACATTTACAATCTCAGGAAGTATGATCATGTCTCACACTATAGGAGGGAATTGGGTTGGCTCAGGATCCGTGACCGTCGTAATATGCATATTCTTTGCTTCTTGTACAAAAGTCTGAGTGATACAAAGATACCAGAGTACATACGAGAGATGATAGTTCCACTTTCACAGCATGGGCGACCACTAAGATCCTCCGACACAGGAATTCTCCAAATCCCTAAGCACTGTTCACGCTTCATGAGCAGATCATATGCTGTGCAGGCTCCTCGACTTTGGAATGCACTGCCAATCGAAATCAGAAGCGTGCCAAGGCTTGAATCGTTTAAAAATAAACTGAAGTCTCACTACCTCTGCTAATTTCTGAAATTTTTATGTAATGCAAATGATCAAAATCGACAAATAGTTGTAGGTGGGTAGTTCCCTGTGGGTAGTTTGATGGTTTTTTTTTTTTTTTTTTTTGTTATGTTAGTCTTGCTGTTTCAAATTCAAAATTCAAATTTGAAATATTTTATTCATATTTATATTTTATTGTTTAATAATTGTAAATTTTGTATTGTTAATTTCTGCCACTAAATGAAGTCTGACCGCAAAAGAGATGTCAAATAAGCAGATTATATCACTTAGGAAGGGGGTAAGAGATTGCTCGTATGCAATACCCCTTGCCTTTTGAGTAAGTACCGTTACACCAGTCAGCAACAACATAAATCATGTAAATAAATGTAATGTTAGACTAAGTATTACTGCTCTGTATGCAAATGTTTATCGCACTCAATAAATGGTTTTTTATTTATTTTTTTTATTAAGTTCGCAAATCTATCACTAGAGGCGCTGCTCCGTTTCTCCATACAAAATGATGCGGAGAACACGGCGTAGCGTAGTAGGTTAAATCTCGTGATTATGTTACTGTATATAATTTTCTCTTAGGTAGCTAGGTTAGGTAAAATATTTTCTGTGAACTTATTCTATTTTGGCAAAATAAGTAAACAACTTTTTATTCAAAATTATTTCCGAGTTCCGAGAATTCATCCTCTGAACCCAAAGTAAGACTGACAGATTTTTTTTACTTTCATGTAATTATTTTCAATTCAATCGAGTTTTCGTTGACAAATATTATTCCTGGCTTCAAAACGAAATAAATATTGTGAATACAGACTTACAGGATAGAGAAAATTGTCAAAGTTTTGTCAAAACTCGAATATTCAATTTTAAATTTTCACATTCTTGATCGAGTCTTTTCGTTCTGTCACTTTACATAATATTCCGTACCTACGTAATAATGTATCGGTCCACTGCTGGACATAGGCCTCTCCCAAGGCACGCCACCACACGCGGTCTTCCGCTCTTCTCATCCATCCATCATCATCATCAGCAGTGGACCGATACAGGCTGATGATGATGATGATGATGACGTAATAATGTGTACCGTGTGTATTCGAGCATTGTTTCATACTTTTCTGCTATTCAGAAGATCGACTGCTGAATGCACAACAACACTAGTGTTCAGAGTTTCTTCACTGGAGTAACAAATATTTGTTTATTATTTTATTTTTATATGGAAACTGGCAAGATTGGCTACTTCACCTACATACAACCCCCGTGATCGAACTAGATGCCGTGTCAGAGCATCCCCTGAACTGGACAGAAAAGACGAACTATTTACATAGCCCTTTCGACCGACTTTTCATTCAGTGTGGTAGTACCAAACCGGAGGCGTGTTAAACCCTACCACCTAGTAAGGTAAGAAGGTGAGGCACCTACAGTTTTACGTGGAATCCGAACCGCGGTCAGCCTCCAACGGTCGAACGGTCACCCATCCAAGTGCTCACCGCGCCCAGGTGTGCTTATGATCACGATCGGCAGTCGACCGACCGCACCACCAAGCTACCGAGGTTAACAAGATAAAGCAATAATCCCTAAGAAATTTATATAATAGAAATTGTTAAAACATCCAAGCCGCCAATATTAAAAAAAAATTGGATTTCTCTCTATCTTCTTCGAGGGATTTCCCAATGATTGCGAAAATAATATGTTTCTTTCAAACAAAGATTGGTCTTTCCAAAATCACATTGGTCCCATTATAATAACATGAATATAAAGGAGTTTTTCGTCACACCGCCTAGCTAGAGTACGCTTCAGGAAATTGTCCTACGTCTTAAGGCCTGCGGAAGACGCCTGAATTTGACTCAAGACAGATTTTTTTTTTATCTTCGCGCGATCAAAGAGATGTAAATTATTATTTGTCAACGTGCGTCTCCCTTACGGCGTATCCTCGCCGGAGGCAGCCTTGTTTAAACGAGAGGGTGTTTGTTTTTTTGTGGCCTTTTTGTCGGTTTTTTTGCCGGTTCTAGGGACGACGAAGGCGGGAAACTATGCCGAACTTGGGTGATATATTGAGATATTTACGTTGGATAAAAAATTCTAGCTGCGCAATAAAGAATACTTCCGTTGGAAAGCCCTTTCTCGGTTACGTGAATGATAAAACATTACTTTTTGTTATGACTCTCTAATTCTTTGTCTCAATTTCCAGAAGTATGGAGATGTACCGTAATTTCCAGATGTACCGTGTGGGGCTGGTACTTTAAAAGAAGATGCAGTGGGGCTACCCACTGCATCTCTCCCCGTGTATGTCGTAAAAGGCGACTAAGGGATATGACTCCCTTCTTATATTACTAGGTGGTAGGGTTTAACCCGCCCGGGTTGGTACCACCGCACTGAATGAAAGGTCGGTCGAAGCGGCTATGTAAATAGTCTGTGTTTTCCGTCCAGTTCAGTGTAGCCGGCATGAAATGAAGGGAAGCACTGACATGGCACCTAGTTCACCCGTTTTTATGGGCTGACATCACGGATGTTGTCGGTGATGTAGCCAACCGTGTCAGTTTCCATAAAAAAAAAATTATAATAATATAAGAGACAAGCTGTACCCGCGGCTCCGCCCGCTCTCATATATCACTTCACTGCTAACCTCATAAGCTATTTAGCGTGATGGTAAGTAGCCTATAGTTGATGGGAAGAATCAAGCTATCCGTAGAATTTTGTTTTATTAAAATCGGTTCAGTGGTTCTCGAGTTATAAGCGAACAGACAGACACTCAGACAGACAGAAAGCAGACGTTGGATTTTATTATAGGTACTACATAGCTGTGCCCGCGGCTCCGCCCGCTCTCACATTTGACTTCTCTGCTAACCTCATAAGCCATTTAGCGTGATGGTAAGTAGCCTATAGTTGATGGGAAGAATCAAGCTATCCGTAGAATTTTTTTTATTAAAATCGGTTCAGTGGTTCTCGAGTTATAAGCGGACAGACAGACAGACAGACAGAAAGCAGACGTTGGATTTTATTAAAGGTAAGGAAAAACAGACGTTGGATTTTATTAAAGGTAAGGAAGGAAGGAAGGAAGGAAGGAAGTATGCGGTTATGGATGGGTTAAGCTATTTTGCGCATGTCATAAAAGGCGACTAAAGGACAAGGTGCCGTGCTAAAGGGCGACGGGATAGCGCCACTTTCCCTAATTGGTGAAGGGATCTCCGCTGTAAAATGGAAATGTATTACTCTTTCACACGTGACCTAAAATAAACAGAAACTTTTACAAAAAAAAATTATGTACTTGTAACCTAAAATTATTACAAGTTCAAATTGCATCTCTTAAAAAGCTTGAAATAAAAGTTTTAATAGTAATAATTTAGTAGTGCTCGTAATAAAATTACAAATGTAAAAAAACCCAACACATCAAATAAAAAAAATCCGCCTAGTTAAAACAAAATATTCTTGGTCCCCCGATGCTTTTAATTAACGAGGCTGAAATTATTTTTTACTTTTTACGGGTTGTTGATGTCCGGGTTTTTTTAAATTCGTAATTTAGCTTTTATTTAGTATTTTTAGTTAACGTTAACAGGCTAGACAGCCCACCAACAGTTAAATCTGCTGATATAGCACTTACCGTGGTTTTTTGTTGTACCCGTTCGAAGAAACCCCACCTCCGCTCCTAATTTCGAATCTCTAAATCGCCTCCTACCCATGAAAGGCCACTGACCCCTAACTCTCTCGTTTACCTCAACACCTCACATTCTGTGGCCTTTAACCCTCTTCCACGACGTCGCCTTTCAAAATTAATTCAACTATGAAATTCCTTAAAATGTGCGTTACTCGTCCACCCCTAGCCGGGTCGCCTGAAGTCGAGACCTTTACAAACAAAAAGGTTTCATATATAAGCACTATATAAGTATTTTCTATCGCATTACGAAGACCTCTGGGTAATTTGGCGTTTGGCGAATATATTTTTTCACAATAATGGGAGGCGTAAATATCTCGTTTCTTGTGTGACCTTTCTCAATTTACACAAAGATATAACAAGTTTGTCTATTGTACCTGTGGACCTTTGCGTCTCTGTGTATCTTCATAGATAGAAACATACATGGAACTTTCTTTATTGCTCCGCAAATAAATTCGAAGAATATTTTCATATCCTTACTTAAATATTTATATTGGACACATAAATCTTAAGTCCCCTCTTCTCTCTCTTGTCATTCATTGGATTTATGTTGTACACCAGTCAGGGTGTATGCGTCCACTGCTGTACATACGCCTCTCAAATTTTCCTCCAGTCCTCCCGGCATTGAGCGGTACGGAACCACTGCTTCCCGCCTACGTACTTGATGTCGTCGTTCCACCTGGCGGATGGAACATTGCCTACAGTTTATCGAAAACACAGCTGGAGAGCCAAGATTAACAATTTTACTGAGAGTTCTGACCTGACTACAAAGCTTTTGCCCGCGGCTTCGCTCGTGTAAAATTCGTATTTAAAAAGAAGAAAGTAAGCAAGCCCGCTACATTTCGGCGCGCGGAACAATTCGGTTTGTATGTGAGCCACGTCTTAGCGTAACCGGAACTGAAATATTTTATTTTAGAGCCTATCCTGTGTCCCAGTAAAATGTGTTTGTACTAAGTTTCATCGAATTCGGATGATCGGTTTAAGAATTATGGAGGAACATAAATACATATATACAGAAAAGATTTCTAAAAATCATCAATTTAGTATTAGTATCATACATAGTCTACAAACGTAGTATCTCATAAAACAAAGTAACGTTACTCCATGACCATCCCTTACAGATTTAATATTAGTATTGATTGATGATATTGATGATATTGATATTGATTGATATTGATGAGAGTCTTTGTCAAACTTTGGCACGTAATTTGGATCAACGTAATTATGTTTCATAGTGTATGTATAGTATTGTAAAAAAATAAAAATAAAATATATAAATAAATAAATATTATGATATTGATATTGAGATATATCGCGGCAAATATTTGAAAGAGATACCTAATCAGTGACAAGGCTTCAGTTCAGTCGGCAGTTCAGTGTAGCCGGCACGACCGAAGGAAAGCACTGACATGGCACCTAATTCACCCGGTGCTATGGGCTGACATCACGGATGTTGTAGGTAATGTAGCCAACCGTGCCAGTTAACATAAAAACCCGGTAAACGTAACGAAAGATCCACGAGACTCTGTCCCAAAAATAGTTGATCAGTTGAGCCAGTAACGCCGGAATACCTCGTAAACAAATGTTATTGGAAACTCGTATCTACCACCAGATGGCGCACCGTGCCGCATCCAACGCTCTATGTTGAGAGATCACTAAATATTTACCCAGCTGCGGGAATAGAGAGTCTCTACGAAACCTATTCGGGCAAAGTTGCTGCGGAAACACTAATCACCGAGCACGGCTAAATATTTAGACACGAGAGGCGAACCTCTTCGTGCGCCAGTTCTTATCGCCTCAGTTTTTGTGCGACATTTATCGCCTGAGTCTACACCATTCTGGTCCTTCGAGCCGGATCACATGATTATTTTTTTTCGCTCATAAACTAATAATACATATAAACATGGAGAGCACAACTAATTATATGTTAACACAGCATCCCCTAGTGTAAATTTATGTAAGTGTATGTATTCACACTCCTCTTGGCCTCATTGTTAAAATATCAAAAAACTGTTTTAAAAAAACATTGAACCGACTTCAAACCCTAAAAAGTAATAAATAATATTTTGATCTTGAGTTTTTTTTTTATGTAATCCGGTATGGGTGGCTGAGTCAGAGGGGCCAAAGCGCATGCTCCGATCAGCCAATATCACCTCCGAGAAGGTAGGTGCCATACCGGAGACTTCCCTGGATTGCTGGCTATACTGGACTAGAGGAGAACACAACCGAGGCTGCTATGCGGCCATCTTACATCCAGTACGGTGGTAGCAACCCAGTCGGCTACAATTTGAGCCTACCACCTAGTAAGGGGCAAGGGAAGGGACCTACAGTTTTACACCAGTTCCGAACGGTGAAGCAGCAGGTGTAGGTGTGTACGTAAATTTTTTCGTCAGAAAAAACTCATTGGTACACGCCGACTGGATTCGAAACGCGGACCTCTCGCATGAGAAGCCGATGCCCAAACCACTCGGCCACCCGCCGCTTAAATTATTAAAAAAATGTATTAAATAATATTTTAATCTTGAGTAGAAGGCGGTACAAAAGCACAAAAGGGTCCATCTATAAATTTTCAAGTGTGCTTTTGTACCGCCTTCTACTCAAGATCAAAATATTATTTAATACTTTTTAGGGTTTGAAGTCGGTTCAATGTTTTTTTTAAACAGTATTTTTTTATATCACTCTTTTTAGTAATAACACAAATATTAAAATCGGTTGAAGTGGGTGAAAGAAAAATTCCTTAGTGTGAAAGTGTTCCCCACCCTTAGGGGTAGTATTCTTTCATTAAAATTTATGAACGGACCACCCCTGACATATATCCCACTCATGAAATAAAAAATAATTAAAATCGTTTCAGAATTGGCGGAGAAATCAGGTAACATACACATAAAAAAAAATCACATACAGATGAATTGAGAAACTCCTCCTTTTTGGAAGTCGGTTGAAAATAGTGAAAAAAAAAACATACAGACGAATTGAGAACCTCCTCCCTTTTGGAAGTCGGTTGAAAAGGGGTTTACTGTGCCTGAAATATAAGACCTGATTTATGAAATTATTATGACAACGTAATACTTAAGTAATTTTCTTTTTGTGAAACGGAAGATTATTAGTTGTTTTTATACTTGTTTTTGTGACTTGTTTTTGTTTTAAGGTCACGTAAGTAACTCTACTTACCAATCTTGCTTCGATGTATGTTTTTGTGTCTTCCTAACGTAACCTATACGAGAGCTAACCACACATTCAATAAAATAAAGATAAAAATTATAATAAATCAGCAATGTCCGTCCGTTGGCTATTGTCAACTTCTATGTAGCTACATGATGACAATAGGACACCGAGCTCAGTTTAGTTGAGTTGTGCGTGCGCGCCGGTTTCAATATCGCTTCAGTAATCTCATCGCGTCCGTGACCGACGCTGTGCGCACACGCCGCCCGCTGTATACATACATAAATTGTTGTGAAAATTCAGTGGAAGTGTTTGGAAATATCATACATATTTTAGTATAAAGTGAAAAATTATATTTAATTTAAAAGTGTTCATATATCGAAATAAACATAATAAACAAAATTAAACTAAATCTAAATTAACTTGAAAAAATTAATGTAGCTTTTACTTAACTTTGATTTTGATTTTAAATAAATTTGTAAAATAAATATAGAGCATATTTTACGTACAGAAACATTTGTACACATAAATATTGTACAGACAAAAATATAAAAAGCGACGTTAAAAATGATTTGGTGCACGATGCTCCAGTGAAAAATTAAATGAAATAATGCGTGAACTTACGTGTTTTTAGATTTTATTAGAACGAGAGATAGAGAGGCAGTCACCGCTGAAGACGAAGCGCAAGTGAGAAAGAATACATTTATTATTGTTCGTATATATAATCTACACACATGCATACATACCACACGCTTTATCCCGACAGTCAGGGTAAGCAGAGTAATCAGTGTTGTGCTGCAAGTACTGTAGCAAATTACAGGACAACACCGAACACCACGTTTAGCTAAGTATTAGGACAAGATAACTATCAAGCAGCAAGTAAGTAACGAAGACCCACCTGCTGCATGACTCGGTGGTAGGTCCGCGCCAAGGTGAGAGGTGGCTCTCTGTCGCCCTTTAGCATGGCATCTTGCCCTTATCCCTTAGTCGCCTTTTACGACATGCATGCGGGGAGAGATGCAGTGGGGTTATTCTTTTTAAGTACCGGCCCACACGGTACGGTATACATAATCCCTACCTCGATATTCACATATTTTTCTAAACTAGTACCGCGCAATTGGTTCCCTTAGCCTCTTTTATAGGTGCATGCATGGTCCATTGCCGATGCTCCGATGAACTGGCTTCCCTCATCCCTCCTGCCCCGATACGTATCCGTCACACCCGCCGGACTTACTCGGAACATCCATAAGTTATTGACACACAACTTCTGAGAACGCATCGCTTTTCGAAATCGTTCCTGTATCTTACAGCGAAAATATGGAACGGTCTTCCGGTGAGTGTGTCCCTGCTACCTATAACCTGGGGATCTTCAAATAGACGTGTTAATAATTTAGACAACGACCTTTTTGTCCGCCTTAAAGCTGTCATGGCGCCTCTCTGAGCGTGATTTAGCGAAGAGGGGTTATATTGGATGTGTCGAATCTTCTTCTGAACTTTTTTTTTTACCTATGTAATCCGATATGGGTGGCTGAGTCAGAGGAGCCAGAGCACATGCTCCGACTAGCCAATATTACCTCCGAGAAGGTAGGGGCCATACCGAGACTTCCCTGGAATGCTGACTGATACTGGACTAGAGGAGAACACAACCGAGGCTGCTATGCGGCCATCTTAAATCCAGTACGGTGGTACCAACCCAGTCGGCTACAATTTGAGCCTACCACCTAGTAAGGGGCAAGGGAAGGGACCTACAGTTTTACACCAGTTCCGAACGGTGAAGCAGCAGGTGTAGGTATGCACGTAAATTTTTTCGTCAGAAAAAACTCATTGGTACACGGCGACCGGATTCGAACCTCGGACCTCCCGCATGAGAAGCCGATGCCCAAACCACTCGGCCACCCGCCGCTTACAACACTTTTGGGCACAGACCGAGCGGCCGGGCGCCGGTTGTCCATAAAATATAAATATGTACATTTAAAAAACATTACCAGCCCCTTTGCTTCGCGCAGTCGAGTAAACAGCGTATAATAATATCAATGTCACGGAAACTATAAACTAAAAATACTTAAATACCTTGTTGTGCTTTATTTATTATAGACAGTGCAAAAAGTCAGTGTCCGCCTCGATAGCTCAGTGCTTCAGACAGTCGACTGTCGCTATTGATTGTTGAGCAACGCTGGGCCGGTCAGTTCTTGGATGGGTGACCGCTCGACCGTTGGAGGCTGACCGTGGTTCGGATTCCACGTAAAACTGTAGGCCCCTTCCCTTCTTGCCTCACTAGGTGGTACGGTTAAACCCACCCGGGTTGATACCACCGCACTGAATGAAAAATCGGTCGAATTGGCTATGTAAATAGTTTGTGTTTTCCGTCCAGTTCAGTGCAGCCGGCACGACCGAAGGGAAGCACTGCCATGGTACCTAGTTCACGCGGTGTTATGGGCTGACATCACGGATGTTGTAGGTGATGTAGTCAACCGTGTCAGTTTCCATAAAAAAACACATTGGTGGAAGCTACCGTTTTACGTGAAACCACGGCCAGCCACGAGTCGAGCGGTCGCCCATCCATGTACTGACCGCGCCCAGGTGTGCTTATGATCACGACCGACAGTCGGCCGATGTGTGACTAGTTACAAGAGACGTTGTAACAAATTGCGATAGTCCGGACGTCTTGCGCGCACGAAACGAGCATTATGTTTTTATCGGACGAACACAAAGGGGCGAAATGGGTGCGGAGCGAAGGAGGTTCGTACCTAGTACTTAAATGCGCGCGGTTCGTTCGCGCGATGCTTCTAGACTGGTGTAACCAAGGAGGGTGTAACAGTGAAGGTTACCAGTCTATACGCGTCATTAGCCGGCATGGCGCCTCTCTGAGCGTGGTTTCGCGAGGAATGGTGTTATTGGCTGTGTCTGATCTTCCGTTGAAGTATTGGGCACAGACACACGTGCCGGCTGCCTATAAAAAAAAAAAAACCCATTCAGATGTGTAAGGTTCCTTAGCCGGCAACGCTGTGGGGCCGGTACTTTAAAACAATAGCCCCAGTGCATCTCTCCCCATGTATGTCGTAAAAGGCGACTAAGGGATATGACTCCCTTCTTATATTACTAGGTGGTAGGGCTTAACCCGCCCGGGTTGATACCACCGCACTGAATGAAAGGTCTGTCGAAACGGCCATGTAAATAGTTTGTGTTTTCCGTCTAAGTTCAGTGCAGCCGGCACGACCGAAGGGAAGCACTGACGTGGCACCTAGTTCACCCGGTGTTATGGGCCGACATCACGGATGTTGTAGGTGATGTAGTCAACCGTACTAAGTAACTAACCGTACCGAGAGAGGTTCATTTCATACGTAGGTACATACCACACGCTGTACCACGACAATCGGGGTAAGCATAGTAATCGGTGTTGTGCTGCAAGTACTCGTGTAAATTACATCACAACACCGGCCACCACATTTAGCAAAGTATTAGGCCAAGACAACTATCAAGCAGCAAGTATAAGGCGCGAAGATCCACCTGCTACACAACTCGGTGGAAGGACCGTGCCAACGTGAGAGGTGGACGCCCTTATGCACGGCATCTTGTCCTTATCCCTTAGTCGCCTTTTACGACATGCACGGGGAGAGATGCAGTGGGGCTATTCTTTTTAAGTACGTACCAGCCCCACACGGTACTCATAGAAAGGCACATCTAGAGTACTATAGAGCTTTGCTATCAATGCTATTCTTGTTTTCGTGTTTTTCCGCGTATATTGTCTCGCGTTTCACACTCGTCATGACACGAAACACACGTTCGACGTTTTATTTAGCGTACATACCTACGTCGCAATAAAACTGAGAACGGCGAAAGTTATTCCAGAAAAGCATCGCTATTTCAATGTTGTTATAGTGGTCGTTTTATAGTGGCAGTCCCAACGCATCTCTCGCCGTGCTAGCCACGAAAAGGCGACAGGACGGGACAAGACGCCCCGTGCTAAAGGGCGATAGGATAGCCACCTCTCACTTTGGAACGTGTGGTCCTTTCACCGAGTCATGCAGTAGGTGGATTCCCATAACACTATTTATACATGGCCGTTTCGACCGACCTTTCATTCAGTGCGGTGGTATCAACCCGGGCGGGTTAAACCCTGCCACCTAGGAAGGGTAAAAATGGAAGGGAGCTATCCGCTACGGGACCCTATTACTAAGCCTACGCCGTCTGTCTGTCCGTCCGTCCGTCTGTCTATCCGAGGGCTGTATCTCTTGAACCGTAATAGGTATCCCGTTGAAATTTTCACAGAATAATGTGTTATTATGACCGATATAACAACAAATAATAAAAAAATGTCGCAGGGTTTGTTTTTTTTTTCTAAATATTAAAAGTATTTTAGCGACTAATCATATTCTTATACAGGGTGTATCAGGATAGGTTTTCGAAACTTCAGTGTTCGAAAGGGGCCCATATTTGAAGACCAAAAGCCCTGAAACTTTTTCCCAGACTCGATCATTTTACAGTACTTTTTGGTGAAAATCTATTCTTCAAGATTTGGTGGATGGTTAACGTCCACCTTTATTAAATAAAAAATAAATTCTAACTCATGAATAAAAATGGGTAGGTTGCATACAATAACTAGTACAATTGAACTGCGTGTAGGTAAATTCCAAACACTGAAAGTTCAATGACCTCAAAAGAAAAAGAGGACTGAATTAGTTCACTGCACTCTCCAGTCTCATTGTCCATCGAGTTTTTATTACAATTTCCAACTTTTGTATGACAAAAAAACAACGGAATTTCGATTTGAGTGATAAGGATTGTTTTCTTCCAATAATGAGTACTTTCTATTCCTGAAGTTTCTCAAACCTATCCTGATACACCCTGTATAGTGCTGTGGCACATAGCTTTAGCACGGTGAAATTAGTCTAAAAGCTTCACATTAGTACAACTTTATGAGTTAAGATAATGTGCGTTGGTCGGGAAATGCGTATGTTTAGTGCGTCGTATATCTAACATCATAACGATAGAATTGCGTCTAACAAGTGCTCTACTTATGCAAGATTAAGTTTGTTAGCCTTGGTAACTAGGTGGTGCTATGGATCGACGTCCGATCGCGAAATTAAGCACACCCGGACGAAGTCAAAACCGTTCGTCCGTTGAGAGTTTTGCTTCCACTTTTTTTATAGAAACTGACACGGTTGGCTACATCACCAACTACATCCATGATGTCAGCCCATAACACTACGTAGGTGCCATGTCAGTGTTTCCCTTCGGTCGTGCCGGCTACACTGAAATGGGCGGACAACACGAACTATTTACATAGCCGTTTCAACCGAACTGTCATTCAGTGCGGTGGTATCAACCCGGGCTGGTTAAACTCTACCACCTAGTAAGGTAAGAAGGGAAGGGACCTATAGTTTTACGTGGAGTTCGGACCTCGGTCAGTGTCCACCGGTCGAGCGGTCATCCATCCAAGTATTGACCGCGACCCCAACAATCTAAATGCAACCCCAACCGTTAAACCCGAAAGGGGATGTTTCTGCACATGAAACCGAACAAATTTTGTTCTACGACTTTTTAATTTGAAGAAAAAAAAATGTTTTACCCATACATATTGAGAATAGGTATTAAAATTTTGTATGGAAAAAAGAAAGTTTATTTTTGTTTCAATATTTTTTTTGCCGCCTAAGTTATTTAGTTTCACATATAGAACCACCCCCTGATGTCAGTTAAATATATTACGGGGGCAATTAATTGAAACACGCGTGTATTTATAAATGTAAAAAATTTCAGATTATTTCGTCCTGTCGATTCGAAGAAAATAAGGTGTGACAGGCAGACAGACACCAGAGTGATCCTATAACGGTTCAGTTTCTTCCTCTTTTGAGATATGGAGCCCTAAGCTCCATATCCATCCTAGCTATGGAGCTCTAAGGTTACGAACGATATAGATAAGATTGTATTGAGATTTCATTTACGTTAGGCAAGAAAATATACAAAGTCATAATAGCAAAAGCGGACCCACATGTTCACCTTCGCGCGGCCTATCGCGCTGGCTATCGAAACCCAAAAATGTCTCGCATCTAGGGGACGAAATTAACAGCCATTTTAGTGCGACCATTCCCGTTCTACTGGCACAGTAAATCCACTATACGCTTTCTCTCCCTTCCGCTCGTGCGGTGATCTCTGTTATACTTTCTCGCTCTCACAAGTATATCGTAAGTTTATGAGTTTCCGTGGAAACTCGCTCGAAGCCAGTGGAGATCAACAAACACTCGCGCGTGAAGGCGAGCCGTTGGTACGCTCGGATAAATTTAACCTCAAAGGGACCCGCCTTGGCGACCGCACCCGCACCGGCAAGGCTTCATTCTTTAGCTCGTTATTTGACGTTGGCTACGGATTACGAAACTACCTGATATAATCAAGGGCGTAGCCAGGATTTTTTTCAGAGGGGGGCAAACAAGGGATTACTAATAGGTTAAAAAAACAATCAATCTTGGTATTCTTGGTAGATCGAGGTATTCTCTTGTCATTCCATAGTTTATAAACTTAATACCATGTTCAGCTCCATGAACGGAGAATTCTAAATGGTAGTAAGTATTGGCAGAAACTTTGTGATTTTTCTTTAAAATCAACCAATGACAATTTAACATTGGACGGCGTTTTTTGAATGATGAATTTTATTATGATTTTAAATGGAAAATTGCTTAAAATTTATTATTAACTCTTCGGTTCGGGAGCACTTCCAGCACTTACCCACATCCTGCTAGAGGGGGCAATGGCTCCTCCCTGCCTGTACCTGGCTACGCCCTTGGACATCTTTGGATATAATATACACGTGTCACAGATCGACCTCATAATACTCGTATTAACACGACGCGATTTCTTATGACGATTAGTCAGTTAGTAACTCAATTTTGTGTAATATGTTACAAAACAGTTTAGTTGCTGTGGTGACTACAAAACTAGCAGCTACCACAACTAAACCGAGTTTAGTAAATCAGTTTGGTTGCTTTCTACTAAAACTGTTTGTTGCATAACGGCTAGATTTGTAATGTATGCTGAACTTCGGTAGTTGGTTACAAAAGTGGGTTTTATTTACTAAATTGTGGTTAGTTCCTGCAGCTAAACGGGTTTAAGTAACTTTATTTAGTACGTACCAAATTTAAGTAAAAAACGACTCTACTAAACAGTTTAGTAAAACAAATATTCTCAGTGTAGCTCATATCATATCCTACGAAAAACCGGCCAAGTGCGAGTCGGACTCGCGCACCGAGGTGGACCACAAAAACAAAACCAACGTTTCTTGTATGGGGACCCACCTTAATTTTTCACATTTAATTTTTTTTTTATTTGTTACTTTTTTTGCGTCTTGTTTACTACATTTCATTATATTGTTAGTACTCGTATTAATCATTCATTCTTCTTCTCTGTTAGCTACCCATAAAAGTGTTAATAATTAAGTCAGGTTGACTGGCAGAGATTGCCTTAGGTAATAAGTCCACCTTTTGTACACTTTTGTATTGGAAAGCAATAAAGTATATTCTATTCTATCATATCAGCCAAAATAACACATATTCTGTGAAAATTTCAACCGGCTAGCTATTACGGTTCCAATTATACAAACAGACAGACAGAGAGACAGACGGACAAACGGTTATTATAATATTTGTTTTCCGTCTATAGTTTTCGCGTTTTTCTAAATTTTATGAGGCAAAGTGCCAAAAGCGCTCAGTCGTGTTATAATTATTATTTTTTTATTTTATTGTATGGAAATCAAAGATTCTGTATTCTATAATTGAAGACGTGAGTGGACGAAGGTACTATGTAAAATTTTTTTAGAAATGCATTTTTTACCGTAAATGAAGGTGTTATGTGCCGAGTAATCAAGTGGCACTGACAGAAAATCCGAAATCACGACGGAAATAGGAGTTATTCAAGTGGTGAAGATGTTATGTACACGAAATTGTAGGTATTTCCGTGGAAGAAGGAGTCATGGTCACATATAACACCACGAGTCAGTAAGCCTGGATACGCTATACATAGGAGGACAGGGGTAGCCGCGCGTCGGCGCACACGCGCCAGCGCGTCAGTCTAGCGCCGGCGACCGATCTTAGTCTCCGTCCGCCGCTCAGGCGGAGCGAACGTGCGCGTCTGTCACAAAATGCCTCATTGTGCAGTGCTTTGGTGCAAAAAGTCGTCGAAAAATTCAAACTTGAACACAGATGGAGTCACCTTTCACGAGTAAGTACTTTCATTCAATTTGATAGCATTTTTCGCTTGAATTTCAGTAACAAACATCGGCGTAAATATGTATGGAGAGCTCTTTTCTGCTTACCCACCATAGGTCGACTATCGTGTTGGATGCAGTTAGCTCTTGTAATTTTTTTTGGTTTATTGATAAATATGTATGTTAAATGTATACAGATATTTCATGCATTCTGCCTTATTGCCAAAGGACATTTCTTCTAGTCAACCTCAGCAGGTTTCCTCGTTCAATATTCGTTTATCGCGCTTTTTTCATTCAACCAGTACCTACCGGTTTTTACTTTTGAGCGACTCTAAAGGAATTAATTTCTTTAGGTCATGCGTCTACCGGGAATTAGTCTTGTTATGCTTAGCATTAACAAAATTAATTCATAATGAATACCCCGTTAGCATTTAGCACTGCTAAGCGCCCTGATGAATAAAAATTAATGCTAAATGCTAAGCAATAATCACATTTAATTTTAGTTAGCATTGCTGTTTCGTTCGTAAAACTTTGTTGGTTCGTTTGTTTTGGAACGCACAAAGCAATGAAGTATGTGCTATTTATCTGTGGTACTGCTAAATGCTATATAGCGCCTGCGCTCCGCTGCTAGCTAGCTAGCTAGCATCTAAATGCGAAATGCGATGCGATCATGCGAGTGAGGGGTCGGAATTATCATCTGTCACGTGATCATTAGTTTTGGTCATATCTACAGAACCACTGGACTTAGACCCATCGTATTGGTACTCAAACTGAACGTCTCGGTGAGATCTACCCATCTGTCACGTGTTAATTTGTTTTGGTCATATCTCGAGAACCACTGAACTTAGACCTATCGTGTTGGTACTCAAACTGAACGTCTCGGTGAGATCTACCCATCTATAATAATTTGTTTTGGTCATACCTGGAAAACCTCATTTTACCGTAAAAAAATTAAATATCCAGGTGGGTATGGCTGGTTAGTTTGTTAAAAAAGGCAAAGCCTGGAAAACCTCATTTTACCGTAAAAAAATTAAATATCGAGGTGGGTACTCATAAATTTTTTATGTTAGGGTAGATTTTCGCGAATTTTTCGCGAAGTCATATTGCAATATAATTTGTCATATCGTTGGCTAAGTAATTAGCAAATAGTTGTTAATAATATAATAATTTTTTTTTTGGTTACAAAACTTTTCGACTTTCTAACATTATTTTTTTAATTTTGGAAAATTCCAATAACAAATACTCCAATAAGATAATACCAATGTACGAGGTCTTACATATCATTGTTTTGGAAATTTTATGTAGATTTATAATAAAGTATCCGAGGTATCTCAGAACTTAGAACTATTATCGTGTTTATGCGAAAATCTGCAAATTCGCAAAATTGTGAAAGGGGCGTTGCCTTTGTTCATTTAAGAGAAAGTTATATTATTCCCTTGATGTAAAGAAGGGTTAAATATTGTTAAATCCGTTTCATCTTTTCATCGCGAATCGACACAATGAGCGACTTATTGTATGAATCCCGTTCAAACGTATGGAAGACTGGCGTCACTTGGCTACCTACGCGCTCGGCCAATCACGGCGTTCCATGCACCGCTCCCGCCTCAGACTTCACACCCCTTTGGCGGCTACCTCGGTTCTCATACAAACGATGCCGTATTTCGTATCCAGGCTTACTGACTCGTGTATAACACCTTATTCCAGTTTGATCATCTCCAAAGATCATCTCATAAATTGAATTTTTTGTTCATGATGAAGGAGCTATGTGGTACAAAACACCTTCATCCACAAAGCAAAAAAAAAACATAATGCATGGTTTTGTACGCTTTTCATGTATATACAAAGTAAACTTAGTCAGTTAGTTATCAGGAATAGAAAAAAATCAATTCAAAAGAAAAAATTATTAAAAAAATTAAAAAAACTTTGACCCCATTTTTCTCAGCTTTTTGTTTTTTTTACAAAGCACCTTTGTCACCTGATGTCTTCAATTGTTAGTAATCAAATCAACGACGAATCAATAGGCAACTTCTGAATATACTGAAGTACATCCAGCATTACCATTTAAAAAAAAATTACCATATCTTCGCTTTCAACCAGCCCGCAAATTCGCTACATTCAACAGGTTGATGTTAACTATAGGTTAAGGAAGAGCGTCTCATAAAAACAATGCTTACTTATACTAATGACCTATTCGTGCGCAGACAGGCGAGGCCGTGGGTCGACTTATTTAGTATAGTAATAGACTTAGTATTGTCCAATGACGTAGCCAAATTTACAAACTCGTACGTATTAAAATACAAATTTGCGAGAATATTTTCGTCCTCCAGAATTCCTCGGTCCGACCAGACGCAAGCGAAGCCGACCGTGTCAATGCTCTTAGGCTCGTTATCGATTAAAACAACAGAACAAATTAAACTACCCATATAAACTAAACTATCTTGTCCATATCATGTTAGGAGCTTCTCGCTAGACGGCTGGATCGAGCCTGCCTGATGCAGAAGGCGGTCTTGCTCGACACCGCTCGAATTGTCTGGAGATTTCTCTCTCTCGTCCATTTTGCTAATATTTCTTAGAGTTACTTAGTACGAGTATATTAATAGATTTAGTAATGTCCAATGTCGAAGCCAAAGTTACATGGTCGTATATTATTCGTACATTATTATTAAACACTAGACGAAAATTAACGAGCACATTTTCATCCTCCAGAATTCTCGGTCCGACCGGACGCAAGCGAAGCCGACCATGTGAACGGTCTTAGGCCCGTTTTTGATTAAAAAACAGATCAATTAAATTTTTATACAGTATCATAAAAAATATATTTCACTTAAAAACGTGCAAAAGGTAGTACTTAATGCCTATGGCATTTTCCAACAGTCTACCCTTTATAACGTATTCATACCCGGGTACGATTAGGTGCAACAAAACAATATATTATAGTCATAATAAACGTATATGAAAAATAGTTTTAACCCGCCCGGGTTCATACCGCACTGAATGAAAGTTCGGTTGAAATGGCTATGTTAAATAATTCAGTTCAGTGTATCCGGCACGACAAAGGAAAGCACTGACATGGCACCTAGTTTAGCAAGGTGTTATGGGTTGACATCACGTATGTAATAGGTGACGTAGCCAACCGTGTCAGTCTCCATAAAAAAAACTTATAACACCCCTCTTTTTTACGTCGGGGCAAATTCTAGTTAACAAATTTCATCTAAACGTGGGAATGTACCCGCCATGCTCACTGGTACTTCGCCGTTATTCTTTACCTCTCGCTGTTAATATTTCCTCGTTCGTTCTCAACAGAAGTTCAAAGAGTCGTCATTAATATTCAAGAACAGACGTTTCCGAGCGCACTGCGGTACTGCACTCTACATTAAACATCAATTAGCGTTGTTTTTGCCAAGGTCAAAAGAATTCAAAAGAATAGAAGCAGCATCAACTTGTCTAGTGGGTTAAAAGTCATTAAGGCGCTAGGGTGAGCCAATTTACACGTTATTTTATAAAAAGCGACATTTGGCGCCGAGCCACCCATATGGTTTCTAACGACGCCCATGATATTCGGTCGTACGCGGTGGTTGCGAATGCCATGCCAGCCTGACAGGTGCTTATTCACGTCTCTCTTGAAGGACCCGAGACTGTCTTTGGGGGGAAATATGTAGGCAGGGAGAGCGTTCCAGAGTTTACCAGTTCTGTGGAGGAAAGATCTGCAGAACCGATTGCTACGCATCCGTGGTAAGTCCAGCGTATATGGATGCAATATTTTTATATTTGATATTTATTAATTTGTTACTTTAGTTAGACATAATGTCAAGCTTATCTATTTTTCTGCCTAAATTTTAGTTTAAATTTTTGAAGGTGCTTGTGTCTTTGAAAAATAATAAAAAATACATAAATGTAATACTTTTTTTTTATTTTGTTGAGTTCATTTTCAATGTACCTCGAAGATCGTGTAATGCACGAGATCTGTGAATTTTTTTCTAATCTTTATTTTATTTTGGTGCTTTGGTGCTCGCAGTGACTGTACCAGCCCCTTTAAAAACTACATTCAGTAATGTGTAATTGTGTATGCATTTAAAAAAAAGCAACGAGTCTTACAGTAGTCACCAATGAAGTGTAACATTTATTTCACACTGTGTTTATAGAATCACGGTTAACAGCTGTTGACGTGCGTACGCCAACTGTGTAGGTCGCACTAAAGAATAATAAAATACTTACTTCACTTACAAAATTAAGTCACTTCCTTAACGCATTTCCGCTTCATTCGCAAAATTACAGCCCACACCGAGGGCTAAGAATACGTTATACATCAAAAACTAAGAAAGCAATAAATTCATGACTGGCGTGCACAGAAACGTATTACAGATATGTTTATCTCTATCACACTTGTGGACAACGAGCCCTGTCATATGTAAGTTGTGACTTGTGTGCCGTTTAGGTTACGTTGGGGTCGAAGCGTCCGAACGAAGTAAATTATCTACGCAATGGTAATTCTTTACTTTTGAAGTATTTTCTCCAGGGTGGAAGCGAGCGTAGTAATGAAGTGGAAGAGGCTAGCCTTACTGCCAGTGGCGTAACTAGGGTGGTAGAAATTTAGTAAATTTCTGCAAGTTACATTTATAGTTTCTTTAGTTCGATTAGAGTTCGAATCAATGGTATTATTTTAACCGTCAAGCATGTGTTAAGGACATAATAAGAGTGGAAGAAGCGGCAGAGGTGTGTCAGGAGTGGACTGATGATCGTGGCACGTGGAGAGCGGTTGTCTCTGCCTACCCCACTGGAAAACAGGCGTGTTATATTTTGTGTCCAGCTGTAGTGGCACCAGAACATTGTCACACTCACTTGTGAACTCTCAAACTAACGTCAAAACGACCTAGCCCTCTCTCGCTCTTCACATCGGTGGAGAGCGAGAGGGACTGCGCCGGTCGTTCGTACACATCCCTGTTGATGTTTTTGAAGCGACGCTTTTAGGACGTTTGGGAAGAGGAAAACTCAGAAAAAGTGAAACGTCACGAAAATACGAAAGGAAGTTGCAACGCTTGGCATTGGCTGGGCCGAGCGTACTGTTGCCCTGAGCGCCATCTATGAGAGTATTTTTAAGTCGAACCAATTTGTTAGTAGATTTAGGATTTTGTATACAAAGCGTCACAAGCTTCGCTTCTGTCGATTGTCTCAAGACACCACACCTTTTTTTTTATTTTTTACCCCGTAAAGTAAATGCTAACTACTTCATGGCTCGACTGAAATACTATTTTTATATTCGCATTTTCAATAAACTGAATTATATTTGAAAGCTTTTAAGCTGATTTCATATTCACGGCATACAAACAGCGACTATGCTAGAATTTTCTAACGCTATTGAAGATAAATTAGTTTTTTCAGAACTTTTCGCAAGAATAAATGAGCAGGTATAAGTGTCTCAGTATCGGACTAATCTAATAAAATTCTAAATCGAATTTATTTGAGCGCCTGATGACCGCTTGGTTCGAAACCAACGTCGTGTACTTTCTTTCTCATTCCGAGTTTGGTAAGTGCATTTACGTCGTAAACGCGCTCCTTCGTTAGATTACATTTAATTATTTTTTTTTATTAATTGTGAAAGACACATACACAATTAGATCGTCACGATTTTTCCGGGAAGCAGAGAAGGGCGTATTCCTTGCCGTCCAATTTATCTTCGCAACACTCGTCGCAGATAAACTGAGCACCCTCTTGTTGTTGACATTGGGCTTTTGGGAACCCATCGGTTCGCAAAATCGTTTCTTTGTCGCACCTCTAGGGTAACTGTCTTCCGGCGAGTGTGTTTCCTGAATCCTTAAACCTAGCATGGTGCCTCTCTGAGCGTGGGTTCGCGAGGAGAGATGTTTTTGGCTCTATCGACTGTAACATTGGCCCCTCGGTACATCCAGCAATGATGGTTTACATTTAAAAATTGCCCTTGGTTTGGGATGGTAGGATAAAATATACTCGCCACTGCCACTTGAGCACAGCCTATCGACTACTTTGGTTGGTGCGTCGGCAAATTGAGTCGTTACGCACCATATCGCGCAGCTACATCAGGGGTACACTGTAGGTAGGTATCCGGTATATATGTGTTGCCTTTGTTAGTACTTGAAATAATACAGTGTTTGCGTGTGTCATTTACAAAAATATGAATACAATCTCCTGTTTTATCGACTCTGTGACTTTTGTGAGTTTATGATATTGCTTTACTGGTTAATACATTGCAACAAATTATTCTTGTTCGCCTGCATGTACTTCTTCCACATCCCAAAGGTTGGTTAGAATAGAATGTCTCACGGCATTAAGCTCGCCAATTGTGCCTAATTTGTATAAATTGGTGTTCAATGAAGAATAAATACTTTTCGCTGCAATAATATATACTTAAGTACATTCAATGTCATTCGGTGGGTGTTCAGTGACTGCGTAAAAATATGTACCTACGAAGAATCAAAGGAACTGAAATAAGCCAATAAAACTTAAGAAACATTTTCAATTCGACGGCGTTAAAACAATTTTACTGAAATACTTAGACTCCTTCCAATTGCCATTTCGACAGAAGTTCGTACGCACAAGTCGCGCGAAACTTTTCCTGCCCAAAGTTCTCGTCGCCGCGCTACATAAATCGAGAAAGCAAATTGGCAGATCTCACACGAACTTTCCGTTAGTTCTGATACTGACGAGCAATTCTTGCCATAGAAATAACTCTTATACATATTTCTGGTAACACCTCGTTAAAGTCAACATTACTCAAGAGTCAAGATGGTGACAACATTTCGATTTGAAATCGAAATGTTCAATTTCACTTTTGCAAAGAACCACTTAGAAATATTACTTTTTTTTTCTACTTTATGAAATAGGGCTTTAGCCGACTGTCGACTATGCCAGCCCCATCGTAACTGCTAAACAATCTCTAGCCTCTGAGGCCTAGATATGCTTGGAAAAATGTAGTGAGCACTCTGCATTTTTCCGTAAGGGCCTAAATATCATATTAGTTATACAATATCTTATGTACAATTTGTCCATAGTTATATATTTATTTTTCGTGACTGTCATTTCATTTACTTTCGTTCCATTTTGATAAACCTAGAAATGTTTAGTTCAGAGACTGTTAGATATACCTACTTTATAAGTATTATGTTCAGTTGCTGTCACAACTAGAATTCAGTTACAGCTCATATTTAATCATGCACAAATACGAGTTTATACGTATTACGTAGATTTCATCATATGTGTAGGTACATTTAGCTAATATAATGACGTCATATTTCGTGACGTCATTCAGAGACTGTCACACCTAGAAATAATAATTCAATACCGGCATAAATAGAAACTATTACTATGTAGACAGGCATGTTGATTTTGTTGCTCAACGTTAGTTGCCAGCAACAAGCTCTGTGTATCAGATTGTACGGAAAAGTGGTTCCCCCAAACCCTCCGCTTGGGTCTAGTCTAGGTACCTATGACTATTAGTCCTTGCATCTCACGAAGCTACACGAACCAAAGTAAATGTATCTAAATATTAAATGTAAATGCCTAAGGTAAATTAGAATTAGGTAAAAGTTAGGAGGTTTTTTTTTGTTGCTTCCGAACTGGGTGGCTGTGCCCGAGGTCGAAGCCTCAGGCGTAGCCAACTTCACTCCCGAGGAAATGCCAGTGCCAGGCTTGGAGGCGGACTAATGTCGCTGGGTAAAGGCTTAGATCCGTGTATTGTAGGAGTAGGAAAACATATTCCCCGGAAGCGCGTTCCACACCTTTGCAGTGCAACATAAGAACGATTTATAGAATCGTGCAGAACTCTTCTGTCGACAACAAAAGGGTGTTCCACAAGAGTATAGCGGGTTTGCCGAAGGCGAACAGGAGGAGGAGGGATGAGGGAAGCAAGTTCGTCAGAGCAGCGGCCATAGTAGTACCGATAAAACAGGTGCAATGACCCAACGATACGTCTGTGCTTTAGAAATTGAAGGTCCTTTGTAAGTACAGGAGTATTCGGTGCTATACGTTAAGCAATTAGACGATAATCAATCAGGCGACGATAAACGATAAGCTTTGAAACTTGATGGCTGGTCGGAGCATGTAACTCGGCCACCCACGCTGAACAGGGTTGCTAAAACAAGTGGCGACGTAGTGTAACTACAGTAGCCGGTGTTATTAAGTTGCTAGTCACAAATATACTTGTATTAATATGTATGAAAAAGTACCCTGCGAAGTTTCTTGCCGATTCTTCTTCATGGGTGTAATCGGACCGGATAAAACAAATTGTGACAAGTTCGAGTGCAGTCGATAAACAATCATCCATAAACAACAATGATAAACAATAAACAACAGTGTCATATTGAGTCATGCATAATAGCCAAGTGCGAACATTGTTTACTCACAAATTATTTTCCACGTTATGTTTCACCACGCGCAAAATGTTTAGGAGCTTACAGGCTGTGACAGACAAACGGACGAACAGACGGACAGACAGGTAAACAACTTACCGAATTTATTGTTCATTCTGGAGAAGAAGAATGGCGTTTATTCTGTAACGAGTAATATTATGTGAGGTTAATTCTGGAGAAGAATGAAGTTTATTCTGTAACGCGGAATATTCTGTGAAGTTCATTCTGGAAAAGAAGAATGACGTTTATTCTGTAACGAGGAATAATATGTAAGCTTAATTCTGGAGAAGAATTATGTTTATTATGTATCGATGAATGTTATGTGAAGTTCATTCTAGAGAAGAATTATGTTTATTCTGTAACGAGGAATGTGAGGTGCAGTTCATTCTTATATTTGTAAGGGCACCAGCATCGCTGACCACGGAATCTTAAAATAATACAACGAATAAAAATGTTTTAATTTCTTTGGGGATTTTTTTTAATGATTGGAATTTTCTTTTAAAACCGTTTAAAAAAGGCAAAGCTCACTTACCTTCGAGAGATGCAAGACGTATATGACAGAATGGTGGGCGGGCGTGAACAAGTTTAGTGGCGACAGATTTCAGTAACTTTCTCCTAGGCACCTGTATAGGCAAGTTTCAGCACTGACTTCGGTCTACTGAACGGGTGGGACACAGTATTGGAGAATGTTTTAGTTTCGTCTTAGCTATGTTAATTAACTCGAATGTACAGCGTATTGTTTTGAAACAATTTATTCCTACCAGTACCCTAATCACGAGATTTAACCTACACCGCGTTCTACGCTACACCGTGTTCTCCGCATCGATGGTTCTCCGCATCATTTTGTATGGAGAAACGGAGCAGCGCCTCCAGTGATAGATTTGCAAACTTCATTTCTCCACACAAAATGATGCGGAGAACACGGCGCGTAGCGTATTACGCGGTGCAGGTTAAATCTCGTGATTAGGGTACAGGTATCCCTTCTAACAGATGAACTCTCTCGTTTTGCTGATTTTAATTATTGGAAAAAGTTTAAGCTAAAAAAAACTAATTTATTTTGTTTTGAGGGTTGCGTATCGATACGGAAGATCATTACTAAGACGTCTGTCTGTCTGTTCATTCATCCGAGGGCTGTATCTTTTGAACCGTAATAGGTAGCCGGTTGAAATTTTCAGAGTATGCGTTATTATTGCGGATATATCAACCAATAAATTCCAATAAAAAAAGCAAAAAGCTAAAAATTAAGAGGGTCCTCATACAATAATCATAATAAATGGAAGAGCACCATCTACCGAATGATCATTTAACTAACATTTTAACTACAAAAGTATGACCCGAAAGTTATGAAAATGGTCACCGATAGATGGCGTGAAGGATACGAAAACTCAATATTTTTTACAATAGATGTAAAAACGGTATTACAAAGACAAAGACAAAGATATTTATTAGCAAATCATAGAGCACACAAATACAGAGCTGAAAATATACAGTGCACGTACACTCCATGAGGCACGTCAATACATACTCGTAAGTAACTAAAACACTTACTTAGGATACCAATTGTGTAGGTACCTATTTGTTTTATTATTTGTTATGTATTTAAATACATTATCAATTCACTTTATAAATTCGCATAGCTTATATAAGCATTTTTCATGTAACAGATTGTTCAGACGGGTGCGGAATTTGTTGTCATCTATTTCCCTTCTTAGGTTATCAGGTAGAATCTCATACAACTTTGGACCTATCACCCTAGGCAGCTTTTCCGCCATTGCCAACCGATGTGGAACTGGTCGTAGGCGACCCGTGTTCCTTGTAGAGTATGCTGTTTCATTTACATTTACATACAAAGCGTTAAACTTGGTGTATATAATTGTAGTTATTATTTATTATATTACAAAATATATCGTTCATAGATACATTCAAAAAATTAAAACCCATGAAAACGCCATCTATCATTCGTCATCATCATTTAGCACATGATCAAACATGTAAATATTATTAATGGTTAGGCCGAATGCTCTCGCGCAATCGATGGCTGTATGGTCTTGTGTAATGTACTTTAACCTAGTCCTATCCTTGTTCCCCCCCATACACCTGTCTCTCTCTCTCTCACCTGATGGAGCGAAGACTGACAGCAAGTGCTGTCGAAAATGAACTGAAAAGGCTTTCAGTGTGCAAATTCGCCTTGCTACGCGCGGACCGTTACTGTCGTCGTAGCCCTTCCCGCCAAAATCATACCACGCTACCGCCGGGTCGTTCGTTACCCAGATTTTGAGTACTTCGCCAAGTACTGTGTATGCTCGGATATATAAACCCCAAAGGAACTGCTTCGTTATCTTCATCACCGCGGCTGCAACTCTCAACAACCTGTGGGAGAGGAAGGAACAGCGTGGTGGCCACCAGCGCAATCCAGGAAGTCTCCATCAGGGTGAGTCTTCCCACCTTCCTTATTCTTTTACCCCTAGGACATTGTGCATTGCATAAGACCATCCATACACTTTGTGCGAACCGATATAGGCCTTTTTCTACTTTATAAATTTTCTAAAATCCAGCGACCTACCGCGCCGCCATAAGTTGGTCCTTCGAGCCGGATCCCCTGTCGGTTCGCGTATATTTTTTCATTATTCATTTATTTTAGTATGCATTAAAAATGCCTAACGATCCCGCAGATAAATCTGGTGAGAGCGAACGTCAGCAAAGACTGTTTGAGCGTAGCGCGAAGCGCACAGAAAGTAAGGTGTGTACGTACTTCGAGCGCGCTCAAGCTATCTATGATAAAATTCCTCAAATCACACCGCAAAATGTGGATTCGTTCGTCGCAACCGCAGCTACGATCGACTTGATCCGCAAAGAATTTCAAACCGCGTTAGATGAGCACAATATATTACTCGAATCCAATCCAAATGCCGCGGAGCCTAACTACAGCGCTATTAATGCGTTCGAGGATTTATACTCGCAAATAAAGTACAAATATAATGAGATAATCTCTTCCCGCGCAAGTAGGCAACCTAGTCAAAATAATGACTCGCATAAATCACTTCGTCAGTCGCCGAAACTGCCGCGCCTCGAATTATGTGCATTCAATGGAGACGTTCAAAATTGGCCGATGTTCTATGAAACTTTTAGAACAGTCATCCATGAAAATAGTGATCTGTCTGATGGTGAGAAAATTCAATACTTGGTAGGCAGACTCACTGGCAAAGCGCAAAACATTTGCCAAGGTTTCTTACCTACATCAGAAAACTATATTGTATTGTGGAACGCTTTACTAAACAAATACAATGACAAACGAGTTCTAGCCGCTTCCTATCTCGACCAGTTACTAAACTTGCCACCTGTCGTCGGTGAGCCTACATCCAGCAGTCTAGAAAATTTCATTGACAAATTCTCTTCTACAATTGCCGCGTTAAAACAACTGAACATCGACCACTTGGACGATTTTGTGTTCATTCATGTTGGTTCGAAAAAACTGGGTGTAGAAACAGTAAAAATGTTCGAAATGTCTATCAGAGGCGAATCAGAAATGCCTACGTCGGCAAAGTTCATAGACTTTGTTCGAGAACAATCCCGCGTTTTACAGCGCGCGTATGCGGGTACGTCGAAAACTCCGCAACCGCAGCGCGAAAATAATCTGTCGTCCGCCAATAAGTACAACTCGCCATCAGCCAAATCGACTTCCCATCTCCCGCCGACACCGCGTAATAATTACAATAATAAAAACTCATTCAAGACATTCGTAAGTGTCCCGGACGAACGATGTGTTTCCTGTGGAGGAGTTGATCATGTACTGCTATATCACTGTTCTAAATTCACCTCTATGTCCGCCCGGGAACGATTTAATTTCGTTAAAACTAATAAATTATGTGTAAATTGCTTGAGTAGCAAACACATACTCCGCCAATGCAAATCGGAAGCCAGGTGTCGTCTTTGCTCCCGATCGCACCATACGCTACTTCATTTTGAAGTAAATAATGATTTCCCGCTCTCCAATACTGTAAATAATGCAAATAATAGGTATCGAAATGCCTCCGCCACTCCTCCGCCAGCCGCCTTCGCCCCCGCTCCCGCCGCCTCCGCCGCTGCCTACACCGGCGCTCGCGTCGCCGCGCACTCCGCCGCCGCCACCGCTCCCTCCATCGTAGCGAGGCCTCCGCCTCCCCCGCTTCCGCACGCCCCCGCCGATACTGCCTTATCACTTTGCTCCGTCGGGCCGTGTCTCGCTGAAACCACCGGGTTTCCTAATAACACCGTTCTACTGAGCACCGCTTTATGTAACGTACTAGATACCGATACCCGCACCGTGCGTACTATACGTATTTTGGTAGATAATGCCTCGCAAAGAGACTTGATTACCGCCGCTTGTTGTCATAGATTGAACTTAAATATTCATCCGCTACCGCGAAACAACTCTGTTGCAGGAGTAGGTGATATTACTAATCCTATTGAAGGAATCACCTGCCTAACCATCCGCTCCCGCCTCGACGATTCTGTAGGGTTCACAATACAACCGTACGTCGTAAACCGCATCACCAATGAATTACCATGCAATAAAATAGATATTTCGCCCTTCAAGCACTTACATAACATACCGCTCGCAGATGATAATTATTATGAGCCTGGCCAAATCGACGCTATTGTCGGAGCCAACTTGTTCCTCCGCATTCTAGGTAGTAATAAGATCGTTGGTTCTGACAACGAACCGGGCGCAGTCGAAACCTCATTAGGTTATTTAGTTTCAGGAGAAGTGCCTCTAATACCTACCGCTTACAATACAGTGCGTACCTACTGTAACATAAATGACTCGCTCGAGAAAAATATGAATCGGTTTTTCGAGTTAGAGGATGTTCCCGCCGCGTCGCCGTTCACACCGGAAGAGCAGGAATGTGAATTGATTTACGCTAACACTGTCAAGCGCGACGCGAAGGGTCGGTACAGCGTTGCATTACCTTTCAAGGACGAGCCGACCTTGGGTGACTCACTGAAGTTGGCCGAGCGTAGATTTCAGTCATTAGAGCGAAAACTGTCATCTGATACTGCGATTAAGTGCGAATATGACAAGGTCTTTGACGAATATCTACAGAAGGGCTACTTAGAACCTGTTGGGCTCTTTTCGGAGCATGTTGCTCAGACGCACGCGCATATTCAACAATACGTTATCCCGCATCATAGTGTAGTTCGACAAGATAAATCGACTACAAAGGTTCGAGTAGTGATGGACGCAAGTATGAAGACTAGTTCGGGTCATTCGCTCAATGACTTCTTGCACACTGGTCCGAATTTACAAAATGAACTATTTAAAATTATTTTAAACTTTCGCTTATACCCGATAGCATTGAGTGCTGATATACGTCAAATGTACATGCAAATACATGTTGACGAAAAATATAGACGTTTTCAAAGAGTATTGTACCGATTTAATAAGAATGAACCGCTTAGAATATATGAACTGACACGCGTACCGTTCGGTTTACGCTGTAGTCCGTATCTTGCGCTGCGAACAGTACGCCAATTAGCCGCAGACGAGCGCTCTCGTGCGCCACTGGCCGCACTGGTAGCAGAACGAGACATCTACATGGATGATTTAGCTACAAGCTGCTCCACTGTAGGTGAGGCCACAGAACTCTCGAATCAGCTGATCGATTTGTTCTTTGCTGGAGGGTTCGAGCTGGTGAAGTTCTCGAGTAACTCACCACAAGTAATGAAAGGCATACCTACTGCTCACCGCGTCTCGGAAGCGGTAGAATTTAGCTCTGATGATCACTATAAAATCCTTGGGCTGCACTGGCTACCTGGTGTTGACGTTTTTACGTTTACCGTTAGCGCAGAAAACCGCAAATGTACGAAACGTACCATTTTATCTACGATTGCCCGTTTGTGGGATTTAATGGGATACGCCGCTCCTGCTATTCTTTTAGCAAAACTGATTCTTAAATCGTTATGGGAAAACAAAATTGATTGGGATGAGTCTCCTCCTGCAGGTGTCGTCTCGCTCTGGCACCAGTTTGTGACAGAGCTTCCCTACCTACAAAATATTCGATTACCGCGACACATCGGTGTCGATGCTGACTGTACTGTCTCACTACTAGGATTCGCAGATGCTAGCGAGAAAGCTTACGGAGCCGTGGTCTATATACACGTGTGGTTCCCGCTAGAACAGCGTTACCGAATGACTTTGGTTTGTGCAAAATCGAAGGTGGCACCGCTGCGTAATATTTCGCTCGCTCGTCTCGAACTTTGCGGAAATTTAATTCTCGCAAAATTAATGCGTGTCGTGATCGATACCTACACCGCCCGCTGCACTATAAACAACGTGCTCGCATTCACGGACAGTACAGTGGCGCTCGCTTGGATACATTCTGCCCCCTCTCGTTGGCAAACCTTTATCGCAAATCGAGTTAGTAAAATTCAAGATAATATCGCAGCGAGTAATTTTTATCACATACCTGGTAAAGACAATCCCGCGGACTGCCTGTCGCGTGGCTTGACGCCCGCACAGCTGATAACGCACCCGCTATGGTTTGATGGACCGAGTTTCGCTCACTTACCTTTCGATGAATGGCCGGTCCACAAATTTGACCCGCGCACCGTAGACGAGCCGCCTGAAATTAAAATAAATGTGATGTCCACTACTACTGACTTACTTGATCCGCCACTGCTTGTCACGGTCGCCTCTCGCATCTCTTCGTGGTCGAAGCTACTTAGAGTCGTAATCTACATTTACAGATTCATTAAAAAATTGTCCAATAATTTCGAAATAGCACATCTAAATCACGCTGAACTGGCCGTGATAAAGGCAGTTCAACACGTTCATTTTATGGAAGAATTTAAAAATGCACGATCGGGTAAAATTCTCTCGCCCGCATTCAGGAAACTGAACGCCTTTGTCGACGAAACTGGTGTTTTTCGTGTGGGTGGAAGACTAGCCAATTCTAGTCTGCCCTACGATAGCCAGCATCCGATCCTGCTTCCGCGCCGCGATCACGTCGTTGATCTCATTATTGATTACCATCACCGCAAATACCTACACACCGGGCCTCAGCTTCTCATGTCGCTACTGCGACAGAAGTATTGGATCTTAGCGGCACGTAATATAGTGCGCAAGCGAGTGCAACAATGCAACATCTGCTTTAAAACTAATCCAAAACCCCAATTCCCGCTGATGGCTGATCTGCCCGCGTGCAGGGTAAATGAAGTTAAGAGTTTTTGTCATTCTGGCGTAGACTACGCCGGACCTCTGAATATTTTGCCTATTCGGCGCAGAGGAACGCGAAGCGTAAAGGCTTACATATGCCTTTTCGTGTGTTTAGTAACTAAAGCCGTACACATCGAACTGGCCTCAGACTTGAGCACTGAATCATTTTTGAGCGCCTTTAAACGTTTCATCGCACGAAGAGGTCCTGTAAGCTGCGTATATTCCGACTGCGGAACGAATTTCGTTGGCGCAAAATCATATCTTGACGTCATCTATGACTTGATCGCCACCGAGGAGTACCAAGATAAGTTCGCAAACGAACTTCGGGAAAATAACATCGAATGGAAGTTCAACCCACCATCGGCTCCCCACTTTGGCTCCATGTGGGAAACGAACGTTCGTTCGGTCAAATTACATCTCTATAAAGTTGTGGGCAACCAGCTTCTCACCTTTGAAGAAATGCTCACAGTTCTCGTCCAAATCGAGGCTATTCTCAACTCGAGACCTCTCTCCACGTTGAGTTCTGATCCTACCGAGCCTCTAGCGCTCACTCCAGCTCACTTTCTCACATTAACGCCTCTTAAATCCTTCCCTTCGGAGGACGTTTCTCGTGAAACCATTGATCTCCTTCACAGGAAACGCAAAGTCGATCATATTATTCAATCGTTTTGGCGAAGGTGGAAAATAGAGTACCTAAATAATTTACAACCGCGTCCAAAATGGAATACTGCCTCGCAGCCTCTTCAGAAGGGCACTGTCGTAATACTCAAATCTGGGGACTGCGCCCCTTTGAACTGGCCTCTAGGTATAGTCGAAGATACCTTTCCTGGGAAAGATGGAGTAGTTAGGGTCGTGAATGTTCGTACTAAGACTGGAACATATAGGCGCCCAGTGGTAAAAATTTGCCCATTGCCTAGCCAGTAACACTTCCTATAGTCATTATTATATTTTAACCGCAAAAAAAAAATATTAATTAATAATAATCTAATTTATAATATTTGTTTTAAGTTTGAGTTCGCTCTTGCTTCACTCTGCAATTTTGCCATTCACCGCATTGTCGCTTATAATCGCATACTTTAACTCATAGTTTAACCGCATTGGAATATCCATTATTTAACCGCTTCAGTTAGAAATCTGTTTATTAATTCAATTAGTTTTCGCCGCAATAATATTAATTTCTTTTCACTTAATTTTGAAAGGACTGGGTCCTCTCAAGCTGGGGGGCATGGTTAGGCCGAATGCTCTCGCGCAATCGATGGCTGTATGGTCTTGTGTAATGTACTTTAACCTAGTCCTATCCTTGTTCCCCCCCATACACCTGTCTCTCTCTCTCTCACCTGATGGAGCGAAGACTGACAGCAAGTGCTGTCGAAAATGAACTGAAAAGGCTTTCAGTGTGCAAATTCGCCTTGCTACGCGCGGACCGTTACTGTCGTCGTAGCCCTTCCCGCCAAAATCATACCACGCTACCGCCGGGTCGTTCGTTACCCAGATTTTGAGTACTTCGCCAAGTACTGTGTATGCTCGGATATATAAACCCCAAAGGAACTGCTTCGTTATCTTCATCACCGCGGCTGCAACTCTCAACAACCTGTGGGAGAGGAAGGAACAGCGTGGTGGCCACCAGCGCAATCCAGGAAGTCTCCATCAGGGTGAGTCTTCCCACCTTCCTTATTCTTTTACCCCTAGGACATTGTGCATTGCATAAGACCATCCATACACTTTGTGCGAACCGATATAGGCCTTTTTCTACTTTATAAATTTTCTAAAATCCAGCGACCTACCGCGCCGCCAATTAATTTAATTCTTCATCCCGTTTCCTCCTTCTTTCCACTTTACACTTAATTAGTTTTAGTATATTTTAATATGTTCCTCATTAGATTTATTTAATTCTAATTAATTTTATTCTTTATTATCTGACGACGACTTACTAAGTCGAAACATAAGAAGATGTATGTGAATTTTTTAATGTATTTTATATAAAATATACACGGTGTTGCAACCCCAACCGTAAACCGTAAAACCCAAAAGGGAGTGATTCTGTACGTGAAATGGAACAACTTTTGTTCTACGACTTTTTAATTTGAAGAAAAAAAAATTTTTTTTCTCCATACATTTTGAGGATAAGTATTTAAAATTTGTATGGAAAAAATATTATTTTTTTGCTTCAAAAAATTTTTCCTTCAAAAAAAATTTTTCGCCACAGAATTTGTTTAGTCTCACATATAGAATAACCCCCTTATGTCAGTTAAAAATATTACGGGAGCAACTTCAACACCGTGTACCTATATAAAAATCTGAAATCAAATAATTGGTATGAATAAAAATATTTAATTCATACATTGTGTAAATATCTCTCAACGTCAAGCTCAAGTAATTTCACACTTAATTTAACCTCCCACAGAAAATAGTCGCTGAAGACGGGCCGCTGTGTGTGCTCGCTCGGTACACAGTACGAATGTGTTTGAAGAACGAGCCAATCTGTTTCTATGCCCTGAACCGAAAATTCGCTTTATCATCTCTACTATCATGAAAAAGTCTATAAATACCAATAGAATAATTTCAATAAAAATCCGAATCTATTACCACTGCATAAAATCGCATTCGCCTCGACAGCGTGAAGTTATAAATTAATTTACTTATTGTACGGTCACGAAGTGAACTGAAGACGACGAAATATATAGAACTCTGTCATATTGACGATATTCCAACAGACCAACTGTCGTGAAAGGTGATAAAGAGAATAGTTAAAGTGGAAAGGTTCTTCACTTGTATCGTGTAGCGAGAAAAAACGTCATCGCGAAGCACGTGGCTGCGTTAATTTGGTGCCAGCAAACTGATAAGCAATATTCACAAACGGTACTTACTAATTTGTGAATGTTTGCCTCACAGTTATCGCGGAGGACCTGGCGAGACACATATTGACTCGGACATTTTTAGGGTTCCGTATCCGGCACGGGACCTTATTACAAAGCCTATGCCGTCTGTCTGTCTGTCCGTCCGTCCGTCCGTCCGTTCGTCTGTCCGAGGGCTGTATTTCTTGAACCGTAATAGGTAGCCCGTGGAAATTTTCACAGAATATGTGTATGGCGGATATAACAACAAATAATAAAAATAAGCAAAAGTAAAAAATTAACGGGGTTCCCATAGAAGAAACTAAAAAGTGTATGCGCGCGCGCCATCTACCGAATAGAGTATGAAGCATTTTAACTAATCATGAATTTTAAATAATATGAAGCATTTCATAAACACGCCATAGATGACGTGAGTGGCGCTAACCATGACATGGCGATACGGAACCCTCGGTGCGTGAGTTCGACTCGCAGTTGGCCGGTTTTTTAATCGTTAACTACTAGTGCCGACTTGCGTGGAGCATTCCTCGATTATGCATACCTACCAACATACATAGCGTCACGCCCTGTGGGGTAGGCAGAGACAACGGATCGCCGCGCGCCACGATCCTGACACTTCTCTGCCTCCTCTTCCACTCTCATAATGTTCTTCATGCATGCTCGTCGGATATGGTACCTACTACGCACTCGGCCATTCTGGTCCAGGTACGTGCGTCTAGTGTGACCCTTCCAGACTTTTTCCACTCGCATTCGCTCCATAAATGTCTTTCGTTAGTCTCCTATCATCCATTCTTCAAATTGACGGAGCCACCGAAGCATTCCTTTCTCAATCCTTGTCGCTATGTCTTCTTTCAGGCCACAACAGCGCTCTCGCACTACACAGCTTTTCAATCTATCTTTCGTTGTATAACTCCCAATGATATGGCGAATACAATTTCGAACATATAATATGATTGGTAACCCCACAATATTTCTAATTATTGATTATGTTACAAATAATTTTTCGTTGCTAAATTGTGACATATTGAAAACTAGCTTTGAACTAACTAGTGAAATTCTTAAAAAGAAAAGAAATGCGGGAATACTTAAAAAAATTAATTATTTTTATTTTTTTATATTTACCTTATTTTTAAATCACCTCTTCTTTCTCTTGTCATACAGTTGACTATGATGTGCACCAGTACCACTGATTAATGTATATAATATGTACTTATGTCTATTAAAAATTATCTACGTAATATATGTATGCGTATACGTAGTATTCGCTTATTTTATACAATGTAGACAAATGTATGTAATGTACCTACTACGGCAGGAAATGAAAACCTATGCTCGCATGTACAGGTAGGTATTATAGGAATTACGTATTATTGGAATACTACGTGACTTGGTACTAACCCCCCTATCGTGACTGAACGAACCGTGTTATTTGTCGAACCCCCCCCCCCCCCCCCCCCCCCAAAATCGGTCACGTAGTATGGCTACGAGCCCATCTAGTTACGAATTTAAACTACTGTTACTTATCGGGCCTTTAGAGATAAAGTATGTGTTGTGCAATCGGGCCTAAGCATAAGAGAGCCTAATTCTAAAATAAAGTTTACCTTACGTACAGCATTTGCCAGTTCATACATTACTAAGCCTATAACGTATGTCTTTCTGTCTGTCTGTCCGTCCTTTCGTCCGTCCTAGGGCTGTATCTTCTGAACAGTAATAGGTAACCGGTTGAAATTTTCACAGAATATACATACATATACATATCACACACGCTGAATCCCGACAATCGGGGTAAGCAGAGTAATCGGTGTTGTGCTGCAAGAACTCTGGTAAATTGCAGCACAACACCGACCACCACGTTTCGCAAAGTATTCGAACAAGATTAAATCGATCAAGCAGCAAGTAAGGCACGAAGACCCACCTGCTGCATTACTCGGTGGAAGTACCGTGCCAAGGTGAGAGGTGGCGAGCCTGTCGCCCTTTAGCACGGCATCTTGTCCTTATCCCTTAGTCGCCTTTTACGACATGCACGGGGAGAGATGCAGTGGGGCTATTCTTTTTAAGTACCGAACCCACACGGCAAGTGGTAGAATATATGTGTTATTTATTATTTATGTCGGATATGCTAGCAAATTACGTAAGCAAATCTACAGATCTCACACTACGCGCAACTATCAAAGGCATTGAAAATGTAATTTAGAAATAAAGCACACGATAAAATTTGGCAAATCTGACGATAAATTGAACGGAGCGCAGACTGACCTCGCGCGTAAGGGACCCGCTACCGCCTACAGTTTTTGTCCGCCCGCCTCCTAAGATGACTCCAACTGTAGCTTAATTCAATCCCGAGATTAAATTTTTTCCGTTTCTTGAGTAGCGAGCTCAAAATAAGTTATTGGGAAATTCTCGATCCAAGTCGGCGAAAAAAATTTGCATTTTTGACAAATTTTGGAAAATCTCAAAAAGTTACCGACCGATTTTGGGAATTCAAATTGCGCTTTGAAGCCCTCCGCTCCGGCAGACGCACATTTTGACATTCGCATACCTCTCATATCTGCGAAACTATGCACAGGCAAATGTCACAATTTCATAAATCGGGGCACTATACTCATATCACGAAAACATAAACATGTATAAAGCGGCCGATATCGGTCGCTCCATTGGCAAAAGGTTAAAATAAGGGGGGTCCTCTTACAAGAAATGTGCTAACAATCAATTGTGTTTACGTTACTCGATAATAGATGACGCTATGGGCACTTTTGTATGGCAGATACAAAAGATAGACGGAAATGGTTTTTACAGGTATGGTATCTAGCGGATCCACGGAATTCTCCGTGCGTGAGTAAAACTCGCGCAAGACCGATTATTTTATTATCTCTCTAATATGGGGGCTCCTATCAAACGTAATGATGTGCGTACATTATTGCGTGCGCGGAAGAAACAATAAATTCTCACCGTAAATCTTCATTCATACAGTTATGGCAGTCGTGACATCAGCGCGGCAGATGTAGCGTGGAAACGCAATGCGAACGATGCCACATGTCATAATTCCATTCATCTTATTGTGGAATTGTACCCATGCGTGTGAGTGCGATTTGTCGGACTGCGCCGGTCCCACACTAATGTCACATAAAATTAATTTGAGCGCCTTGAGTATCGAACACAAAATGTGTTGACGATAAATTCCGCCCATTCCAAATTCAAACCTAATTATATTCATATTTAATGAGCTAACTGTGCCCGCGACTCCGATAGCGTGAAAGTTGGATAAGAGGATTCATATGGCAAAACAACGAAAATTTTTCTATTTTTTAAAACTTCAAACAAAAATTTAGTTCTCTGAAGTACGTAATATGAAAAAAAAATATTTTTTTAAACTAGATAATATGTACACTGAAGCAGGCTTTTTAAATTTACAGTATTTTTTCATGGTGAAAAAAAATTCTGAATGTGACTCTATTTTAATTTCTAATGTCGAGCTAGCTCCATACTGGATAATCATTTTGGAATAAAATTTACGTCATTCTATAGGGAATTTAATTTTCTAGACACTAATGCAGCATTATTTGAAAAAAAATAAATCCTAATAATTTTTAAACATAAACAAAAACTACAAAATTCACCATATAAACGCGCGCACTGCGCTCGATTGCTCAGTGCCGCCGACTCGAATTTTTGTCTCTGATTGAAGCTCATGCATGAAGTCATCAAGGGCAAGACAGAAGGCCGAGCTGCGAACAACATAAGCTAACTACTGTTATATATAAGAGATACTGTCTTAATTCGACCCCACTGTTCAGCTCATATGAATAATGGCGTAATGCTATATAGCGTATATGTTACACCGAGTTCAGGCCTATATTTTTTTTAAAGCTCCATTCGAATTGGTTCAGTAAATTTTACGTGATGCGTACTTACAAAGTTAAATAAAAAAAAAAATTATTAATTCTTGTTTATAAGTCGAGAACGTCACTTTATCCATGGTCACAACCGATCCCACATGCGGGATGCACACCACGGCGGTGTGATGGACACAGGATTGCCAGATATCCGCTTTTGGACCGGACAGCCCGGTTTATTGAGGCTTGTGTCCGGTTTCTAAAATAATGAAAAACCGGACTTCAAGACGTCCGGTTTTATGTTCATATAACGCAAATATTTACTTTTTTTAGATGTTTTTAATACTACACTCTTACTGACAGTGTTCTCCGATTTTGCAATCAGTTCGGTCAATTCAACCCTTTTATTTATTACTCATATCATTCATTTTCAAAAGTAAAGGTCATGAAAAATCAAAGGGTCCCTCCATCCTTTTTTTTTTTTACATATTAAACATTTGTACATGATAAACCAAGAAACCTTTGAGCAAGAATGGCCGGATTTTCCAACTGAACTATCTGGGAAACCTAGCGATCAGAGCCACATACACAGCTAATAGTTATATCTGCACTTACGACGCGACGACACGACGACTACGACATAGCGCGGACCGGTACAAGTCCTCCTAGGCGACCGCGATAATGTCGGAAGGACCGCGCGCGTGCGCGTCATGTCTGTTTCCTGCCGGCCGCCGCCGCCAGCCGCCCGCCCTCGCGTCCACGAGGCGAATTTAGTAGCAGACAAAATCGAGGATCGAGACTGTATTTCGAGTTATCATCATCAATCAATCAATACTAATAATAAATCTGTATGTAAGGGATTGTCATGGAGTAAGTTACTTTGTTTTATGAGATATTGCGTCTGCAGACTCTATGGTATGATACTAAATCTAAATTGACGATTTTTAGAAATCTTTTCTGTATGTATGTATGAATGTATGTTCCTCCATAACTCTTAAACCTTTTAAAATTGTACCTACTCAATATTACGTTTTTTATATTAAATCAGGTGTCAATGGCTGCGTCGGACGGGCCAAAGTAGGTGCGATATCGGATACTTCTCTTTGAATTGTTCGTTATTACTGGACTAGATGAGAACACAGCCGAGGCTGCTATGCATCCAGTACGGTGTTATCAATCCAGACGGCTACCAATTAGAGCATACCATATAGTAAGGAGCACGGGGAATTGGCCGTACGATTTGGCTGCTACAAAATTCGCTTCCATGGCGGGCGGCGGCGCGGGGAGGGGGCGCGGCGACGTACATACAACCTGTTGCCTCGTCGGATAACTTTCACGATTGAAGGCCGGAACTAGCGACATAGTAAAATAAGATAAGTTAAGTAATCCATCTCCATACTAGCGCACCGAATTTGCACTCACACAAGCGCGCGCCAGCAGCGCCCGCTGTCCGTACGCAACCACTACTTACATTCTCACCGGGTCTCGCCGGGCGTCAGTCAAGGCCGCCCCGCGCTCAGTAAAGTACACTCTGCCGCTGGCTGCATGCCGCTCGCTCGCTAGACGAAATATTTATACCGGTACTCGGTAGCTCAGTGGTGCGGTTAGTCGACTGTTGTCAAGCAACGCTGAGCGCGGTCAGTACTTGAATGGGTGACCGCTCGACCGTTGGAGGCTGACCGTGGTTCGGATTCCACGTTAAACTGTAGGTCCCTTCCCTTCTTACCTTACCAGGTGGTAGGGTTTATCCCGGCGGGCTTGGTACCACCGCATTGAGCGAAACGTCGGTCGAAACGGCTATGTAAATAGTTTGTGTTTACCGTCCAGTTCAGTGTAGCCGGCGCGAAATGAAGGGAAGCACTGACATGGCACCTAGTTCACCCGATGTTATCGGCTGGCATCACGGATCTTGTAGGTGATGTAGCCTACAGTGTCAGTTTCAATAAAAAAAAACCTACATAGGTTACACAGTACGATAATGGCGCCGCGTTGTTGCAGTGCGTTGCATGGAGTGTGTGCATTGTGTTGTCGTTGTTAGTTGTGACAGCCCTGGTGGCTCGGCGCAGTGTAAGTAATCATTTAGAGATAAAAGTTAAATTACAAAATTTAAAAAACCCCCGACCCTTAAAAAGTCAAAAATAATTTCCGTTTACTTTAGGAGTTGGGGGACCGTAAAGTAAATGCCCGCGCAGCTCTGAGTTTTATATTTTATTTACTTAGCGCTCCCCCAACTCCTTCAAGTACGTAAACGGAAATTATTTTTGACTTTTTAAGGGTCGGGTTTTTTTTTATTTTTAATTTAACTTATATTGCAAGCTTTTTTAATAAAACCTCATCCAAATCGGTCCATCCGTGAGACATAATTTTTGTATTACTTCATAATTACTTTATTTTTATGATTGCTAACAAAGGCCATGCCAGTTAAACCATTTTTCTAATAAAAAAACCGCACCCAAATTGGTCCATCCGCGTAGGAGCCACGATGCCACAGTCAGACACACAGATACAAAGATACATACGTTAGACTTATACAGGGTGTCCCAGAAACCGACGATAATCCTTTAACAGGAGATAGGGCTGCTAATTACCTCTCAGAATATCTAATTTTAGGTTTAGTAAAAATGGCTTAGTTTTTGAGATATTGTCATTTTTGTAAAAATCTAAAATTTCCTCCCTCAGCTCATTTTTTTAAATGCCATAAGTACAAATGAAAGATTTTCTTAAATCTAGTTTCTGTCAAATATTTCTGAAAAGTAAGGCTTTTACACGGTATAATTTATTTTTTCATGTTTAATCCTGCTTAGCTGAAAAACGACTTAAGAGCCACATGTTAAATTTTTTTCAGCCTCATCCCTTGAATTTGGCCCTTCGCGGTGATAAAAAAATTACTACACTAAAGTGGCATTATGCAACAAAAATACGCCCATCTAATGTAGTTTTTAAAATGGTACATCACTTACCGATTTGCCCAATAATTTATGAGATATTGTTATTTAACTTCAAAAGGACCTCGGAATTTGATAACTGTTCTACCAACTACGAATTGGAATAAAATAAACACTTGAAGTAATTGGTCCTTATTAACCTGTTAAAGTAGATGTTCAAATTGTTTACCACCTGCACGAATGCTAGCTCGACATCTTCTCACAAATACCCGGTTGATGCGTCGAGCAAGTACTCGATGCAAGCAGATACGTCCACCTGAGCAAAGAGTTTGTATTACGGCGACGTAATACAAACTCTTTGCACTTGAGCTACGGCCGTAATTCTTTCTTTGAGCTCTATCAAGTTTTCCACCGGTTTCCCGTAAACTTTTTCTTTTAAATAGCCCCAATGATAAAAATCTAACGGATTTAAATCTGGTGATCTAGACGTAGCTCAAGTGGCAGTGGGCTGGGCACATTAGCCGAAGAGACGATGACCGTTGGAGTAACCGTGTCCTACAATGGCGGCCGTGGACAGGAAAACGGAGTGGGAAGACCACCCGGCAGGTCGGACGACGACATCAAGTACGTCGGCGGAAAGCAGTGGTTCCGTACCGCTGAAGACCGGGAGGACTGGAAGAAAATTGGAGAGGCGTATGTCCAGCAGTGGACGCTTACACGCTGACTGACTGACTGGCTGATCTAGACGTCCGATCCATCTGTGGCGATATGCTTGGTCTAAAAAATTACGCACTTCTCTAGCGTAATGGGCTGGGCAGCCATCATTTTGCAACCACATCTCCCTCCGTATGGCCAATGGTACATCTTCTAAAAGGCTATAAGGATTTGAATCGGTTAGATTTTTATCATTGGGGCTATTTAAAAGAAAAAAGTTTACGGAAAACCGGTGGAAAACTTGATAGAGCTCAAAGAAAGAATTACGGCAGTAGCTCAGGTGGACGTATCTGCACTTGCATCGAGTACTTGCTCGACGCATCAACCGGGTATTTGTGAGGAGATGTCGAGCTAGCATTCGTGCAGGTGGTAAACAATTTGAACATCTACTTTAACAGGTTAATAAGGACCAATTACTTCAAGTGTTTATTTTATTCCAATTCGTAGTTGGTAGAACAGTTATCAAATTCCGGGGTCCTTTTGAAGTTAAATAACAATACCTCATAAATTATTGGGCAAATCGGTAAGTGATGGACCATTTTAAAAACTACATTAGATGGGCGTATTTTTGTTGCATAATGCCACTTTAGTGTAGTAATTTTTTTTTTTCACCGCGAAGGGCCAAAATCAAGGGATGAGGCTGAAAAAAAATTTAACATGTGGCTCTTAAGTCGTTTTTCAACTAAGCAGAATTAAACATGAAAAAATAAATTATACCGTGTGAAAGCCTTGCCTTTCAGAAATATTTGACAAAAACTAGATTTAAGAAAATCTTGCATTTGTACTTGTGGCATTTAAAAAATGAGCTGAGGGAGAAAATTTTGGATTTTTACAAAAATTACAATATCTCAAAAACTAAGCCATTTTTACTAAACCTAAAATTAGATATTCTGAGAGGTAATTAGCAGCCCTATCAGCTGTCAAAGGATTATCGTCGGTTTCTGGGACACCCTGTATTTAACATATCTCGTTTTGCGTCGGGGGTTAAAAAGGGCCGAAGATGGTATACTGTTTTTATTTTACTATGCTAGAGAGCTCACAACGAACGTCCAGATGACGTAATTCACGAACTTGACTGACGAACTGGCTTTCCACTTTATTAACATAGCAATAAATAGCTGACATGTTACTATAGCTTTGAACTATTGTATCGGTAAATTATATACCTAGACATTTGGTGTACCGTTTGCCGTGTGAGGCCGGTGCGGTAGGTACTTAAAAAGAATATCCCCACTGCATCTCTCATCGCGCATGTCGTAAAAGGCGACTAAGGGATATGGACAAGATGCCATGCTAAAGGGCGATAGGATAGCCACCTCTCACCTTGGAATGGTGCTTCCACCGAGTCATGCAGCAGGTGGGTCTTCGTGCCTTACTTGCTGCTTGATAGGTTGTCTTGCCCTAATACTCTGCTGCTAGGCTGACCGTGGTTCGTACTACCCATACGTGGTGGTAGTGTACTACCCATACGTGGTGGTAGTGTACTACCCATACGTGGTGGTAGTGTACTACCCATACGTGGTGGTAGTGTACTACCCATACGTGGTGGTAGTGTACTACCCATACGTGGTGGTAGTGTACTACCCATACGTGGTGGTAGTGTACTACCCATACGTGGTGGTAGTGTACTACCCATACGTGGTGGTAGTGTACTACCCATACGTGGTGGTAGTGTACTACCCATACGTGGTGGTAGTGTACTACCCATACGTGGTGGTAGTGTACTACCCATACGTGGTGGTAGTGTACTACCCATACGTGGTGGTAGTGTACTACCCATACGTGGTGGTAGTGTACTACCCATACGAATTATGAATGAAGAATAAATAATTACGGTTCCAAAGGTACAGCCATCAGATAAACGGACGGACAGACGGACAGACAGACAGACAGACGGCGTAGGCTTAGTAATAGGCTTACGTAGGTACGGGGTACGGAAACCTAAAAAGCGACGAAAACCAATTTAATCGGTGCCAAAAGTATGACGGAGTGTGTGTAATCCGGAATCTGTCACCTAATTTTGACGTAGAGTGTGTTAAGTGTCACTCAGGCGTAAAGTGTCACTTAAAAGGATGTTCCGCGACCGTCATAGAACTAAATAACTATAGAAACATCATTGTCATACGTTGTATATAGTTTACCTTGTTACCAATTTTTTAATGAAACCAGCATTTGTGGCTGTACCGAGGAACCAAAGGTGCAGTCACCTCTCCTCGCGAAACTACGCTCAGTGAGATGCCACTCCAGCAGATTTTCAGACATTTGAAATGAAAATGAAATGAAATGAAAATGAAATGAGTGTTTTATGAAATGAGTGTTTATTTGTAACACTATACACATAATATGGCACATCAACAAAATGGCGGCAAATTTTCTGTTTAGCCCATTGATACGACGTTTGATGACACACAGGTTAAAGGATTCGGGAAATACGCTCGCCGGAAGGCGGTTCCACACCCTAGCGCTGCGGCAAAGGTACGATTTTGAAAAACGATTTGTTCTCAAAAGCCCAATATCAACAATAAAATAGTTAGTGACCCCGAAATGTCCCGCGATCTAAAATAACTGCAACTCCGTAGGGATGTCGGCTCCCTAAGTATGTTCTATCGCTTATTCCATGGGAAGTGCTCGGATGGGCTGTTTAACTCGATCCCGCCGTCCCCTTTCCACCTCCGCATCACGCGCACTGGGACATGGATTGCATCCCTACACGCTGGACTTACCGCGGATGCATACCAATCGGTTCCATAGATCTTTCCTTTGTCAATCAGCGTGTAAGCGTCCAATGCTGGACATAGCCTCTCCAATTTTCCTCCAGTCCTCCCGGCTTTCAGCGGTACAGAACCACTGCTTTCCGCCGACATACATTCCCACCTGATGGGTAGTCTTCCCACACTCCGTTTTCCTTTCCACGGCCGCAAGTGTAGGATACGGTTGCTCCAGCGCAGTCGTCGTCCCTTCGGCTGATGTGCCCGGCCCACTGACACTTTAGCTTAGCCACCGTGTGCGTTGAATCATACCGTAGTACCGATGACTGAGTATACCTGTCGCCCTTTCGCTATAGTATTATCTTTGATTTCCTCGACAAATGATACCTATTCTAAGTATGAATTCCCATGGCGACCGTATATTATGCCTCGGAGCAAAAAAGCTAGGGACGCGCGTCATAGCCCGATGGCACACGCCGATCTCTCACTTTCCCCACCCCTTCACCCTCCCTTCCTGCCCCTTCCCGCCCTGCCCGTTTCCCTCCTACCCCTTCGCCACTTCCTCTTCCCGTCCGCACGGCCGCCGACTCCGCCGCGCCTCGCCGGAAGTCTTCGGGTTGTTCTGAATTTAATAAACCCAGCCAGACTCCACTAATGGCGAAAGGTGAAGTCACAACGCCGCACAGTGGGGCCGAAGCGGTAAAAAAGCTTTTTCGCAATTGTTCTACTGTTCGTCGTATCTAATTTAATTTGCTTTATTATTAGTTGATTCATATATTAAAATATTAAATATATATATTAAAATATCCTTATAGTTTCCTACAATTCATTGCTTACAAAATATATATAAACTTTATGGAAATAATTGAATTTATTTCTTCAAAAGTGTTATGGTCACTACTTATTTTTTATTGCTCAAGTATGAAAAATGCAAGCTGGAAACTAACGACCCGATCCTTTATTTAATGAAAAGTCAAAAAAATCATGCGATCCTGTAATGATTATGGTAATTTTGTTCTATTTTCCATTAAGAGATATTTTTTCACTATTTCCACTTTCAACTAGAGTTTCAAATGTTATCGAATTTTACCGATAACACGAAACTACATTAAATAGGTACACACAGGTACCTAGTAATTAAAATATAGGTTATTAGCTGCGTGCGACCACCTGCGACCGCGAGTGTGACAGTGTCGTACTCGCAACGAGCGCCCGCGTATCTTTTGAGTCTTTTCCTCAGACTTTTGTCCGAAGTAGCCCAAGAGGCACGTAATAAGGATTACAAACATTTCAGACTATATAATACAAGAAAGTAAAACAGAATAACGACGAAATAAGATGTACTTTACATGATTTTAGTGACATTGGCCCCTTAATAAACACATTTCGGTCAAACATGACCAATAGAGTTAAGTGCTTGTGTTAAAATTCTACTTTTAGATTAAAAATAAATACTACATATTTATAAATGTACACAATGTATACTACAATCATACGATGACAATTTATTATTATATAGCACTAAATTTTCTTTGAATTTAAATGTTTGTCTAAAATTAAAATTACTTTTACTGTATTCTATATTTACACATATCGTTGGAAATATGGTATCTATGAGGTAAAAAAAAAAATTATTCAAAAATTCCATTTGCATCAAAAGTTACAGAGTTATTACCGCTGCTCCATACTAGGGGCCCCACTGTGCGCCGCCGCGCCGCCGGCGCGGGGACGTGTGATGCGTCATTCGTAACGTAGGTATTACGTTTCACGGGATCATTTGACAAGAACCACAGAGCACGAAATGCCGGGGGGCGCGCGCGGGGGGTATTCCGTGCTCTGTGACAAGAACGCTTGCCAGCCTCGGTAGGTCGGTGGTACGATGGATCGATGTGCGGTCGTGCAATTAAGCACACCCGGGTGCGGTCTGAACTTGGAAGTATGACGGTTCGATCGTTTAGGCTGACCGTGATACGGATTCCACGTAAAACTGTCGGTATCTCACTCGCATTACAAGGATTAACCCGATCGGATTGGTACCACCGCACTGAATCGAAGCGATTGTGTAAAATGGTCCGTGATGACAATATTAGAATGTGTGTAGAGAGTTTTATAAATTTCCAGTTCTGTAAACAAAATACCTGGATTTTCAAGTTTATTATTTACATTACTCCTGTATTACTATTTTAACTTTCATGAAGAAATCCCATTACTCATTCTGTCAACAGAATTAATTATTTATTTATTAAGTTTCCGCAAGGTGTTCTTTTTATTATTTATTTTTTTATGATTCATGCTCCTGCTTATATACACGTCTCTGTGCGCTATTTTTATGTAGGTGCACACCGAACTAAATACTAGATGCGGAATAGCGCGATGAAACTTGATACCTGTCGGCAAACAAATGTTCTGCCGCCCCCTGAAGTTTGCCGCCCCTAGGCCGCGGCCTATAACGGCTTAATGGGAAATCCAGGACTGCATCTCATGGCTCACATACTTGCGGACATAGGACGATAAGGTGAGCCATATAACAGAAGCGTCTGTCATTGTGAGCTTATCGGCGGGTGGCCGAGTGGTTTGCGCATCGGCTTCTCAAGCGAGAGGTCCGAGGTTCGAATCCAATCGGCGTGTATAGAGTGTTTTCATTTTACGAAGGGTATGAAAGGGGTATGAGGTAGGAAGTGGTGTGAGACCGCGCGGAGCTCAGTAGGGAACGACTCGGTTCGACGGAGCGACGACGCGAAGACGTGTAGAACGTGTGTACCGACCTGGCGCCGAGTTCGTTCTCTACTGAGCTCCGCGCGGTCGCCTCTCGCACCACTTCCTACCTACCTCGTACCCCTCGTGCCTTCGTAAAATGAAAACACTCTACCATTGAGGTTTTTCGGACGAAACAATTGACGTGTACACCTACACCTGCTGCTTCACCGTTACGGAACCGGTGTAAAACTCTAGGTCCCCTTCCCTTGCCTCATATTAGGTGGTAGGATCAAATTGTAGGCGACTGGGTTGGTAGCACCTAACTGAATGTAAGATGGCCGCATATAGCAACCTCGGTTGTGTTCTCCTTTAGTCCAGTATAGCCAGCAGCCCAGGGAAGTCTTCGGTATGGCACTTACCTTCTCGGAGGTAAGTGCCGTACCCATACCGGATTACATAAAAAAAGCTCCTTTCATCGATGACATGTTTTTTCGGAAGTTCTGTATGAGAAAGGCTTATCTATAGTATAGGTGTGTACGAATGTTTTCTTATGTCAGTCTGTCTGACAGCTATGTTATCTTTTGTGTTCTGATTTACTGTTTAACGTTCCTTTGTGTGTTTTGTTTGAGGCATCAAAACGCGAGGCAAAACGAAACAACCAGCCTTCACATTAATTATCCACGTTATTATTTCGATTAATTAGGTAGGTACTTAATTTTATGTCAGTACTTAATTGATTTGTTTGTGTAAAAGCGCTTTCTTGTTTTTATTTTCTCTCTTTCTTTCGCCTTTCCTTCTACAAAAGGTGTTAACAATTGACGTAGTTAAATTATATTTATTCAAAAAGAAGATATAAAAAAGTCCACGAGATGCGCAGGTCAGCGTACATTCGTGCAGGGTTACGGAGGACCTTCTGTTATTCAGGGTAGAGGATTTCAATGGTGGCTATAATATAGTATGTTATGATTTACCATTTTAGTGTTCGAATGCAATACATTTAAAATTTTGGAATGCTTTCAAAATTGTTTTTGTTTTCAGAAAACATAAAAAGATTCTATATTTATCTTTATATATATAATTATTCTGTACTTGTGTTTGTCACCTAACTCATCCTAAACGGCTGGACCGATTTGGATGAAATCTTGTGTGAATATTAGAGTGGGTCCCCGGATAGTTTGAAAATACAATTGAACCCGGTAGATGGCTTCGTGATAAGTCCACGAGGACGAAGTCGCGGGCACAACTAATTAAAATTTAAAATGTAAATACATACTTATACAAATGACAAATAACAGGTGGATACAAAATGAACCGGTGGCGAAATTGGTAAAACATTTGAGTTCTCCATACATTTTCGAAAATACCTCAAAATGTATGAAGAACGCAATAAGCTTTTTCTTATAAAAAAAGTGTATCTATATTTCTTTTTAGGGTTCCGTATCCGGTACGGGACCCTATTACTAAGCCTACCCCGTCTGTCTGTCTGTCTGTCTGTCCGTCTGTCCGAGGGCAGTATCTTTTTAGCCGTAGTAGGTAGCCCGTTGAAATTTTTACAGAATATGTGTTATTATGGCCGATACAATAACAAATAAGAAAAAGTAAAAAATTCGCTGGGGTCCCCATACAAGAAACTAAAAAGTGTATGCGCCATTTACCGAAAACAGTATGAAGCATTTTAACTAATAATGAATTTTAACTAATATGAAGCATTTCATAAACACGCCGTAGATGGCGTGAGTGGCGCTGGCCATGACATGGCGATACGGAACCCTCGGTGCGCGAGTTCGACTCGCACTTGGCCGGTTTTCCATTGATAAATCACACGATGCACTTGAAAAAAAAATTGCTTTCTTATAATTTGTTCCGCAAAATAGACTTCCAAAATCGAAATTATTTCATTTACGAGACACACAAGAGTGATTCTATAAGGGTTTTTTCCTCTTTTGAGGTACGGAACCCTAACAATGAAGAGAAAAAAACCTCTCCTATTTGGTATTTCTTATCCATATTATAGAGAATATTTTTATCAATTCGGACGGACGGACGTTGATTCGCTGTCGGTACTATCGTAACCCTACAAATATCTGAAAAGACCGGAAGCACTTTATCCTCACCCAGTGTTCATTATATTATGGAGGTCCGTCGTCGAGGCGAGAGAGCAGACGACGTCCAATATTATATTTTGAGCGACCGACAACAGATTGCTGGATTCGAAGCGAGAAGTCGACGTTACCTCCATTTCTCTATATATCATATGCCATACCGGAGATTTCCCTTTGGATTGCTGGATTGGACTAGAGGAGAACACAGCCGATGCTGCTATGTGGTCATCTTCTTCCGGTCCTTCAAAAGGGCCGTGAAGAGACACCTGTCAGGCCGGCATGGCATTCGCAACCCCTGCATACGACCGAATGTTCATGGGTGTCGCTAGACGCCTTATGGGTGGCTCGGGGCCATATGTCGCGCTTACAATTTAAATTTTTTTTACATCCAATACAGTGGTATCAAGCCAGTCGGCTACAATTATAGTACTCATTGCCTACCTCGCGATTAAATTAAACCAAGTCCTACCAAGCGCTGAACTGGTACATGAAAGGGGCCTTGTCGACCACTCGGGGCCTGAGCGGGGGTGGCACTGAGACGGGGAAAAGACCTTCAGGGGCGCCACCCGTCAATAACTCGGAGCATTTTATTACGATGCTATTATTTGAGTGAGCTGTCGAGCTTGCCGTGCCGACAGAGATTATTTCATTTAATAAATTGTATGGTATTGTTGTTTGCTGCCCAGCCTCTTTGGGGGCAACCCTGGGCGCGGCCAGTACTTTGATGGGTAACCGCTCGACCGTTGGAGGCTGACCGTGGTTCGGAATTCACGTTAAACTGTAGGTCCCTTCCCTTCTTACCTTACTAGGTGTTAGGGTTTATCCCGGCCGGGTTGATACCACCGCGCTGAACGAAACGTCTGTCGAAACGGTTTTGTAAATAGTTCGTGTTTTCCGCCCAGTTCAGTGTAGCCGACATGAAATGGAGGGAAGCACTGACATGGCATCTAGTTCACCCGGTGTTATGGGCTGACATCACGGATGTAGTAGGTGATGTAGCCAACCGTGCCAGTATCCATAAAAAAAAACCTCGAGACAGTCCGTTGTACGTTGGCGCTCAAGTGGTGTTACTCCAGGCACCCGAGATCTTTCATTAAGTGGAGCACGCTTCACGTTCGCTTCCACACTTCATGGGCAGTTTCCACATTCCCATGATACTGCAGTCGTTCTTCCGCCACCACCGGGCACTCCAGGAGCACGTGGGCGGCTGTTTCATCCTCCGCCGTGCAATATCTGTATAGAGGGCTGTCGGTGATACCTATAATAAACAAGTGTCTGTTGAGCGGAGACCTTACAGGACACTGGTCTGGTAAGGAGTCTCACCGTTTTTCGGAGTTGACCCCTGTGGAACTTTAAGAGGCGCGTCCTGAGTCGCAGATCTGATTTAGGACAGCGACTCGCAATTGCCTGCAGTCCCTGGTGTTGGCCCAAAGATTTTCCCATAGTTTTTGTTAGTTAATGTAGCCAATATTTAAACTGGCCAATTGGTAGGGGCACACACGATTCTGGGCCTTCTACACGCCTGCTGGAGCCTCGTCTAACCAGTTCGTCCGCCGCATCGTCCCCATAAGAGCCGCTGAGTCCTCTGTAAGGTTCTCATATTGTTTATCTTCCTATATACTCCAGTGCCTGGTGGCACTGCAGTATCTGTCCGGAGTTGATTGTCACGGTGCTCAGGGCCTGAAACACCGATGCGCTGTCCGACAGTACTCCGATCTGGTAGCCAGTGATTTATTTACTAGTCAGTTTTGTTGGGGTTAATGTTTTGCGAGAATTCTTTACACCATGACTCTGAAAGCATCCTGCATTAAATTGCTTTGAACGTTTTCGAATTTGCCGTCAATCAGCATGGTCAGATCGTCTGGATACTCGACTGTGTAATAACCTGATGTGTTTGTATGGTGAAGGAAACCTATTAAAACTACGAGGTTATGTTGCTATTTTCAAGATCTGAAATGGCCACTACAATGTATCCAACCTGCAGGACAACTTCGTGGCACGAAATCAAGTTACCTTCACCAAGTCGCCAATAAGTTGGACCCTCGCAGTCGGTTTACTGCTACCGGAGTCCTGCTCCTTTGAAACTATGTAGGTACTTTGTTACATGCCTTTAGTGTAAACTCTATTAGTCTATTTAAAAACATCTTGTCTTGATACTAACGATGGTTTTGATGGTAAAAAGTCCAGAAAAAGATTTTCATAATATATAGATTAAGAACAAACAACAATAACATTATTTCATTGACACAAATACATGCAGTATAGTTCGTCATCATTTTTAGGGTTCCGTATTCGTCATACGGGACCCTAATAAGTTAATAAGTTAATTTACGTAAAGTACCTATATATAAATATATACATCTAAGTAAAAGCTATAAAATAATTTCAGTCAAAATGACAGACAGATTTGCTTGAAGTTCCTTTTTTCGCATTCTATTCTTTCTGCATTTCCGTCGTCGCACGACGGGACCCTAAAAATATAATAAGAATTTATATAACTAGGTACTGGTTTTTATGTAAAACAAGTAAATATATATGATGCAAATATATACATCTAAGTAAAAGCTATAAAATAATTTCAGTCAAAATGACAGACAGATTTGCTTGAAGTTCCTTTTTTCGCATTTGCGACGACGGGACCCTAAAAATATAATAAGAATTTATATAACTAGGTACTGATTTTTATGTAAAACAAGTAGGTAACTAACTAATAACAGTTATTGTTACACTCACTGAATGGGGATAGGCCTATCCATTCAGTGGTTACAGTGTAAGTGAGCACATTTAAGTTACACCATTACGTAAGTTAGCAACCGAGCGGAGCCACGGGCATGACGAATACACACAACTGGTGAATAACAATGTTTTCGAAACAAAAACACAATTACGTGTGTTAATTTTTTTGTTATTTGCTCTTAAGATAAGATAAATTAAAAAAAAAGTAAAAATAATATTTATTTCTAATTTTATTAATTAGTGAGATAATATGAATGAGATGTGTGAGAATGAATGAGATAAGTAACTAATACAAATATTACAAATTAATGCTCATCGAATATTCGCATCGCGATTTATTTATCATTCCGTTGAGCTCGAAGCGTCAGCCATTTTGGAATGGAACGCCGTCGCCGGCGCGCCGGCGCCGCGCCGCTTATTAGGAAAATATACCTCTACCCAGCGCTCGTGACGTCACTGGCCGCGCTGGCATCGGGTATATTTTCAAACACAGAAATTGATAATTAAGCCCTTTAAAATGTACCTTCACCCAACATTTGTGACGTCACTGATCGCGCTGGCGTCGGGTATACTTTCAAATGCAGGACTTCGCGCGCAGGCACTTTAAAATATACCCGACATGCGCCGCCTCAACATTAGGTTAGGGTTAATATATAGAAGATGCGTCGCTAGCGACGCATCTTCTTTATATTAACCCTGGTTTTTTTTTTCAACCACCAAAACATCACTCATACCACTTTCTTTCCTTCATATGGAATATTATTATCAGCATCATCGTGTTGGGATCGGGTATACATTAAAGGAAGCCAAACGGAGTTTCGTTACTTGAAAGTATACCCTATAAAAGTGCTGCGCTCGGGTATATTTTCAAGTGACAAACTTGCTTTGCTACTCCTTGAATGTATACCCGAGCTCAGCACTATGGAGCGCTGGGTAAAGGTATATTTTCCAAATACGCGGCGCCGCCGCCGCCGGCCGTCCGGTCGCGTTGCGTTACGAGTTGCTCGGCAATTTAATTGGAGTATTTGTTCTTTTAGGAATTAATTAAATTTAAAATCTCAACGGTAAATTCCGTGAATCTATTAAATATTTTCGAACGGCCGATCTGGAGGGCCCTCTTTGTTGTAGAGTGTTTGTTGAGATTTAATAACGATGTTTTCTTAGTGAAATATGCAAGCGATAGAATAAAATAATAATAATGAAGATGTGGCTTTGTCTCTGCTTGCTCTGCGGTTTTATTATTGGGGCGTGGAGATTCCTCGCTCCGGGTAACACTCGTTTCACGCTCTTATTGGTCGAGACACCGCCGACTGCCTTCCTACTGTTGTCATTTTCTCGGCTCTGTGTCCAACATTTATACATTTTCCACTACTAACTACCCAGTATACCTACTATTGAGCAATTTGCTTAGTGAGCACACCTTTGGATATTTTTTTAGGATTCCGTATCCGTCGTACGGGACCTTATAACTAAGCCTACGCCGCCGCCGTCTGTCTGTTTTCTGTCCGTCTGTCTGTCCGAGGGCTGTATCTCTTGAACCGTAATAGGTAGCCCGTTGAAATTTTCACAGAATATGTGTTATTATGGCCGATATAACAACAAATAAGAAAAATAAGAAAAAGTAGAAAAATTCACCGGGGTTCCCATATATGAAACTAAAAAGTGTATGCGCGCCATCTACCGAAAACAGTATGAAGCATTTTAACAAATCGTTAATTTTAACTAATATGAAGCATTTCATAAAACACGCCGTAGATGGCGTGAGTGGCGTTGACCATGACATGACATGGCGATACGGAACCCTCAGTGCGCGAGTTCTACTCGCACTTGGCCGGTTTATTTTATGTAATCCGGTATGGGTGGCTGTGTCGAAGGTGCCAAAGCACATGTTCCGACCGGCCAATATCACCTCCGAGAAGGTAGATACCATACCAGTACGGTACTTGTTCTTTGTTCGTATTTAAGGTTCCGTAGCCAGCGGTTCTGGCGGGGGTCCTTATAAATTCTGACAGGCGTCCGTCCATCCGTCTGTCTGTTTAGTCATTACGGCATGAAAACTATTTTGAAGTTAATAACTTTTTTCAACGTATACTAGAAATTACTTTATTCAAGAAAATATCAAAAAGTTATACAAATAACTGAAGAATTAAAACCTACATAACAAACATTAAAATATACGTGACTATCAAAAGGGGCGTTTTCATAAGTTCCCAGAACACTTGTGGCATTACCCCGATGGTTGCTATCCATACTTACCCTTTCAATAAAGTAGACCCTTGGCCCACTGCTGGTGGACGCCAGTTGCGTCCACCAGCAGTGGGCCAAGCCTCTTCTGGTGGTTTTCATATGTAAGTAACCTTCATTTTACAATAATTTCTAACAGTTGAGGAACGACTTATTTGCGAAATATCGTGAGTTTTCGAACCTTCTAGAAAAAACCCTTACCAAAATTTTTTATTGATGACTTGATTGAAACGGTCGAATTCTTAGACGTGTTTTAATGCAATGACTAGTAAATTTAACGTACATTAACGTACATAGGATTTTCACATAGGTTTTATATAAAAAAAAGTCTAGAAATATGGTCTAGAACGCGCGGCGGCGGGCGTGCGCACTTTTGCGAAAAGTGCCTGGCACTTGACGGAATAAATTGACAATTCCTAGAAGCAAAAATATTTAAAATCATGTTTTTCTAAAAAATTGTCTTGTTCCAGTAGTCCCCAGCTATCTTTTAGATTTAACCCGTCCCGTCATCTGCTCCGAACCTTCCACAAAGATTTATTCAGAATATATCCAAAACAAGCGATATTAGTTTTCCCAATGCTATATACAGAACAGGTATCGAGTGATTTTGAGGGTTTGAAACAAGAGACAAAACAGTCCCGAAACTTACAATACCTGCAAATCGTAAAGTCGATATTACATTTATGAAAATTAGTGAATAGAAAAACATCGTCGCGATGCTATTGTCGCATTACGTGGCATTGTCGTACATTGCGATGGCAGCAGAAGTCTAGCGAAAATAAAAAATTCCCTCTATATAATACCTATGTATAATTGTATGTTTTTAATTAAATAATACGCACTTATATGTACACTTACTTGTATTTGTATTCATTATATTATATTTTACGCTCCAACTCTACTTATATTTACAACATACGACTCTCAAACATCCAAAGATTGACTGGAGAAATCCATGGGATAAGTCCGCCTTTGACCCTCATGTAAATTATATAGCAAGCTTGTTTCGGAAAACAGTTTTTATACCAATCGAGTATTTCTAGCTATCTATTTACACCAATATTTAGTTTTAGATGTTTATTACATTGACGAAATCTATAATTTATAAGTTAGTTTTTAGTTATAGTTTTTTAATTATGTAGTTATATTTGTATGTATGTAAATTTTATTTGATAGGTACTTAGTTTTAGTTTATTTAATAATTTAAATTGAATTAGAAATACATAATAGCAAGTGTATATTTAAACATTAAAGTAAAGTCTATATGTATTTTGTAAACAATAAATAAAAAAAAAAACACACATATTTTACATGTTATATTTCGACTTTTATTAGTCGTCTTCGGAGAACAATATTACATTATAATTTATAGTACTAACGTACAGAAGGATTACTCTACAAAAACACATAAATAAATAGCTACTCTTGCTACAACGCAATAAAGTGCAATTCAGCTCGCACAGCGCTGCTTGCCTAAAATTATATGCATCTTCAACCTTTGATGAAATATTATATAGATTCATCGCTTCGAGGAAATATACAGAGAAGCGGTGTTCCAGCGGCTGAGGTATGGGGTAAGGTAGCGGGGAGGCGGAGCGCAGAGTCGAGAGCGTAAGAGGGGACCCCGCGCGGGGCGGGAAACGTGTGGGCGGGCGACGGTCTGGCGGCCGGTGCGGGGGGCGGGCGCGGGGCGGGAAGCGTGCGGGAGAGAGGCAAGGGGTAGGGAGAACGATCGCACTCGTGCGTCGGTGTGCATATTGTCTTTTCATTCTAACACTTCAGCTCCAGATTCGCCATCGCACCTTCGCATCGACAAATGTATTAGTTTAAAGTAGGCGAGGCGCGATCGCAGCAGGCAGGCGATGAGTGCGTGCTGCGGCCTCTCGCGCTCGACTAAGAGACTTGAGGATCATGAACCGCAACTCGGTGGAACATGTTAGTTGGCCGAGTGATTTATCTAGTACGTAATATATCTTTGTCTTCAACACGCTTGTCTTTCTATCGCGTAACTCTATCTCTTCTTACGCGGCATGTTTTGCCCGCCAAGCCGGGCCCGCCGATATACTTGTAGCTTCATAGCTAAAGTGCGGCGTACGCCTGACCTGACAGTAGGTACCTAACCAAGCAGTTTCTCTTTCACGTTTTTCCAGTCGCACGAAGACTCTACTTCTAGTATCATCATAAGTATACTGCACTAAAACACTAACGATGAAGGTTCCTCCGCGAGGGTATAAGTACATTTTGTTATTATTGTATGTTCGATCGAACCCACCGTCCCTAGGCTAGAATGGTAGTTCAGAAGAATCGTGATCGTTGTATTTCCACTCACGAGTCACGCACGATGCAACAGGTGTTTTCCAACAACGAAGGATCCACCGCGACGAAATCAGCTTTCGCGATGGTGTTTCTGAAAATTTAATTTCGCCTTCGTATTCGAACCGTCACCATATTTCATCGCCCCGGGATCGCATTATTCAAATTAGGGTTACGCCGGTCACCGGCCCGCTCCCTTTCCCCTTTCAGCCCTCGCCCCGGTTTGTCGACAACCCTACTCTCCATCTCCTTCAATGTCGTGAACATTTTATGTATGAGTATGTCGCAGGCAGATTGTTGTACCTATAGGCCTGCATAATTTTTAGGGTTTCGCTAGGACGTATAGCGTTATTGAACGAATTTAGATTTTGGGGGTCAATTTTGCGGGACAAATTAGAATGTTAAAATTTTTCTCAAGTGCATTATGCGAAATAACTATAGAAAGGGCTATATATAAAAAATATTTTTTATGACTTTAAAATGCATATTATTTTAAAAGATATCAAAGAAAATTAAAAAAAATCGAAAATTCCCCTCTCCCCACCAAAGAGTTTGTATTAATATCGAAAAAAATAGGGAATATGGGGCCTCTCCTACAGTTTACAGGAAAACCTAAACGAAAATCCTAATTTTAAAGTTCTCACTCACGGAATACGGAACGGTCCGTAACTCTTTCGACGCGAGTTCAACTCGCACTTGGCCGCTTTTTCTATAACGTACTTTAAAAACGTTAGGTTGAGTATGGACTGTTATTGTTTAGATTAGGTTATTACGCCGCTATACCAGATCTCTAGTGGTTTTGGTTGAGCAATGACTCAACTCAACCCAACCTATAAACTAAGCTTTACCTATCAGATACTTTCGCAGCCTAAACTAACCCTTATGATCGGCACTTTCTAAAGCGTAACGGATTGCTGAGCTTTTGAGAATATAATTTTCTCAATATAGAAAAATATAAACATACACGCATACATACATACATACATACCACGCACACTGGGCATCCCTACACGCTGGACTTTCCGCGGATGCGTACCGATCGGTTCTGCAGATCTTTGGGACAACTGCACCACCGTAGGGATATCGGCTCCCTAAGTGTGTTCTATCGCTTATTCCATGGGGAGGGCTCGGGGGAGCTGTTTAATACGGTCCCGGCGTCCCCTTTCTACCTTCGCACCACGCGCACTGGGCAGGGATTGCATCCCTACACGCTGGACTTTCCGCGGATGCGTACCGATCGGTTCTGCAGATCTTTGGGACAACTGCACCACCGTAGGGATATCGGCTCCCTAAGTGTGTTCTATCGCTTAGTCCATGGGGAGTGCTCGGGGGAGCTGTTTAATACGGTCCCGACGTCCCCTTTCCACCTTCGCACCACGCGCACTGGGCAGGGATTGCATCCCTACACGCTGGACTTTCCGCGGATGCGTACCGATCGGTTCTGCAGATCTTTGGGACAACTGCACCACCGTAGGGATATCGGCTCCCTAAGTGTGTTCTATCGCTTATTCCATGGGGAGTGCTCGCGGGAGCTGTTTAATACGGTCCCGGCGTCCCCTTTCCACCTTCGCACCACGCGCACTGGGCAGGGATTGCATCCCTACACGCTGGACTTTCCGCGGATGCGTACCGATCGGTTCTGCAGATCTTTCCTCTACAGAATCGATAAACTCTGGAACGCCCTCTCTGCCCATATATTTCCCCCCAAGTAAAGTCTCGGGTCCTTCAAGAGGGGTGTGAATTTCAACGGGCTACCTATTACGGTTCAACAGATACAACCCTCGGACAGACGGACGGACAGACAGACAGACAGAAAGACTTATTAATAGATTCACGTACCGGATACGGAACCCTAAAAATCAATTTGGTCTAGACACTTTGTACACATACTACCGAGTTACACCCATTTTTGCGACACCCTCACTAGAGCGCGAAATGCTCCATAGCCGGTCACAGGTCTCGTCAATATTGACTCAAGGTTATAGAGCCCAATTACTGGCCTAATTGCTGTACTTGCAACGGTGTTATGGGCTGACATCACGGATGTTGTAGGTGATTTTTTTTTATTGACAGCGCGACATATGGCGCCGAGCCACCCATAAGGTGTCTAACGACGCCCATGGACATTCGGTCGTATGCGGGGGTTGCGAATGCCATACCGGCCTGACAGGTGCCCATTCACGCCCCTCTTGAAGGACCCGAGACTGTACTTGGGGGGAAATATATGGGCAAGGAGAGCGTTCCACAGTTTACCGGGTCTGTAGAGGAAAGATCTGCAGAGTCGATTGGTACGCCAACCGTGTCATTTTCTATAAAAAAACTTGCCAGTTGACCAAAATTTAATTCACTCTGACATTTTAGAGGTTCTTACTACGGCATGTTTCGTGCCTGCGATCGATGAACATATGACATTTTGGCATGAACTGTTCGTGAATAAAACTGTTTACAGCAAAGAATTGAAACCCCCTACACCAGCGGTTCTCAAACTTTTTTGGTGGAAAGCGAAATATTTGACGGAGCCCTAAAATAAACAAAAATTAGTTTTTGTGCATTCCTTATTAATAATCATATTACAATGTAACAGTTACTTACATAATAATATAATAAATAATAAAAGAGAAAAACAATTATTAAATATCTAATGGGAGGTATGAAACTGTTTCTTATTTTTCATCAATTGGTTGATATCAGGTTTGATAGAAGATAGTTGAGTTGAGTTCGTCTGCGCAGCCGAGCTGAATCGAGCCAGAGGAGAGGTGTATTTTTGATTTTTTTCTCGTATTCTCGCGGAGCCCCCACAGGGGCTCCGCGGAGCACACTTTGAGTATGGCTGCCCTACACTGATGTACGCGAGTGATAGTTGGGCATGGCAGACGAAGCATGAAAGCAGGATAAATGCTATATGGAAATGCGCGCGTTGAGGAGTATGTGTGGAGTGGCAATGAAAAATAGATTGAGAAATTGTGTAGTGCGAGAGCGCACTGGTCTGAAAGAATATACAGGTGTTGTAACGTGCCACTACATTAAATTTAGGAAATTATTATTGGGATCAATACTAACAAAAAAATCAAAAACTTTTTCCTGAATTCCCTAAGTAAAAAGTTACAGTTTTGATAAAAACTAATTGATTAATTTAGTGTATAAAGGATCTAATGTTCCGCACAAACGTGGGAACGAAAGGCGCGCGGTGAGTGAGCGAGCAAGGACGAGTGCGCGGAGCGAGGAGATGCGCGGCGGCGGCGGCGGTGCGGCGTGAGTTTTTCGACCCGACTGTTCCCGCGCCAGCACCCCCCCCCCCCCCCCCCCCCGCGGGGTCAATGTACACTTGACGAAAACATAAATTTCAAAAATTAATATCTCCAAAACTAGACACTTTAGAGAAAAACTTTATTGCCTTTTTTGTCTCGAAAAAACATGAGGATTGCGCTGGCGAAATTAATGTACTGGCCGTTACAACACCCTGCATAGTGACAAGGATTGAGAAAGGAATGGTTCGGTCGTGTTGGATGAATGAATGGTTAGTCTCCTACTAACGACAGAAATTTATGGAGCGAATGTGAGTGGAGGAGTCGAAAAGGGTCGCCCTAGACGCACGTATCTAGACCAGATCGGACATGTGGTCAAAAAGGGTCAAATGCGTAGTACCCGTAACCGACAAGCATGTATGAAGAACATTATAAGAGTGAAAGAGATGGCAGAGGTGTGCCGGGATCGCGGCACGAGGAGATCCGTTGTCCCTGCCTACCCCACTGGGAAACAGGCGTAACGCTATGTACGTATGCACGTTTTTTAAAAAGGCAGAAATGCTGTTGTTCATTTTGCATGTTTATCACCTATACGGTAGCTCAAGTATTCACACAAGTCGCGGTCGGACTGCCTGTCATACATAATATATTTACATCAGTCATATCGTGTAGGGTTTGCATCCCTACACGCTGGACTTACCGCGGTTGCATACTAAACGGTTCTGCAGATCTTCCTCTACAGAACCGGTAATCTGGAACGCTCTCCCTGCCCATATATTTCCCCCCAAGTATAGTCTCGGGTCCTTCCTTAAAAAAAATAAGTGCACATCAGATTGCGACACCTTAACCGTTGTGCTATACACGTACCACTGCGAATCGGGTAGCGTGAAATTACTCGAGAAATTCCCCCAAAACATTGTAACCCTCGCTACTAGTTGGCAGTTCACTTTGAGCCGGTTCAGCTAAGCTGAAATCAAACCCTAAGCTCGCCAGAGTGCAAAGTGGAATAGGTTGTAAAGTGTCCGGGTTCTGCCCCGAGCTTTAGGTCAGCGTTAGGATTAAAAGTTCACCGCAAATTCTGCCGCGAACCACAGGACCGTGCCTGAACGAATGAAGCATCTAAAAGCAGTATATTAATATTATGTTAGATAAATGCGAAATAAACGTAAACACAGAAAAAAACATATTTCTTCAATAAATAATTTCAAAGTTGACAATTTTCGGCTTTGCCATCTAATGAAGAAATATAAAAAGCGAGTACATGCTTAGTACTAACATATAAAAAATGCATAAATAATCTTAAAAATCCCAAGTCAACATCTAGTGTCCGATGCCAAATACGACTTTTGTGACGACAGCATAATATTCCATATTGTATCGTGCAAGTTGACCGAACGCAGGAGACCTACTAGAGAAGATGCAAGCAACGGTTCGATAATTTAGAGAGAATACGTCATCGACCCGGTGGCGGAATTGGTAACGCACTGGCGGCTCAAGCCGGAGTTCCAGGTTCGAATCCTGCTCGGGACATACATATTTTTTTTTCTCTTCATTTTCGGCTTCGCAATTATCTAATTAAGAAATATAAAAAGCGAGTAGGTAGATGCTTAGTACTAACATAAAAAAATTAATATATGTATATTTAGCAGAAAAAAACATGTTTTTACACTAGCTACACTAGTAGAAATGATGTAACATACGACTTTCTGAAGACTCGACGCTGCCTGGCAGTAACTATAACAGTAACTCAAAGATACTTGGCAAATTTTCAAGAGACTTTCCTTGAAAACTGAACTAGTGTTCTCCAGACGAGGCTGTTTTGCAGCCATCTTAGATCCAGTACGATGGTATCAATCCAGTGGGCTACAATTTCTATATTTCCCTACTATATCACCTACTATATTTCCGACGTTCAGACGTTTCAGACGTTTCCCTCTTATAATAAAAGGGAACGTCTGTCTACAAGTATGTATGTTTGAGTAAACTCCGGAACCACTGAACATATTTAGATATTTGTACCAATGTAAAGAGTAGTTCTTTAGGCTCACTATAAGTATAAAAGACGAAAACGAGATTTCAGTGGAAAAAAGTAGCCATTTAATGACAAGTTGCTATGACAACGTATTTTTACATTTTTCGATTTGTTTGGCATTTTTCAAACCTGCCTGTCACAAACATCCTTGGTCCTTCGAGCCGGATCTTTTACATTATTACTAGCGCAAAATGAAGACGAGGTCTCAGTCGAAGAGAGGACCAGAGGCAGCGGATTCACACACACGCCCTGCATCCGACTCGGGTGCTGTCGACACGGCGGCTGGGCGATCACGACCGGGCACCTCCTCAACCTCGGAGGGCTCGGTCTCGCCCAGCTTGCCTCATATGTCGGCCGCACACAATACCCCGAGACGTGAGGCAGGAGACGTGAACCCGGTGTCTCAAACGGAACCACCGGCGGCGCGACCACCTCCAACACCGCCGCCGGCTTCTGTTGCAGGAGGAAATCGTCGCAGCGGCTTGAGCTCAGCACATTCTTCACGGTCAGCATCCACGGTCATTGCGCGCAAGTTTGCTGTAGAAGCTCTTCATGCGCGCAGGATGCTGGAACGAGAGGCTGAGCGTGAGCGCATTGCTGCCGCACGAGAGGCAGAGCGCGAGCGCGTTGCTGCGGAACGTGAGCGTGAGGTGGCAGAGATGGAACTACGGGCGGCGCTTGCTGCCATCGACGCCGCCGCAAGTGCGCATGGTGTCGCCAGCGGCAGCGTGCGCACCAGTTCCATGCCCACACAGGATTGGGTTTATGGTTCCGATTCTGACCCATTACAGGTTAATGATGTTACATTACCTTCACAAAATGAATCGCAGACATGTAGAACGAATGTCGGCACACAGCTACAGTATGAAGCTCTCGCCCAAGACACAATAACGTTCCAAACCCCTGTAAACTTGCCTCACAATGAAAATTTTACACAGCAGGTATTGTGGCCGCCGGCTGTCGCTGGTGCTGCCGTTGCTCGGCAACACGACGCGCTGCCCGTGCGCGATCCTCGGCCACCCGCGACAGAGCAATCGGTGCCGCAACTACCTGAGCGAAATGAAGCAAAGATGCCGACGAATGCTGGGCTCGCGTCCCTGCGGTCGCCGCTCGCTCAACCACCACTTCTGCCGCCTTCGATGATAAGCGGAACAGAACAGGTTAACTGTGAAGCCGGTGAAACTAACCCAGCTAATATTACACTCAATAAAGAGATACCATCGGATATTTCTCAACTTGCATTAGCCATCGCCGCTTTAGCTGAGAAATCTAGTTCAAAATCACACAACAGGGTTTCCAAACCGGGTTGCAAGGAGAAGTTCCAGAACAACTTACTAAAAGGAAAGTTTTGTCTCACGTTATGCGCGTTTATGATCCACTTGGGCTCTTGGCTCCGATCGTAGTACGCGGTCGTATCCTTTTTCAGCAGACCTGGAGAACTGGAATCGGTTGGGATGAGGCATTCGAACGAGAAGAAGATGAGCGGTGGCGTGAGTGGTTCATCGACCTCCACGCAGTCAGTACTCTGCATTTACCTCGATGGTATCTGCGTGATCCGGATTTTGCTGTTTGCGAGTTACACCTTTTCTCGGACGCCAGTGAGCTCGCCTATGGTTGCGTAGCCTACTGGAGATTCACATACGCGGATGGAAAGGTGGAACTCTCCCTTGTGAGCAGCAAGGCTCGAGTCACGCCGCTAAAACCTTCAACGATACCTAGACTAGAACTGCAGGGCGCAGTTATCGCGGCTCGTCTTGCAAATACGATTCGCGATGAGCATAGGTTAAAACCGACACGAACTCAATATTGGACTGATTCCACTACAGTTCTCGGATGGCTCCGAAGCGATGCTCGCCAGTTCAGAGCATTCGTCGGCCATCGAGTTGGTGAGATCTGCGAGACGACAAACGTCGCTGATTGGAGATGGATTCCGAGTGCTCTGAACGTGGCTGACGACGCCACTCGCTCAAAGTCGGGTCATTTGGGCTCAGACCATCGATGGTTCACCGGCCCTGATTTCCTACGGGAATCTCCGGAAAAATGGCCCACAGAACCGTGTAAGACGGAATCGCATATTCACAAAAACGTTGATAATGAAATAAAAATGAAACTGATGGACTCAAGTTGCACTACAGTGCAAATCTTGTATGCAACAGTTTCGGCGAATTCTAAGCGATTCAGTAACTGGCTACGCTTATTAAGAGCGACTGCATACGCCCACAAATACATAAAAATATTGAAAGATCGCGTTTTGGCAAAGAAGACCAAAAATTCTACCGACCCTGACTATCTGGTATCCTTGCGTCGTAAAGTTTCTTCTGTTTCAGATCAGCCAGTGAATCGTACTTCAGTACGAAGGGGGCCACATTTTATTCAAGATCCTGCGGCTTCTGTACGAAGGGGGCCATACACTGCTCCACTTACATCTGCGCAGAAGCCTATTCGCGCACTTCCTTCGTCAGACGTTCCCTTGTCCCCTTCCACTCACACCTTCATCCCACTGAGCGCTAATGATTTACGTGAAGCAGAAACGCACGTTTTACGTCAATGCCAGCAAGACACTTTTGTTCGAGAAATAGCCAGCATTCAAGCTGCACGACCGATACCTAAACAAAGTCGACTATGGAATCTCTCACCTGAGCTGGATGACGACGGCATCCTCCGCTTGATTGGACGCATAAAATCTGCACCTGAAATTGATGATGAAGCAAAACGACCGATTATACTTGACGGAAGACACTGCACAACACGACTACTAGTAAAAAAGTTTCACGTGGATGCTGCACATGCGAATAATGAAATGGTGATAAACCAACTGAGACAACGGTTCTGGATCTTACGTCTACGTGATACCGTAAGAAGTGTTGCAAAAGAATGCCAGTTCTGTCGAATACGCCGAGCTACCCCCCCAGAACCACCAATGGGAGACCTCCCTGCCGAGAGACTAGCTCATCACCGTCGAGCTTTCACCTTTATTGGAGTCGATTACTTCGGACCCGTACAAGTAGCTGTTCTTCGCAGACGGGAGAAGAGATATGTGGCGCTTTACACATGCCTAACATCGAGAGCAGTTCACATCGAAATAGTCGGAAGTTTGTCGGCAGACGCCGCAATAATGAGCTTACGACGCCTAATAGCACGCAGAGGAGCGCCAACGAAGATATTTTCCGATAATGGAACTGCCTTTGTCGGAGCGTGTAACGAACTATCAGCACTTTATGATCAGGCCGTTGGTGATTTTGCAGCGAATAAGGGGATACAATGGAGTTTCATCCCGCCTGCATCCCCGTTCATGGGTGGGGTTTGGGAAAGGCTCGTTAGAAGTGTGAAAACAGCACTGAAAGTAACTCTTCATGAACGAGCTCCAAGAGAAGAAGTTTTGCACACCCTACTCCTAGAAGCTGAAGCAATAGTCAATTCCAGGCCATTAACCTACGTTTCAGTCGACCCCAATGATCCCGAAGTATTAACCCCCTTTCATTTTATACTAGGATCCCCATCTACATCTCCTCTACCTTTGCAACTTGACGATGCAGATCTAATGCGAAGATCAGACTGGAAGAAGGCCATTAGACTATCCGATCATTTTTGGTCTAGATGGGTGAAGGAATACCTCCCTACTCTTCTCCCCCGACGAGGAGCTGAACCTGTGCAGAACATGGCCATAGGAGACCCGGTGCTGATAGCCGATGGCAACCTCCCTCGAGCGACTTGGCCGAGAGGACGCATTACTGTAGTGTTCCCGGGTAAGGACGGCGTGGTTCGCGTTGCAGATGTGAAAACAAGCGGAGGGATTTTACGCCGACCTGTAAAGAAACTCGTGCGCTTGCCGGTTGATTCCGTGTGAAGGTGTGCTTCAGCACGAAGGGGGCAGGATGTTTGTGACAGGCAGGTTTGAAAAATGCCAAACAAATCGAAAAATGTAAAAATACGTTGTCATAGCAACTTGTCATTAAATGGCTACTTTTTTCCACTGAAATCTCGTTTTCGTCTTTTATAATAAGCTATACTATATCATCACGCTAAATAGCAATATGGCTGAGCAGTATCAAAGAAAGTATAATATGAACGGAATTTAGTGAACAATTGTAGTGCCGGATGGAGAGGGCTGAGAAGGACAGAGGGGAGGGGGAGCGAGGAAGGGAGGGGAGTAGGGGGGTCGAGGGAGGGAGGGGGTGCGAGGGAGGGAGGGAGGGGTGCGAGGGAGGGAGTAAGGTTGAGCGAGGGAGGGAGGGAGGGAGGGGGGAAGAGAGACATAATGTAAGAGAAGGGATCGGTTATTATCATATTGCCTTTAAATCGGATTTGCTTTGATTTAAACCGAGTCTACCGCGAGCGAAGCCGCGAGCAAAAGCTAGTTGCTATAAGTAATAAATAATTGATATGCGGCTTTTACCCATTATGTCTGACGAATCTATCATAGGTAGTAGCTATAGTTAGTATAGTAATAGTATAGCTAGACAACATCAATACTTAAAGCGGCGGGTGCCCGAGTGGTTTGGGCATCGGCTTCTCATGCGCGAGGTCCGAGGTTCGAATCCGTTCGGCGTGTACCAATGAGTTTTTTCTGACGAAAAAAATTACGTACATAACTACACCTGCTGCTTCACCGTTCGGAACCGGCGTAAAACTGTAGGTCCCCCTTTAACCTCGCCTCTAACTAGGTAGTAGGCTCAAAGTGTAGTAGACTGGATTGGTACCACCGTACTGGATGTAAGATGGCCGCATGGAATAACCTCGGTCGTGTTCTCCTCTAGTCTAGTATAGCCAGCAATCCAGGGAAGTCTCCGTTATGGCACCTACCTTCTCGGAAGTGATATTGGCTGGTCGGAGCCGACGGCACATGGGTTCGTGCTACACATTAATTTATTGTGTTAGTATCGATATCCATTAGGCGAATCAATATCTATAACCACTTAGAACTGCCAACCGTAGCAAGCGGGGTTGTGACCTCTGACCAGTTGCGACGTTAATTTTCGTCACGTGCTATGCCTATGGTTGCCACTTGGCCGGGAGCGGCCGGGATTGTCCCGGAATTAGTTAATACGTCCCGGGTCAAGGAATTGTGTAAATTGTCCCGGGTAAATATGTTTAAATTCGTGCCAAAGGAATAATATGAGAAATATGAACTACTTGCAGTGCAGTGGGGTTATTCTTTTTAAGGCCCCGGCCCCATACGGTACCGTGTGGGGCCGGTATATAATTCGCTTATATAATAGTTTATTGTACACCATAATAAAATTTATGTAAACAGTTTCATAAATAATTGACAAACATAAAAGTAATTCACTTCCGTCTAAACTAACCTGTTACGGTTGTCCTATAGACGGTGGTTTTGTATACATGTCAGTCTGTCTCTAATAATATTACAAATATTTCGAAAACATTTTTGTGATTACCAACTGAAATCAAATATACATAGTTGCCTGGTAAGTAAAACACACACAAACATCACCTTCAGACTGTCAGAAATGTTCCAATAATGAGCAAGCCGATTAAACAAAGCGCAGCGTAGTCTGGCTGTGCCGTCGCGTCGCTCTGTCGAGAGCCGTACTTAGTTGCCGTCGCAACGAAGCGGCAGTGGCAGCGCAAATCCGCGCTAATCCAGGATCAGCCCTGTCCATCCCCGGGGGCGATGACTCTTCCGGCGGCGGCGCGCTGTGGCCCGTGCCGATATCGAGTTCGGCTAATGTGACACAATTATTTCTAAAAGTCCGTAGGTCGTCTAGAATTACATTGGGAACGCATTCGGTGTCGTTCCTGCTGCGGGGCTATTCTCTATTAACATTTCATCAGCAATTTCTCATGATTCGTCTCATTCTCTCGGAGGGGCTTATCAATCCGTCTAGAGCCATACTCAAAGTGTGCTCCGCGGAGCCCTAGGGCTCCGCGGAGCCTCTGTAGGGGCTCCGCGAGAATATGAGAAAAAAAATCATTTAATTATTGTTTTTCTCTTTTATTATAATAATTTATTATACATTGTAATATGATTATTATTAAAGAATGCGCAAAAACTAAATTTTGTTTATTTTAGGGCTCCGTCAAATATTTCGCATTCCAAAAGGGTTCCGTCACCAAAAAAGTTTGAGAACCACTCTAGTGAGTGGGTAATAGAGTATACGCATAATGATGTTAGTTGGTGGCTAACGATGGCCATGGTTTGGTTAAGTGTTGGAAATTTCACGTGTGTCAGCGTTTATGCGTCCACTGCTGGATATACGCCTCTTAATTTTTGACGTGAATTTGATGAAACGTTATTTTTAAAACAAAACAGCTTTACTCACGGTTATTAACGAGCTATGTGGCTCGACGTTTCGGGCCAAGCGTATGGCCCATCCTCATGAGCACTCTGCCTAGTGCGACGGTTGGCAGAGAACTTCAGATCTCCGTCCGTCGTTGACGAAGATTGTAGCTGTGGCCAGCGCGGGTAGTTTCCGTAGACGAGGGTTCAGGTGCGTTCCGGATCTCGGCGGAGAGACAGAAGGCGCTGACGGTGTCCACTTCCGGCTGGTCGTGTCCGTCGTGTCTGACCGTCGTGTCGTGACTGGGTTCCACATCGGCGACAACTTGAAGGCGTCCTCCCGGTTGAAGTTGTCGTGCTTCTTGATTTCGATGGACTCTTTGACGAGACGAGGGACGTGTCGTGTTTCAGTCGCAAGAATTTTGACCTGATCGAACCTAATCCAGTGGTTCGTTCCGGAGTCCATGTGATCGCATGCGACCGAATGTCCATGGGCGTCGCTAGACACCTTATGGGTGGCTCGGCGCCATATCTCGCGCTTACTATAAAAAAACCATACGGTTTTCACTGTTACATTCTGTCACTTCTCAAGATACATCAACATCATTCAACGCTACGTCATCGGCGGCCTGAGCTGTGAGCAAAAAGTCACGCGAAGCGAAGCCGCGGGCAAAAGATAGTTAAAAATAAATTGGTTTCGCATGGCAATATTGGATAATTTATGAAAGTTATTAACCTTCCTGATGAACTACGAGCTATTTCCGATTCATTCCCGTTTTACAAATTACTGAGCGAAAGCTCTGAAAAGCAATTCTCGGAGATTGCTCACTGGCGAGTGCTAGGCAGGAGATGCCCTGCTAAATCAGTTTTCAATTCAGCAAAACGAAAGTGATGAATAAGAATCGAGAATTTATTATCGGACAATTAACTGTACTGGGTGTCCCGGTTTGACCCAATTTTTTTACCACCAAGGGATTATGTACTTCGTTAAAATAAATAAGCTTAAAAAAATATCAGAAAAATTATTTTTCTAGGAATCGTATTTTTCGATATAATCTCCTTTAAGGCTTAGGTGATATAGGTACGCTTTGTGTAATTCTGTACATAATATCGATGATTTTGTTCAAAGTTTCGAAGGTTAGTTATGTTATAAGAATTTAAAAATACAATGTTGGACGTACTTGTTTGAATTTTTCGTATTGGTGTGAATAATTATCCGAAAAAAAATCGTTAAGTGGCACGCACCTCATTTTAACGTTTTATTCGCTTTATTACTTACACGTAATTACACCTAAGCGTTATTTTGATTTAGGAAAACAACCAAAATATGCCTTATATTATTTAGTATGATATACTTATATATTGAGTATATACATACATATTGTAGAGGGTGTAAACGCTGTATATTTTTGTTGTATAATACACGGAAATATTGTATAAAATTCTTTTTTTTTTACATATAAAATTCTACTAAGTTTGCGACTGCGAATTTTGAATTTGCCGTAGCTATTCCGACGTTGGACATGGTTTTGGCGACCTTTTTCAAACACATAAAACTTTGATTATGTGGCGGAAAAATACCACCAGACGTCCAAAAGTGCCGCCGTGTACAAAGTACGAAAATGTAATATTTTAAATACTAATCAGGACAAATTCAAGCATAGTGTACTACCATACGAATGATGAATAAAGAATAAAGAATTAATTTTCCCATAAACCGAAAATTCATATTTTTTTAATATGAATTGAATTGTAGTAAAAAGGCAATTTTAGACGAAAGAAAATGTTTTTTTTAGTTCAAAATAATAAAAAATTGTACTTAACCTTTCCATCCAGTTCAGTGTAGCCGGCACGACCGAATGGAAGCACTGACGTGGCACCTAGTTTACCCGGTGTTATGGGCTGACATTACGGTTGTTGTAAGTGATGTAGCCGACCGTGTCAGTTTCAATAAAAACAATTAAAAAACCTTCAATTATGCATCGTTCCAGAAATAAAATATTAATGCCAATATAAAAACTACCTCGCCTTCTAACAGGGGGATCATGGACGATGCAATCTTAAATCCATTCCACAATAATTCATATTACCGAGCCGATTCATATTACGGAGCCTCTGTTCGTTACGTTGCAATTTTGTGAACATTGTGAATCAGCTCGGGCTCCGTCGGATATCATTCCTGAATCCGCAGCTACCCTAGGTGTGCTGGCGGAGGCACCGGTCGGCGGTGGTGTAGAGAGCGCTGTGTGATTTCCCTCGAGATGGCCTAGCGCGTATCATTTGTAGGTCTACATACATCATCAGGTATTCAGACTAATAACCAACTATCTCTACCCAGCCAGCAGAGCGGCGGGGGTCTGTGAGTAAATTACAGTGCCAGCGTACTAAATCTAGCGTCAGCGTTTGACAATGTTAGGCGATGAGTTATTTTGGAAGCTACTATGCAACTTGTTTAAGGTTTAGAGTAGGGTTGTCATTCGTCCCGGTACACCGGGACTTGTCACCGGTTTAGAATCTCAGTCCGAGTCGTCCCGCCTGACCACCAAATGTCCCGGTCGGGAACCAAAAGCCTGTTAGTTTTATACATACTAATATTATAAAAAAAAACTTTAAAGGGTTTAGTGTTTCTTCTTATTTCCTAACACTCCTTACAGAGCGTTTTAGGCATCATAAGTCCGCAGATTTCCGTCGCTGATGTCAATTACGTATATACATAGACAATTCAGTGGAGACTTTGGCTAACTATCTGTAAGCTTACAGAGCTGCGTGGATTGTTCTGTATCGGACACTATTCTAGGGCCTATAATTTAATGGCTATGGACATTTAAAACCATTGTCTACCTAATTATCTAATACAATTTATTCACAATCTATCCTTAAATGTAAAAGATACCTATCATCTAAAATTTAATTTAATATTCATAGAAGAGTTGCTGCATTTCCCCGCTCAAAGACAACCAACTTTTCTTAGGTTTTTTTTTATATAATGTCCCGGTCAGTACCTGCACCTTAATGGCAGCCCTAGTTAGGGGCAAGATGTTCGCTAAATTATATTTTTCTGTAGAACAGTCTACGTGCGAAGAATGCGTATTGAGTAGCGTTTTTAACCCCCGACGCAGAAAGTCTCCGAGTTATGTTTAGTTCCAAAAGACCGAAAAAGAGGGGTGTTTAAGTTTAACGTGTGTACCTGTGTGTCTGTCTGTGGCATTATAGCTCCTAAAGGTGTAATAATTATGACATTGTCATGACTTGTAATATGAAAAATTATTATTAATAAAAAATCTGAATCTGAATCTAAACGGATGGACCGATTTGGATGCGAGTGTTTTATTAGAAAGCTGGTGTAGCCGGGATGGTTCTTCGCTATGTTAGTAATCCAGTAATAAAGTAATTATGAAGTAATAAAAATATTACGCCTAACGGATGGATCGACTTGGATGTGGTTTTTTTAAAAAAGCTTTAAATAAAAGTTCAATTAAAAATTTTAAAAACTCCGACCCTTAAAAAGACAAAAATAATTTCCGTTTACTTCAAGGAGTCGGGGGACCGCTATGTAAATAAAATATAAAAACGCAGAGCTGCGCGGGTATTCTGTCTCATCGCATTGAGTGCAGTGGTACCAATCCGCACGGTTGTGCTAGTTGTAAAACAAGTCGTATTTATAAAGGAAATGACAAGAGAACATCGATCGGCGGCCGTATTTCCCCATAGCTGCATCTGCACCCTATGACGCTGATGGATATCGAATCCAGGGATAACATTGAGATACTCAATGCTCTCGAGAAGTCTTATATCGCGCGTCTTTTCTAACATTGTATACGCTTCTATATAAAATTCTTTGTAAATTTTAACGAGTCAGCTAGAACGAAGTGCAACATTGTAATTCGGCTGTAAAAGTTCTATAGGACCTTATCGCAACTTCGTGCAGTATTCTGAGTCTTGTCTACCTGTACCTTATTGTGCTAGTATGGTTTCTAGGGAAACGGGGGGTTTTCATTATGTTATCTATCTGTCATAGCATTGCCTATTACACGCTATACATTAAAATGCATTTTTAATTAAAATAATTATCTACTAATACAGCGGTTCCCAATTATGTTTTAATTGGTACCCCTTGGCGAATTTTCTGAGACCCAAGTACCCCTGAGTATACTGTATAAATAAAATCAGGCATTCAGGAGGCAATCAGTGGATCCGTTCCGTATCGCTGAAGGCCGGGAGGACCGACATGGCACCTAGTTCACCAAGGTGTTATGGGTTGACATCACGGATGCCATCAAGTTTCCACAAAAAAGACTTCGGAAAATTGGAGAGGCGTACGTACATTCACCAGTGGACGCAAACTCTGACTGTGTAAAATCTTGTCACACTCACTAGATTGCTATGCGATCTAGTCCCAACACACACCCCACGTGGCTGGCGAATGTACGTGACAAGGTTCTATAAAGATATTTAGACTTTTCGAGCCGACACCGAACAAAGTAGTGTGAAGAAATATGTGACCACTATTACTAGGCGCTACCTACTGCAAGGACTGGTCAGTAAGCCAGGACATCGTAGTACAAAGTAGAAAGACGATTTTATTGTAGTGGTCACGTTTCTTCGCTTAACTTTGTAGGTACAAACTGAAACGAGCTGATTCTGTTTTAGAAATTAACAATTTTAGTTTTAGAATTCTCAGTTTGAAGTTAAAATGTTCCCTTTATCCGTCAATTTTAGGGTACGTCGGCGTAGGCGTGAATGCCCTTCGTGTTTAGTTGTTTTTCTGATCATTAGAAATTAAAATAACGTTAGAAAACATATGCCGGAACTAGGTTCCTTTCCAGTATACTTTACCAATTCGGTTGCCAATGCTCTCGCAGGCTGCACGACACTTTGGCGAGTTCGTTAGCCAACACTTCAAGATATGCCAAAGCGATAAATACCCTCCTCTACATGTGCTACCTCCGATCAACGGGAGCAGTTTATTCATTAAGAGTGGTGATTTTAAATTTTTTTGTAATGGGTTGTCCGATTTCAATGAGGTTTTTTTCTTTGTCAACAGTATCATCATTGCAGCGACGTGGGTGTTTCCGGCATGAAGGGAGTATGAGAACGAGCGGAGGAGCCAGAAGAGAGTGAGACGACGACGAGGGACCGGCGAGGGGATCATGGAGGATCAGGAACGGATGGAGAGGGACTCGAAAGCCTGTGAGCTGCAAAACAACAACACGGAACCGCCCGATGGTAAGCGCTGAGCGAATGGTTCTGGACAGTACTCCTGGTGGTTGTAAGATGCCGAAACCTCGGCTGTGTTCTGCTCTAGTCCGTATAGTCAGTTATGCAAAGAGAAATCATACCGGATTGCGTAAAAAAAAGTACAAAGTATTCTGCCCACACCAATGAGACATCCAAACCCGTAAACCAGAAGAATTTCAGATTACACCAGGTGTCATAGCGACAGTCTACATACACCACTATTCAGAACGAAATACCAAGAATGATTTCAGACTATTGGACATTTTGTTCAGAAATATAATATCTGCATATTTTATTATATTTTTGAATGGATATTGCTCTAGGTGTATTACTTGTAGTGATCCTCTTCAAGGTTAGCGAGGAGCATTTGGAAGAGCCGGAATGGCCCTTCTTTAGAAGAACATACATTAAACACTTCACTGGATGAGCACAGCAGTTCATTCAGAATGCAAGGAAAATAACTAGAGGGGAGATTAAAGGAGAGACGAGTGACCGCAAAGACACACAACATGTGGCTACCATAAGCCATGCAACAATTTAATCACACATTTCAAATATAAAAACCAAGTGAAAAATTAAATAATACGATGCACTGGCTGAAGGCCAGTACAACACTGCTATAAATAGCACCTTCTTAGTTTGCCGCGTGAAATTAGTCCAACCATGTACAATATCTCCATCGTCCGATGTTCAAATAGTTTGAGGTCAAGAGAACACACGGGGAATAGAAAAAGGTTCACAAATGCTGACATGTTTTATCCTGTACAGGTGTATACTGTCCGGGTACATTCGACACGTGGACGTGTTGGCCGCACACGCTCGCCAATCGCACAGTATATGCACCATGTCCAGGATTCGTTCCGGGATTCTCCAGCGACCGTTAGTATAATGTGTTGATCAGTTGGTTTTGTTGATTGTGAAGGTATTACCTGTGACCTACGTGGTCACAAGTACGTACTCCTTCACAGACACGTATTATGTTTACCAATATTCATAAGATCTCTTTCCATATAACCTGTCCTTTCTAAGTTTACCTTTCAATGTTTGTACACTTCCACTGTCTTTCGCATTGTAGTGTAGTACAATGCGAAAGAATTGCCAAGAGATTATCAACATTGATTTCGTTTTTGCCAATTTTGGAATTTTTCGAGCCCTGTATCAAAAAATTTGTGCTACCAACATAAAGCTGTTTTTCTGCCCTACGCCATACTATTAGTTAAGGTAACCATCGTACAAATAAACCAACGAATAGTTATTCGTATTCGTTAAGCGTGAGAATTATGTAGTAGGTACTAGCGTCGTCACACAAACTGTACACTGGGTATATGGGAAAACTGCACGTCACATGTATGAGGGTGTGTGTGTGTGTGTGTGTGTGTGTGTGTGTGTGTGTGTGTGTGTGTGTGTGTGTGTGTGTGTGTGTGTGTGTGTGTGTGTGTGTGTGTGTGTGTGTGTGTGTGTGTGTGTGTGTGTGTGTGTGTGTGTGTGTGTGTGTGTGTGTGTGTGTGTGTGTGTGTGTGTGTGTGTGTGTGTGTGTGTGTGTGTGTGTGTGTGTGTGTGTGTGTGTGTGTGTGTGTGTGTGTGTGTGTGTGTGTGTGAGGAGATGTATATGATTCTGTACGAGGTTGTACGATGGGGGTGTCTGCCGTCCACTTCCGTTGGAGAGATCTACTGGGAGAGACGCGTACGGTGGGAGATGAAACGTGAAACAGGGGGAAGGGTTGGGGTTACCACCCGCTTATGAAAATGTTGGGAGGGATATTATAGGAATGAAATATTAATATTCAGTCGAAATTCCCTTATTGCACAATATTCTCGAGTATTATATCTTAAACCTCACTTTCTGATCGATTTAGATGGGATATATTACTACAACGCCAGTAGTAATCAAATCAAATCAAGTATACTTTATTGTACACCATAAAAACAGGGAACACAACAAATTAACCTCTGGGATGTGGAGAAGCGCATAGGGCATTGTAGTAGTACTCATAATAATAGTAGTAGTAGTAGAGAGGACACTACGCCTTCTTGCGGGCAGTCGTTAATGTTGGCCCCTGATACCTGTGAAAATTTGAAACTCCAAGTGATCAACAACAAATAGCGTTTAAATAAACTTGTTGATATTATACCTATTCCAAAAGATAATAATTAACACAGACGATAATATTAATATTTTGCCTGCAGTCCTGGCGCACAAGGAGTGTCGTAGCAACGGTAGCTGGTTTGCACATCCAGACACTGGCAATGCTTGGTCTAACTACACCACCTGCGTGAAGTCTGATGACGTGAGTGATTTTACTGCGTCTTCGTCTTTAGCTTTTATTTTTAATTCCTTGTTCATCTTGAACCTCTTTCATAATTTAGCTAGTTTATAACAATGGTAGGCATGTAGAGATTCATTCCACGTGGCTCTTCTAATCTCCAATGTTCAGTTAGTCAGTCAGTCAGCATGTAAGCGTCCACTGCTGGACATACGCCTCTACGATTTTCCTCCAGTCCTCCCGGCCTTCAGGGGTACGGAACCACTGCTTTCCGTCGACGCACTTGATGTCGTCGTCTAATGTTCAGCTTATCAGTAAATATTTAAATCAATACTCCATAGACACGAAGTACATAATAAATAGTGATCATAAATCATCAGGGAAGGAGAGTACCGAGAAGCACGAGATTATAAATTCATAAATGAACGATATTATAAGTTAACTAAATTATGAGCAAGAAGAGAACTTTGGGCCTCTTGCGTCAACACAGACTTAACAATTAACTCCACGCTTAAGAGACTTACGACAAAAGTCAGTTGCACCAACGGTGAAATGATATCTTTAGAATCCTAAGCTGACTTAAATATTATAAGACTAGGTGTTGGGCCATTTATCTTTCTAACGGGCACTTCAGAAAATGCAAAAATGTAAATTAACATCTGCCAAGTAGACCGATTGAATGGTGTCGGTCATCTGTCAAACAGTTGGTTTTCTAGGATCTATAGCTTTATTACACAATGTAGTGCCATCTCTATCTTCTTAAAGTTGAAAGAGAGAGATGACACTAAACCGTTGTTCATTGTTTGTTATTTATAGAATGCTGCCGGAGCGTAGGAATGTATGATTTGATGAAGAAAGATCCACACTCTCAGAGATAAAGACCGTTTAGCTAAAGACGAGTCTTTTTATCTTGGAGCAATCCGTGACTTCACTTATCTAGTTTCTAGCTTAAGCTTTTATATCTAGGTTAAGCTGTCGTTAGTTATCCGGTCTTTAATGATATTTAAGTCTGTGTTAGCGCAATCGGACCTTATTTATGTTACTGTTTTACAGGATCGGAGCGATGTGATCGCGGTATCCGAGGCCGGGTACTCCATCTCGCTCGTAGCGCTGTTGCTTTCTCTTGGAATCCTCACATACTTCAAGTAGGTCTTTCTTATAGCTCCTCATTCTATTGTTTTATATGATGACCACATGTGTAAGTAATTTATTGCATAATGTAGTTAGGGATGTTGAACAATACTCAAGTAAATGACCCGACAATATAAGCGTGAGCGGAATGAGGTAAAACATGCATAGTAAATCCTAGACAGACAGCCGTCTATAGCACAACAGCCATTATCCAGATGAGACGGTTGTGCACACTTACCAATGTTTAGGAATTTAAAATGTAAAGTGCTTATGGATGAATGAATGGTACTTACCAACTCATTATTTTCTTATATAAGTATTGTATATAATTAAAGTTTATATGTGTAACATAAGATGATAGCTTTAGTGCTATAAAAAAAGCAGAGCAATTGGTGTTGTGCTGCATGGATATTTTATTTGAGTGCGATAAGGATACAAAAAAAAGACAGCTACGTCGATTGGCCTTTCCTTATTACAATAAAAAAGGAAATTTTAAAAATCGGTCAAGGTTTAGTGGTTGGGAAAACATAAATCCCGAAAGACAATTTTGTATGGAGAAAAATAACCTGTGTCTCGTCGTAAGGGAAGGGACCTACAGTTTACTATTTGGAATATAATCTATTCCTTAGGATAGATAGAAGAAAGAAGAAATAGATGAAACATCGTAAGTAAATTATATTACGTAGATATAGGTCAAAGAAGTTGAAACTGCTTCAAGCAAGACTTCAAGAGGCAATACATTAGGGTTGAACAGAGTGCCACTATACTCGCATTAGATACTCGGTTCAATGAAGTTCGCATTAGCAGCTCACTACCGACAACCTCGTGTTTTCTTCTCGCACACAAATATACCTATGCATGTATAGTAACCACCATCTTCAAACGCTATACCCATTGAACCGGCTAATCGATTCTGTGAGGCATCGAGCGATCTAAATTTGTGATGCCTTCTGGTTTCAAGGGTGCCTTGTGGTCCAAGAGTTGAAGGGGTTGTTCAAGTGCATGGGAGTAAATCTGTAGATCCCTTCCACGTCCTTTCGAATAGAAATACTTGAATTGGTACGGTACAACCGTATTATTAATGAAGGTAGAGTTGTAATTACAAAATTAAAGAGCGACCTTAATTTGATGGTGTTTCGGTACCTATGTTAATACAATTTTCGGGGCGTTGTTATGATAAATGGAATGGTTTTTTTATTGAAAGCGCGACATATCTCGCCGAGCCACCCATAAGGTGTTTATCGACGCCCATGCACATTCGGTCGTATGCGGCGGTTGCGAATGCCATGCCGTGCTGACAGGTTCCTCACGTCCCTCTTGAAGGACCCGAGACTGTACTTGGGGGAAATATATGGGCAGGAAGAGCGTCTCGCGAGCGAAGCGCGTCTCTTTTCGTGAGTCTCGAGGATTATGTATTTTTGCTTTTATGGATACTGACAAAGTTGGTTACATCACCTACAACATCCGTGACACCTTGGTGAAGTTTACGTAAAATTTTACCTATATAATTTTTAAATAACTATCATGCTATTTTTCACTATAGGTCGTTACGCTGCGCGCGCATCACCGTCCACAAGAACTTGTTCGCCTCGTTTGCAATCAACAACGCGCTGTGGCTGCTATGGTATGGAGCTGTCATTGGCAGACCCGCTGTCACAGCTGCGAACCCCGTGAGTACCTACGTAGATTTTTTCTTATAATCCTCTGAAGATGCTGAGTCGGAGAGGCCAAAGCACATGCTCCGACCAGCCAATATCACGTCCGAGAAGGTAGGTGCCATACCGGAGACTTGCTGGCGATACTGGACTAGAGGAGAAAACAACCGAGGCTGGTATCAACCCGGTGGGCTACAATTGATTGAGCCTACCAACTAGTAAGGGGCAAGGTTTTATATCGGTTGCGAACGGTGAAGCAGCAGGAGCAGGTAAAAAAACTCAATCGTGCCTGTCGGCCGGATTCGAACCTCGGACCCTGAGATTAATAGTCCGTGCCCAGACCGCGCCGATCGCCGGTCTGTCGTCGAGTTATTTTGCCTAGCCGAACAGAGCACTTTTTATCATCTAGGAATAAACGACAGCAGAGCTATGATAAATGTTGACAACGTCTTATAACTTAAAAATAATAGCCCCACTGCGTCTCTCCCCGTGCACGTCGTAAAATGACACTAAGTGATAAGGACAAGGTGCCGTGCTAAAAGGCGATAGGCTAGACACCTCTCACCTTGGCACAGTCCTTCCACTGAGTCAGGCAGCAGGTGGGTCTTCGTGGTTTACTTGCTGGTTATAGATCTTGTCCTGTAATTTACGAGAGTACCTGCAGCACAATCGCTGCAAATTTGTACCGCGTGGGGCCGGTATTTTAAAAGAATAGCCCCACTGCATCTCTCCCCGTGTATGTCGTAAATGGCGACTAAGGGATATGACTCCCTTCTTATATTACTAGGTGGTAGGGTTTAACCCGCCCGGGTTGGTACCACCGCACTGAATGAAAGGTCGGTCGAAACGGCTATGTAAATAGTTTGTGTTTTCCGTCCAGTTCAGTGTAGGCGAGATGAAATGAAGGGAAGCACTGACATGGGACCTAGTTCACCCGGTGTTATGGACTGACATCACGGACGTTGTAGGTGATGTAGCCAACCGTGTCAGTTTCCATATTCCGTCGACCGATCGCACCACTGAACTACCGAGGCTGATACACAATTGTCGGGATACAGAGTGCGGTATGTATGCATGTATAATCGAGTTAAACCATTGATTCCCTCTCGGCAGTTGTGGTGCAAGATCCTTCACGGCGTCATGCAGTACGTACTGCTAACCAACTACACGTGGATGCTGTGCGAGGGTCTCTACCTTCACACCGTGCTCGTGTCGGCCTTCGTGTCCGAGTCGCGTCTACTGCGGGTGCTGCTGGTGGGCGGTTGGGGTCTGCCGGTCTTCGCGGCCGCCATCTACGCCGGCCTGCGGGCGGACACCGAAGACGACTGCCTCTGCTGGATGGAGGAGAGCGGACACCGTGTCGTCCTGCTGGTGGTAGTCGCGGGATCGGTCCTGCTCAATCTGATCTTCCTCTGCAACATCGTGCGCGTTCTCTGCACGAAGCTAAGAACGGCTCCGGCCCTGCATTCGCCTCGGCCGTCCGCCACGGCCCTGCAGGCGTTCCGGGCGACTTTCCTACTGGTGCCTTTGCTGGGTTTGCAGTACCTATTGACCCCGTTCAGGCCTCCCCAGCAGCACCCGTGGGAGCGAGTTTACGAGTACGTGTCGGCGGTGACGGCCAGCCTTCAGGGCCTGTGCGTCGCCACGCTGTTCTGCTTCTGCAACGGCGAGGTGCTGGCTCAGCTGCGTAGGCGATGGCGCGCGCTCACCTTCAGACCGAGGGCCAATTCTTGCACTGCCACCACGGTCTCGGTAAGTGTTAACCTCCTTCACTAACAGCTCGATTTCGAAAAACATTCGAAATTCTATTCTATCCAAAGATTTAAAAGGTTTGGATCCCGTATAGGACGCTCAAACTAGTCAACTTTTGGTAAACAAGTGTGTGTACCTACATTTATACGCTCCCATCACAGTTACAATCCAAAGCAACACGAATATAAGAAATATAAATATCTCTGTCGCACTAATCGATAGTGTATGTTCTTGTCTACTCTAGAACAAGATATATCTCTGTCGCACTAATGGATTGTGTATGTTCTGGTCCACTCCTGCACACGCCGGGCGAATGCGTGGCGTGTTACCGACGTATTATCGGCGTATTAAAGATTGTCAAAAATGAAATCTAGTACTTAGAACACAACTTACCTACGAAATGTCACACCTTTCTCTTTTGAGGTATTACGGGTATTGTTTTTGCACTTGTACAATGTACAAGAACTTATTTTATCAGACTAATCACCACATAATTTGTGAAAAGACAAACGCACACAACGTCTTCGTAACGTGCTCACTCTCAGTCATACATATGACACGAATGATCGGAATTCCTTACATTTATTGCTAACGTGCTTGATAGCGTGCCGGGTATGGCGTAGCCTTATCTAAACCTTTTAAATGTTTGATTTCTATCTCTTTGTCTACTGAGGTTCTATTAAATTATCACGAAGTATGCAAAATTGTTGATATTAATATTTTTTTTTAATCTCTTATTTTTCTTTCAATGTTACCAACTCTATAAAAACGCATTGCAGTATTTTGCTATTATATCCTTCTTTGATCCTAGTAATAACGTAAATACATTTCTCTAACGCATGAAAATCTAAAAGTGAAGATAAACCTTAGCGCGGACCTGAACAGTCTCAACCTACGCAAGGTGTATTTGCACTTTTATATTTTGGAGACAATAACTACTTACTCTCTGTTCACTATTGGTACATACTATTCTCGTGGCAATACTAAGACTGTGCCTCACTAACCAACCCGCCTGCGCGCATGTACTCACTCGCAACGGTTGTGTAGTGTGCATGCGAGGGTGCGCGCGCACGCCGCCGCACCCCGTGCCACCATCTTGAACCCCCGCAGCCTGTTTGTCCCCAGTTCGTCCGCTCCAGCGTGCCCCACCCCGGCGAGGAGAAGGTATGACTGGCGGCCGGCGGCGATGCGCCGGCGAACGATCAAGGCGGGGAGGAACAGCGCGAGCGCACGCGGCAAATCCGCTTCCAGTGCGTCGACAGCGACGAAGACGCAACTGCGCACGCGCAACTCCTCTAATTCCCCCCCGCTCGCCGCCGGCCGCCGCGCCGCCGCCACCGACGTCGCGCCGAAAGCGACCAATCACATATCTCGAACAATACGTGACCAAAACGGACAGTGTCTTCATACGTCAGTGGATACTAATATTAGGCGTGAACATTTTGTAAAGTGTTGTGGAATATATGTTGTGTTAAATAAAAATGTGTTTATGTTTTATTTATGAAATCCTACCGTCTGAGTATACGATAGAAAAATATTTGCAACAATAATTGCAACTGAAATTATTATCGGGACCAGGATTCATGAAATTCAAAAGGAAAACAGACACAAACATCAGAAGCTGAAAAGGCTTTGTCAGGCCGGGATGGCATTCGCAATCCCCGTGCATCACAGAATGGGCATCGTTAGACACCTACTTGTAGGTGAAACGATGCCACATGTCGCGCTATCCATAAAAAAGAAGCTATCCCGATTACACTCATGTAATATGCTCTGAAATTTGCATTTCCTTTCACAAAATATCTTATCCCATAAGAACATTGACTCTGAAGCATATTGCTTTCAGTTCAGGCATGTATAATTCAGAACATTTAGGGTACCAAACGAAACCACCAATTACAAAATTCTATCTAGAACGGAAAGTATATCTTTATCTGTACTGCCTGTACAAATAAACTATTTCTAGTGAAAGTTACAGAGGTTTTCGATTACGAAGGCAAGGGGGAATGAAGCGTTTCTGCTAAGTAGAGAACTGAAACGCAAAAAGAATACCATTAGCCATAGCGCTTAGGTCGTTCTATCTTATTAGCCTCTATCCCTTCGTTAACGAAACCATATAATGAATAAAAGTGGACATTATAAAGAACTTATTATCACTACTTATAGTCTGTTCATTTTGCGAAGTCACTTGCGAAAATCGTACATGCTGTCCTTTTCTATCCCATTTGAATTTTCCTTTTTCCAATTCCATACAACAATCAGAAGCGAAACGCAAAAAAATCGCTTCTCGAAGCGGCGCTATCGACGTTTTATACTTTTTGGAGAATGCATACAATACGCGCATAGCACTATTAGCTATGTCGATAACAGACACACTGCCCATATCAGTGATGTTGCGAAGTCACTTGAGAAGATCTCTTTCTCTACTTGTCTTGTTCACACAGGTTAGTTTCATTGGCATGGGCAGCGCGTCTGTTATCAACATAGATATAGGTGCTACGCACGTATTGTATGCAGTCTCCCAATAGTATAACGTCGAAAGCGCCTCTCCGAGAAGCGAGTTTTTTACTTCCCTTTTCGGTTCTGAGACATTGTTGTATGGCATTGAAAAAGGGCATCAAATGGGATTAACAAGAACTACATGAACGAGTCTTGCAAGTGACTTCGCAAAATGAACAGATTTTAGACAATTAAGGAAAAATTTAAACTAACCTAAAAAAAATCATCTGACGGTTTCAATTACACCTTAGAATATACTTAATGAACTGAAGAGTAGGGTGAATAGGGGATCCAGGCTGTTGAAACTGGAGGCGACGGAAGCAGAGCCTTCGACGACGAGGCTGCGACGGTGGTAACGACAACGGCGACACCTACGACACACGACATCAAGATTCAAGACACATTACGCGACCTTAGAGCATGAAATGCTCTAAGTACGCAACAAACATATACTATAGTAGATACCACACGCTGTATCTCGACAATCGGAGTAAGCAGAGTAATCGATGTTGTGCTGCAAGAACTTCGGTAAATTACAGCGCAATACCGGCAACCACGTTTACCAAAATACATTTAGGACTTGATAACTATCAAGCAGCAAGTAAGCACGAAAACGCACCTGCTGCGTGACTCGGTGGTATGACCGTGCCAATGTGAGAGGTGGCTACCTGTCGCCCTTTAGTACGGCATTCTGTCATTAACCCATGCACTGGTAGAGATGCAGTGGAACTATTATTTTTAAGCACCAGTTCCACACGTTACATTTGCTAAAATATATACGAGTACATACTAACAGTAGGTACATTCACGCAGAGTTGGAAGTATCCAATTTGAACTAAGAAAAAAAAGTACGCATCGCGCGCGATAGAGACGTCCGTACGGGAAATAGCACCGTCTCCAGGGTTTGCAGCATACGAATGAGCTCGTGAATTCCCTTCACTCAGCTTCCCAGCTGTACTGTGTAAGTATATAATATTTTATTTATGGGCACTGCCACGGTTTCCGATGATGTAAATATCTGTGTGAGAGAGAGAGAGAGAGAGAGAGAGAGAGGGAGAGAGAGAGAGAGAGAGGGGGAGAGAGAGAGAGAGAGAGAATATAAGAGAAGGGACCTTTTATTATAATATTTGCGTTTAAATCGGATTTGCTATTAAACCGAGTCTACCGCGAGCGAAGCCGCGGGCAAACCCTAGTTATTCCTATATACATGAGTAAAGATAGCCTAAATATACATACTATATAAATATTTACTAAATCTGAACTTAGAGACATCGTTTTAGATCACGAAAGTTTCAGGGACAGAAAGTGCGTCTTTAAAAAAGAATATTGAATGTGTGAATGGAAGAAGAGAGACGGAGATTGACAGACAGGTTCCACAGATGAGCTGAATGTATCGCGAATGAGTCGGAGTATAATATAGTGGAATAGGATACCCGTATTCAACCGTACTCCTCTTTCAAGGTGCGCTGCTTTCGCTGGTGGATGGATGCAACACAATCAATCGACCAAAAATTAGGTTTTTATTTTTTTATTCCAAAACTACGGATCAAAACAAAAAAGTAAAAAGCTACGGATTTAGATATACATAGGCTGTTCCGAAAATTGTTAGTGAAATGAAAAATAGTTAGAATATGAAAAAAAAATATTTACTGCTTTTCAAAATATTTCCCTCCAATCCGTATGCACTTATGCATTCGGGTGAACCAGGTTTCAAAACATTTAAAAAACGTATCTTGCGGGAGGTCGAAAAATAACCGCCGAAATTCTCGACGGCCTCGTCTGCAGTGTTGAATTTTCGCCCGCGAAGCATTTTTTTACCGTGGGAAATAAAAAAAAATCGCATGGAGCTAAATCTGGGCTGTACGGAGGATGGGATAACCTTTGTACCCCCGAAGTTGTCAAATAGTCCATGTTTCTACCGGTGTGTGATCAGGCGCGTTATCTTGGTGAAAAAGAATGCCGCGGACGCCTCTCTTTGGGCGCTCGCTATTCAACTCCCCGAAAGCTTGAGGCAGACAAACTTCGCAATACCAATCTTCAGTTCAGCCTGAATCTCCCGATGTGTAATGTGTCTATTCTCCCGCAATAGCCACTCTACCCTGATGACGTTTTCATGAGTGACTGCAGTTGATGGTCGGCCGGGTCTAGGGTCATCGTTTAGGTTCTGTCGACCACGTTTAAATTCACGAAACCAATAAGTAACTGTTGCTAACGCAGGAGCAGACTCCCTAAAAGCAGCTTGCAAATTTTCGTGAGATTCCTTGAAGGTTAACCCTAGTTTATAATCATAGAAAATCATAACACGAAAAGCTTCTCGCGAGAAGTCCATTGTTGCAAATAAAATATGAGTGACGGATAACCGTTAAAAATATTTAAAAAGAGAACTACACATAGGTGGCCAATAATTTTCATCAAGGAGATTTGTATTTAAATTAGCCGTCAAATCAAAATAGTTTCAGAAAAAAACAATTTTTATTTATTCTGTGGCTAACAATTTTCGGAACAGCCCACGTACTTACTTAAATTCAACAAATAAAATATTTCTTTTCCAAAGCCTTGCTTTGGTAACGTTGCCTTAAATACTCTTTTATAAGTAAATTCAGAGGCATGTTCATGATTTTTTTCTATCCATCGAAGCTAATCAAATCGTGTTTTCAAAAAACTATCGATCTGCGCTGATAGATGAAGTTTTACATATATTAAAACTGAATCTGTCAGGTAAGTAATATTGGCGGTACACTTCTTGAAATTCGAATCAGACGCAATCTGATATAACTGAGGAAGAATAAAAATCGATCACTTAAGTATTTAGGGGGATTGAACAGTGTGTAGTGGAGAAGTGATAGCACATGAGTATTCCTGTGAAGACGGATATCGAGCCACTGCAAACGATTTCGAAATCAGATATATGATCGAACTTGCAGAGATGTATCGGATAAGCAAGTTGAGGAGACGGAGATCGATGTAGCAGGCATCGGCATAATCAAGTCAGAGAATGAGTAGTGATTGTGCAAGGCGTAATTTTGGTAGACACAAGAATTAAATTCTCAAGGCGTTTGAAAGCATGCATTTACCGGCTGACGTCACTCAACTGAGTATGACAGGAATGCGTCTCATCCATGACAATACCGAGATTGTTGACTGGCTTACTATAGGGAAAGACTACATCCACGTCAGCGTCTCCCTGGGTTATGTTGATTAATTATAAATTCTCATTACTGTTACTTATTAAAATAATTTCACTTATTGATATGGCTGTGCCGGCTACACTGAACTGGACGGAAAGCGCGAACTATATACATAGCCGCTTAGAGCGACATTCGGTACGGTGGTACCAATGCGTGCGGGTTAACCCATTCCACCCAGTAAGGTAAGAATGGAAGGCACCTACAGTTTTACATGGAATCCGAACCGCGGTCAGCCTCCAGCGGTCGAGCTGTCAGGCTGTCACCCATTCAAGCACTAACCGCGCCTAGGTGTGCTTAAGTCACGAATAGAGGTGCGGAACATCGCACCACTGAGCTACCGAGGCTGACAAAACGAATGGCTCCAATTGTGCGTCACTGATGTAGGTACCTACATTTCAAAGGCAATAAAGATCACAACACAAGCAACAAACGAAAACATGGTCATAGTTAGTGGTGATACCGATTCCATACCTCCGGCTGATGCAGCTGTCGACAAAATCCAGTCAACTGTATAGGAAATGTAAATTAATCCGACAGATAAATGTTAACCGAGACTTAACGGAAGGTGATGAAAACGGCCCTTGACCCTGTACAGGATGATTCAGCAAAGATGTTCGTAATTTCAGAGAATGCCCATGGAGACCATAATAGAACACTTTTGCTCTAAAAAAATTTAACTTTAGAAAAGAAAAGTCGATAATTTCGAGCAGAGTAATAAATCTCTCGAGGTTGCGACAGTTTGTTGTCGAATCACCTCTTCGTTCGGTCCTGAAATATATTTACCCTTTTAGGGTTTCGTACCGCAAAAGTGGAAAAAACGGAACCCTTATATTATGATCTCGTCTTCCGTGTCCTTCCGTTTCTGAGTTAATTCGTAATAGGTATTGTCTGTAGTTTTATTTCTTTTTACGTCTCTATATGCTTAAATATTTTACTGTATATTATTATAGCTATTATAGAACTATATGTTATATGTATGTATCACATAAATATTTATACATGTTTGTTTCTCTATTTTATATTATTTAAGACATTGGTTTGTTGCATCTACCCTTGTTTTATATGTTAAAAAGGGTAGGCTGGCGGAAAATGCCATAGGCATTAAGTCCTACCTTCTGTACGACTTTTATGTGCAATAAACGTTTTTTTATTTGATTTTGATCTCGCTTCTGTCTGTCTGCCCTTTCTTTCACATCTTATTTTCTCGGAATAAACTTCGGGAAACTTCTTCTTTTAAAGAAACACGCAGTAAATTACGTGTTTGTATTTATTGTTTATTGTACATCATTTTACTATATTAAAAAGAAGGTGCAAAAGGTCGGCTTAATGCAAATCTACATTATATTCAAGCAAACCTTTGGGATGTGGTAAAGTGTGTCTAAAAAGTAATACAAATAACTAAAGAATTAAATCTTACCTAACAAACAATAAAATAGATTATAATAAAAAGGGTCGCTTTCATAAGTTCCCAGAACACTTGCGGCATTACCCCGCTGGATGACAATATAATAAATAGTAAATATGACTAATATAAATAGTAAATACATACATACATACATACACAGCAGGCCTTTAAGAAAACAGTGTTTATATGCAGCTAATGTTACACTGAGCAGACCAAGTAATAAATTGTAAATATTCTTTGTAGAAATTTTAACAGTACGAGAAATTCGAATATGTAGAGAACGATTCCACAGCTTGGCTGCACGGTACACAGTCATTTAGTTACCCTGATGTATGCGTCGGGAGTGACCTTTAAATATATTCACTAGTTTATTCACATTCAAATTAATCTGTCTCCAACTGCAACCGCGGCGGCGGCGGCGGCGTTGCACTAACTCCATATATAGAGATTTCAATAGTCAGAGTGCTCTATAAATACTCGTTGAATAAACTCCCCCCCCCCCCCCCCCCTCCCCCATTCCCCTCCCCCATTCGCGGCTCAATACAATACACTTGCGATTGTTATTGATTGCATGCTTTATAATTAGCCCAAATGCTACACCCCGACCATATGAACATGACTGTTCTCTCTGACTGTTGGAAGTAAGCAAATAGTTCGATAGCCAATACAATTGGAATGCCAATTGGAAGTGGATGGGGTGTACTAGAGTAATGCATGTCTGTCGCCGTTACCGGCGAGCGTTGTCCAAATAAGTCTCGGTGTTAGTAAAAATGCAGCGCGTGCGCCGCCCTGCATACCGCCCGCCCAATCGACGGGATGGGCGGGCGGCAATATTGTTATTAATTATATGTATTGAAGATTCCTATTGAAAAATTAACTCCAAGTCCTTATGTCTGAGGATATATAGAATCTGTATGTATGTATGTCACGAATGTATTTAGTTGTATGCTATTTATTACTATTATCTATGTTTTATTGTTTATTTTTATACTCTTAAAAAAAAATTCTCTCATTCAATTTTCCGCGCTACCCATCTACCCTACTCACAATCCCAGGTATGACTGGCAGATAATGCCCTTAGGCTTTAAGCCCGCCTTTTGTCACTTTTTGTGCAATAAAGTATAATTTCATTTCATACATTGAATTTGTTCTATTGAACATATAAAATCTATTTATGTCATCAGTACTCATGTATAGGCATATTGGAGGTATACTCGTATATACTCTAGTAGATTAGAGAATGACTTAACCAAAAAAATGCAACGTCAAAATTCGACCCCTAACGCAAGCCCTCGTTTAAACCCACAAAAGCTGGACCACTACCCTACCCTTACTTCCCTAGAGGCTAAACCCCTTTTAAGCCTCTATCTGTGTATCTGTGTATAATGGCGAAAACAATTCGTCCACGATCCACAGAAATATTCTTAAATAGCCCGTGTTCGGGGAGCGCGACAGTTGCCAGAGCAGCGCCTTGTATGGCGCGCGGCGGCGCGGTCGCAGCGGCGTATATATGCGTCGCGGTGCGTCGCCGCAGGCACTCGCACGGGCACCGCCTTGCAACCAGCTCACCTGTAAGTGTTCACGACAGTTACACACGCGCCAGTGACTTCAGTACTCGAAAGTGCTTGTGATCAGGGACCCAGACTTAGTTGTGCTCCGTAACGCAATCGGGTCTTACGACGAACGCCATTTTCGAAAACGTTGTGCTTCGCTTGTTGAACTCCTCGAAAGTGGTGCGGCCAAATTTTTCAAATCGGGACCCGATCGACGGTCGCGCGACCAAATTTTCGAAATTATTGTGCAATCATCGAGAGTGGGGCGTCGAAATTTCAAAATTGTGATTTTTGGGTACCTATTACCAATGTTTAACAACGTCCAAAATCTTTATGATTGATGCGTGTGAACTGAACTCAGGAAATTAGATGAATACGGAACCCTAGTAGTAGGTTTTCCTTCGTAACAGCACAGTGCAACATGGAACTAACGTTTGCATTTAAATATCTGGCCGGAGAGTACTCCATCAGTTTCTATATTCCACGTTCTCACACATCTTTTAAGTGACTTAAAATGTGAGTGAGAGTGCATTAATAGTAGCCAAGTTGAAACCATTAAGAATGTAGTTTATTTCAGTAATAAGAACTGATTCGTTTATTGATCTCATTAACTTATTCATTGATCTTGACATGGTCTTTCGTGAAAAAAGCCTGTCTTTTTAGTCAATAAATTGATGGAGCAGGACTCTACAGGACGGCCTCTGATATCGCTGAAGAATTGATTTTATGTTTAACGAGATCACCATAAAGAAATTGTTATACTTTAAAATCTTATTCACCACTATTTTTCGCGGATTAGATTTAGACTGATCGATTGACCGAAGAACCATCAGAAAGAATGTTGAAATTGTTGGAGTTCTCTTTACGTATACGATTGGACAAACTGCTGTCCAAGAACACCCTTTTTCCTCGTTCTAGCTGCTGTCATTCCAAATTAAAACACAATTTCGAATTACGGCTTCAGCCAACTGTAAAACATTAAATTCTTTTAATATTTCGGATAAGGCAGTAGTAATGTCCTGGAAGTAATTTTCGGAGAGAATATAAAATTAGGCATTCCCTCATGAAATCAATGATCATGTGATAACGTGGACGGGGCGCGCCGAAATTCATTGAGCGCTGCATGAAGCTCGTATTTACGCACCGTCGCCGTCGTCGTCCCCGTGACAATAGCTCGTGCGCTAATTCAATTCGCCGGTATTGAACCGAACGCGCTGTAAATAAACGTGGCATTTAATCGATCAGCAAGCCCCGAAGAGCACGCGCGGGCTATTTCTATACGTCGCGGTCGATTGCCTTCAAAGCTCTCGATAAGCTATTGAGGAGATATCTCGTTGCAGGTGTATAGAGTCAGAGAGCGCCACCAGCCAAGATGTGCGACGACGACGCGGGCGCCCTCGTAGTGGACAACGGATCCGGCATGTGCAAGGCGGGCTTCGCCGGGGACGACGCGCCGCGCGCCGTCTTCCCCTCCATCGTCGGGCGGCCCAGGCACCAGGGCGTCATGGTGGGCATGGGTCAGAAGGACTCGTACGTAGGCGACGAGGCCCAAAGCAAGAGAGGTATCCTCACCCTCAAGTACCCCATTGAGCACGGCATCATAACAAACTGGGACGACATGGAGAAAATCTGGCATCACACCTTCTACAATGAGCTCCGCGTGGCGCCCGAGGAGCACCCGATCCTCCTCACGGAGGCGCCACTCAACCCGAAGGCTAACCGCGAAAAGATGACCCAGATCATGTTCGAGACGTTCAACTGCCCGGCGATGTACGTGGCGATCCAGGCTGTGCTGTCGCTATACGCGTCCGGCCGCACCACCGGTATCGTGCTCGACTCCGGAGACGGCGTCTCGCACACGGTGCCAATCTACGAAGGTTACGCTCTACCGCACGCGATCCTCCGCCTCGATCTCGCCGGCCGCGACTTGACCGACTACCTCATGAAGATCCTCACGGAGCGAGGCTACTCGTTCACGACGACGGCCGAGCGGGAGATCGTGCGAGACATCAAGGAGAAGCTGTGCTACGTGGCGCTCGACTTCGAACAGGAGATGCAGACCGCGGCGGCGTCCACGTCGCTCGAGAAGTCGTACGAGCTGCCCGACGGGCAGGTGATCACAATCGGCAACGAGAGGTTCCGCTGCCCGGAGGCGCTTTTCCAGCCATCCTTCCTCGGTATGGAGTCGTGCGGCATCCACGAGACGGTCTACAACTCGATCATGAAGTGCGACGTGGACATCCGCAAGGACCTGTACGCCAACAGCGTGCTGTCCGGCGGCACCACCATGTACCCCGGTATCGCGGACAGAATGCAGAAGGAGATCACGGCGCTCGCTCCCTCGACCATCAAGATCAAGATCATCGCGCCCCCGGAGAGGAAGTACTCCGTATGGATCGGCGGCTCCATCCTGGCTTCGCTGTCCACCTTCCAGCAGATGTGGATCTCTAAGCAGGAGTACGACGAGTCTGGGCCCGGCATCGTGCACCGCAAGTGCTTCTAGACTGTGTTCGTGCCGCGCTCGCGGCCTCGGCCGGCCGCACCGCATACATTTATTACGTTTACGTATCTTTTGTATTATTTTTACGAGATTTTTTTGTTATACTACGATATCGTTATCGCCATCGCTCAAGCCACACGTGTCAGCGAGACCATCACATTTGTTCATTCGTTACTTAAGTATTAAAATATTTACTATTAAAATAATTACTTGTTATAGTCTCGCCTTTCATTTACAAATGTTTCACCCCTGAAGTTGACCAATAGGTTAAACTCGCTGATCTCATGACTTGGCGATATTAAAATAATGAAATTAAATTAAATTAATATTTTATTATCATGAACAAAAAAAAGTTAAAAGTAACATATCCTGTAACCATCCTTACATGTGTCGGAATTTTCGACTTAAAAGCGAACATAGAATCGACTCTGGAGCATCGTTACAGATTGTTCGCTCTCTCACTCATGTCTTTTGCTACTACCTACTGACATTACACTATAATAATCGCCTCTCAAACATTCAAAGGTTGACTGGCAGAAATCTCTGTTAGGGATAAGCCCGCCTTTGCACCACAATGTAAACTTTCTAATGTACTTAACTTTCTGTAAAATCTTTTTTTTTTGCCGAAATTTTTTCCTGTATGAGCTCAGTAGCAGTATGTTTTTAGTCAAGAACGTTTTTGGTTTTAGTGTTACAAAGCTGTACATACTCGTATACATACAATTGTATCGCCACTTTATATGAAGATCTTTTGTGATTTTTTTGTTTCTTTTGTTGGTTTTTTATGGAAACTGACACGGTTGGCTACATCACCTACTACATCCGTGATGTCAGCCCATAACACCGGGTTAACTAGGTGCCATGTCAGTGCTTCTCTTCACTTTATGTCGGCTACACTGAACTGGACGGAAAACACGAACTATTTACATAGCCGTTTCGACCAACGTTTCAATCAGTGCGGTGGTATCAACCCGGGCGGTATAAACCCTACCACGTAGTAAGGTAAGAAAGGAAAGGGACCTACAGTTTTACATGGAATCAGAACCACGGTCAGCCTCCAACGGTCGAGCGGTCACCCATCTCGTTGCTTAACAACAGTCGACCGACCGCACCACTGAGCTACCGAGGCTGACTGATGAAGACATATAATACCTATATATAAACATATGTTTATGTATTAGGCGTTGTCTAGGCGACAAATTATAGACCTGGCGTGCGCCAAGCCTTATCTGCTCTATTTAACAGACCACATACATCATAAATAATAATTAGAATTACGTAATAGTTACATATTGATTGCCCTCAAATTGTAGCCGACTGGGTTGGTAACACCATACTAGGCGTAAGATGGCCGCATAGCATAATATATATACGACATCAGGTCAATCAAATTATTTTTTAGGCTTCCGTACGGAAGCCTAAAAAACAATTTGATTAGAATACGGAAGCCTATTACGTCCGTCTGTCTGTCCAAGGGATGTATGTTTTGAACCGTTAATAGTGAAATTTTCACAGAATATGTGTTATTATGGCAGATGTAACAACAAATAATACAAAAAGGAAAAGTAAAAACTTAAGGGGGGTCCCCATACAAGAAACGTGTAACGAAAATCTCGGTGCGCGAGTTCGACTCCCACTTGGCCGGTTTTTTTTATTTCTTTTCTTCTTCGCTCACCCCCTGTCTAAAATAGCAAACACGAAGTCAAATTTATTGAAAGGTCTTTGTAACCGGTTTACACTTTAACAAGATTATATATTTTATGTTGAAAAACTTTAACTTAAATAAATCAAACGTTTTAGCTCTTTTTAGAGCGACCTTTACATTTTATTTAGTGTGTTAAAAACCTCATACCATAGCGATATAATAAACTGAAAATTGAATTAAATATCCCTAAGATAAATATATTTGTCTACATTATTAAGGTATTTCTATGAATGGATTAATTCCTGCAATCTCACATATTCATATACATACCTTGTATTTATCAATTTGGTGTTGAAGCACACACACATTCAAAACAAAAAATAAATTAATTAAATATTATAAATTCGAAAGTAACTCATTCTCTGTCTTTGCATGGGCATTAGTCAAGTTAGCGATATGAAAATTCATATTTAGAATTTTGGTAAAAAATAAAATTTTGCGTGTTTCAGCATTGTCAGGTCAGGTTAAACAATAAACCTTCACGAAGAAAGTAAGCAACTAAGGGCGATGCCGAAGGCCGAGCTTCGTTCTTGTAAACGATATTATATTTCATCGAAAGAGGGCGGAAAAGGGCATCTTGGCCTTCGGCCTCGCCCTTAGTTACTTACATTCTTTGAGACAGAATATTGTTTACCTGAACACAACACGGCCTTCGACCTCGCCCTTAGTTACTTACTTTTTTCGAGAAAGTTTATCATCTTCCTGAACGCAGCTTGGCCTTTAGACTCGCCCTTATTTACATACTTTCTTCGAAAAGGTTGATTGTCTTCCCGAAGGGCCGTTTTCTAGTTGAAACTATTTCTAGCGATATTCAAGTGGATCCGAGTTAAATTAATTAAAACCTTAAAGGACGGCACTAAGTGTAGGGTTGTCGGGTTAACTGGAAACTAACTCAGTTATCAAGGTTATGAATGTGTCTAGTGCGGCTCATAGAACACTCCTAGGTGGAAAATTTTCATTTTTAATTTATGGATCAGGTGGGCAAGCACTTCCTGGTTTGAAAATTATATATTGACAACAATATTAGGTAAACATTTTAATGAACTTTTAAGGTCAGAAAATGTAAAATTGGGTATTAAATAATTTATAGTATTGAGTTTAATTTAATTCAATTGGCGTGTATAAGGAAATGAAATATGTGGTCGTATTCAATGATTTAGTAGTCAAATTAAAATTAAACTAAGTTTAACGGAAGTCGTTTCATTTAACTTCGAATCGATGTGACTTTGCTAGAGTTGAGCTGTTACCTACTCTCTCCCCCTTTAAGCTCGCTAAAAGGTTTTAGAGAAACTCTGCTGGTATTTAATTAACATCAACTCTTTCACTCCCCGCTTCGTCTCCATGGGGTTGTAAAGTTAATGGATTTTTATCTACTGATAAATAACTTGGAGATAAAGCTTGATTTTTTATCTGTATTCTTGATCATATTTTTTAATATAAACTATAGATAGGTAGGTATGTAAAACAGTGAAATGTTAAGCTTGATTAAAATTATGCTGAGCAAACTTATGCTGGACTGGACTATACTTTGATTGTTTTTTTATTTTTTATTATTTATAATAAGCTTGTTCTTGGGTAAATCAACATAGTTTCACCCAATAGGCCATCACATTGCCAGGAGGCAATCTCTTCCAGACAGAAACGACAATATTTATAAAAAAGTATATAAATAGTTTTCTCCAATAAAAACATAAATAAATAAATTTCTTTTTTTATGAAACATACAGGTCCGGAAATTTAACCTACGATCGAATGTGAAACAATGTGATTAAATGTGAAACGGTTCAGTGTAGCCGGCACAACCAAAGGGAAACACTGGGATGGTACCTGACAGAGTATCCCAAGGCCACTTTTGGGAAATATTATATGTATTTAATTTTATTGCATTTTTGTATTAATATATTAAGTTTGTGTTTTCCGTCCAGTTCAGTGTAGCCGGCACGACCGAAGGGAAGCACTGACATGGCACCTAGTTCACCCGGTGTTATGGACTGACATCACGGATGTTGTAGGTGATGTAGCCGACCGTGTCAGTTTACATAAAAAAAAAGGTATCCAGCTGGAAATATCGCAGACTAAAAGACAAGATGAAAAGAAAAAAAAATCTCATAAAACGTCCCTGAGCGAGAGCGGCTTGAGACGACATTAAATAAAATATTGTTTCACTCAGTTAGTAGTGAAGTTTGAAACAGAGGTCCGGATAATGTAGTCAACCTTTGTCGAGTTGTAACGATCGTCTTGACAACGGCTTACGGGCGGGGCCTATTCACTAGCGAGAAACTCGATAGTGAACTATAGTTCCCGGCAGCAAATGATACGTGTTGAGCTTTAGAAAGAGATAACCCAGTTAGCAGATAACGCACGAACTCGCACGTCTCCGTGCAACAGGGACGACGCTCTACAACCGGATGGACGCTATATTTGCTGCCGGCAACTGTACGATATTAAATTTCGAGAAAGCTTTATGATTTTTATAAATCACATTATGTGACAAGATTGCTAGAGGTATTTAAGCACTAAGTGAGTTACGCCGCTTGATGGGTCGGAGGCTCTGAGGCAGTCGTACTCTACATATATAGGGTGTTGCAATGACCATGTCATTAACTTCGGGAGGGTTACATAGACACTCAAATAAACACGTTACGCAAAAAAAAAATGTTTATAGTATTACTTTTCGAGAAATTTAACAAAACATGTTAGCTACCTAAACATTAACCTGTGTGTAACAGTAGGTAACTTGCATTGTACGGGGTCAATGACCGTACTATGTTCAAACGCAGAACAGCTGTTTGTTGTAAGTAAGTCACAAGGTCACTATGATTGGTTTTTACAGCTACTTATTTGATTTAATTTTTTTGTTAGGAGAAAAAATGCTCCTATAAACATATGTTTTTTTCTTACGTAAAGTGTTTATTTCAGTGTGTATGTAACCCTCCCGAAGTTAATGACATGGTCAGCGAAACACCTTATATAAGGTTTTTCATTAGTGGGTAACTTTACGCTAAGGGGTGTATGTGCATCAGATACTGATCACGTTCCCATACCCATTTATTTTTTTTATGATACCAAATACCTACACAATTACACATGCTATGAAATAATTGTACAATAAACTATTATTTTAGTAGTATGGGTAGGTATTTGATATCCGAAAAAAAATGGATATGGGAACGTGATCAGTATCTGATACACATTACACCTCTTAGCGTAAAGTTACCTACTAATGAAAGACCTTATATATTATGTCGTATGGAGTAATCTCGGGGGTAACTCAAATGATGCTGAAAGACCGCAGATTAAAAAAAAAATTTTATATGTGTTTTAAATTATTATAAAGAGTCTCTCATTTTGTCTCCCATTTCTGGTCTCCAACCCGCCCTATGTATGTACTCACCTCAATATTGGTCTATTCATGATCTTCCTTCCCAAATCATCGCAGCATTATAGTTCGCATTGATCAGAAATAGCATGCGTACCTCAAAGTTGTGTAAAATGCGATTATATGAATGTCACGTGACTTCGAGGGGGGAGAGGGGGGGCCTAAAAGTGGCCTAAATCCGTCACATGGTTTATGCAAGCTCCCTAACTCTGCGGTTGAGCTGCAAGAGATTGCCATAGGGCAATAACCTCATCCATTGGATGAAAGAAAGTTATGAAGTATACCTACTTAAACATTTTATTCTGTTTTGCTATTTGTTTCATAGGTCTCGCTACGATATTACGAGTAAAATTATTTTACCAAATATCTTTCTCGATTTTCGATTTTCCTGCGTGAATTGGTTTCCAGATGCCAGACGTCACCTCCGCCACTTGCTCCCACGGCTACCGGGGCCAGGCGGCGCGCCATCCGGGAACGCACAGAATAATAACAATGCAGGTAAAAGTGTTAAGATTTTTGGAAACATGAAATGTTTTCGAAAGCGAGCTAATTTAACTCGTTATAAATATGTATGCAATGGACTCGCGCAGTTTTTGCCCGGGCTGCGACCAAAGAGCAATTATGTATAGAGTTATCGGTCCGAAGAAATATACTGAGAAGAGGTGTCCCAGCGGCTGAGGTATCGGCTAAGGTAGCGGGGAGGCGGAGCGCAGAGCCCAGCGGAAGAGGGGAGCGCGCGCGGGAAGCGTGTGGGAGACGGGCTGGCGGCCGGCCGGCCGGTGGGGGGGGGGGGGGGGGGGGGGGCTCGCGCGGGGCGGGAAGCGTGCGGGAGAGAGGCAAGGGGTAAGAGTAAGCAAGAGGGGCAGGGAGAACGATCGCACTCGTGTGTCGGTGTGCATATTGTCTTTTCATTCTAACACTTCATCTCCAGATTCGCAATCGCACCTTCGACTAGCTAGTAGCTACATATCATTAACGTTTGCGTGAGCGCACGGACGAAGATGTGTAAATTTATTAGTTTAAAGTAGGCGAGGCGCAATCGCAGCAGGCAAGCAGGCAGGCGACGACTGCGCGCTGCGGCCTCTCGCGCTCGACTAAGAGACTTGAGGACCGTGAACCGCAACTCGTTGGAACATGCTAGTTGGCCGAGTGAGTTCTCTAGTACGCTAGTACATAATTCCTCTTTGGCTGCGACTCATTCTTCAAACCGAAGCCACTACAATGCGAGACTTGGCTGCCATTGACGGCATCAATTTTCTCCAACATTGACGTGGAAGGTGGTGTCACGGAGACAGCTTTTAGCCATCACGAACAGCTATGGCTTCGATATAGGTTCAAATGAAAACAAACACATCGCTCTACATATGTGCTCATAGTAATATTATGCTAGTCACCAGTTAATGAAATATCAAGACCTTCACTTCACTTCACTTCATTTTATAAGACCAAAATCACCCAGTTAACATTAACTATGTAGCCCAGATTTATATATTTTGATCTCAATATTGCAATTTGTAAGCTTGATTATAATTCAGAGTATGTTCCTAAGATCCACCTGTTTTCATTGGAAAGATAATAGGCTTACAACGGCGCAAGCCTCGAACGCGGTTTACCTAGATATTCCTTAGACTTTATCCTTTATATTATATACTAATATTGACAACAATCCTCCCGTCTTATAGAACATTTCATCATGGTAATAAATAATTCATTTCATGGTAATAAACAAAGTAAGTGGGACCGCACATGATGAAAATATTTCTATGGAGTGTATTGTCCTTACCTATAATAAAATCAAACGTCTGCTTTCTGTCTGAGTGTCTGTCTGTCCGCTTATAACTCGAGAACCACTAAACCGATTTTAATAAAACAAAATTCTACGGATAGCTTGATTCTTCCCATCAACTATAGGCTACTTACTACTACGCTAAATAGCTTATGAGGTTAGCAGTGAAGTGAAATATGAGAGCGGGCGGAGCCGCGGGCACACCCTGTATATAATAATATTCTATATCAATCCTAACCAAGATGTACCAGTGGAAACCCCATTCAGTTTTTTTTTATTTTTTACAATGGTGTAAGTGTAAACATCACTCGCGTGGGTCACTGTCCCCGTTGACAAATCGAAATTCGCTGCAGCCCCGAAAAATCCTCGGGATCCTGGTACATAGTGTCAAAACAAGACGCACTTCTAGACAATCTACCTTCTAATGCTCGATAATAACTCTGATATTACAGCAGCCTTTCGGCGGGGGTGGCGCAGCTTCGGGGGTGGTTGAGTGGAAGAGGTGGTAGAGGAAGGAGGGGAAGGGGGGGTGTGGGGAGGCGGTCAACTTTTCCAATCTCACACAAACGAGCTTAAGATAACGGATCTCGCCCCCGCGAGAGGGCGCTAGTGGCCTGAAGCTATTCCAAGGTTGGGACAGTGAAGGCCGAACGCAGAAGGACGAATTATTGAAAAATGATTTTAAGCTACTCGTATTTGTAGTTATCCAATGTATGTTTGTATTGTAATAATTTTAATGTTCTATTAAAAATACATGGTTAAAAAAATCAGGCGCTTGTAAAAAAGTTTGTTTAAAATATGTAAAAATAAAGTATAAGTTTAGGTACACAAAAGGGACGCTCTGTAAGTCGCTTCTCTTGCCGAGTAGGGTTCTACCCGTCCAGATTGATACCACTACACTGAATAACCGACGGCCGAAACGGCTATGAAAATAGTCCGCGCTTGCCGTCCAGTTATGCACATAGTGCATCAAAGTGTGATAGGAATCGCACCTCGAACTCTGAGATAATTGGACTCTTGATCTCAGGATCCGAGGTTCGATTCCGGTCGATATGCCCAAATTTTTTTCCGATGAAAAAATTTACGTGCATTCTGCAACAGCTGTACGACACATTCCTTACCCCTTAGATGGTAGGCTCAAATTGTAGCCGTTTGGTTTGGCATCATCCGATTTGTTGTAAGATGTCCGCATAGCAGGCTGGCTGTGTTCTCCTCTAGTCCAGTATAGCCAACAATCCAAAGGAAAGTCGCCGGTAAGGCACCTACTTTCTCTTCGATGATATTGTCTGGTCGGAGGGTGTGCTTTTGCCCCTCTAACTCAGCTACTCACACCAATTACATTCACAAACAATTTATAATAATGAAAATGCACATAGAGTTCGCGCGATGCAATGTTTGCGTCGTACTTGGAATCGAGTTACTGCCGGCTCCTAAGACCTTTCATATTAGCTGAATGACGGCGATAAAGAGTCGGTACAAAGTGTTGAGACGTTTGATGGCTGCGCATGACGACAACGGCGAACGTGCGACGCGATACGGTGAGACAGGTTATTGATTACTTGTAAATATTTTTTTTATGTACATAATCCGATATGGCTGGCTGAGTCGTAGGGGCCAAAGCACATGCTCCGACCAGCCAATATCACCTCCGAGAAGGTAGGTGCCATACCGGAGACTTCCCTGGATTGCTGGCTATAGTGGACTAGAGGAGAACGCAACTGAGGCTGCTATGCGGCCATCTTACATCCAGTACGGTGGTACCAACTCCGGCGGCTACAATTTGAGCCTACCTAGTAAAGGGCAAGGGAAGGGACCTACAGTTTTGCACCGGTTCCGAATGGTGAAGCAGCAGGTGTAGGTTCAGTGTAACAGTTCAGTGTAGCCGGCACGACCGAAGGGAAGCATTGACGTGGCACCAAGTTCACCCGATGTTATGGGCTGACATCACGGATGTTGTAGGTGATGTAGCCAGCGGTGTCAGTTTCCATAAAAAAGGGTGGGCTTATCACTGCATTGATTTTACCAGCCAACCTTCGGGTGATAAGGATTAAAACTAGATTCCTCCTTTGACAGACTAGTGCTTTCTTTTAACCAAAGCGAATATCTGAAATAGCTCGCTACGGTAAGCCACTATTTGTTGATTTCCTACTGAAATACGATTTGCTATGAAACCGACTTTACCGCGAGCGGAGCTAAGCCGGAGTGATCGATTTTTTTCTGTAATACGGAGCCGCGGGAGCAGCTAGTCAGTCAGACTGTTGTAGTTCCAATAGGCTATTCTACGCTTTCTAACAAACATAATTAGTAGGAGAAGTAGGGTTCTAGATACGCCCGTTGCGGAGACATAAATGTTTAAAGTTATTAATGTAGTGTAATGTTGTAATGCTCTAATCGGGCGCGCGCGGGGCGCGGGGCAGCGGGCAGCGGGAATACGGGCGGGACGCGACGCACAGTGTTTCCTATCACGATATTACGAGCTACTTTACATAAAAAACCTGTGACGTAGAAACGACTAATATGAATTGATTAGGGAAGCTAATTAGTCACCCGTATCCGGTGGGAAATTTCACATCAATAGGTTAACATTTTGACCACTAATTATTTACCCGTACGAACGCGATAACAACATCTATTCAGTGGCTTTCTTTCTGCGCTAAAGGTAACACGTCTTTACACTGTTCTATCAAGTGCTCTCGTGATTGTTCGCCTGAAATTTTTGGTTCGTTATGGCTTCCACGTCTACAGGTATGATAGAGGCAATCTATCACATTATATTTAATTTAATTCATTGTAAAAATTAATAAAAAGTAAATGGTAAAAAAAGTCGAATGTTTAATAAAGATTGAAGTTTCACAGAGTAGAACTTTTTCCCAGCCACTTCCAGCCAATCAATATTTTTTATTATGTTTGCATTTTTATCTAGCTTTCGAATGAAACTAGTCTCAACCCTCGTAAACCCTCGTATTGGGAGTAAGATTTTTTTTTGTCATCAGGTGTCGCACGAGGGATAACGCGCCTTACTCTGTTCGATTTTGATACCTCAGGCACCCGCAACGTAGCTGGAATCATCAGAAGAAGAAGATATCGACGATTAGACATCTCAAGCATGACCTACAAAAAGAGCCTTTTCAGGGCCGCCTATTTTTCAAAAATTTCTGAAGTGACACGCTGCTTCTAAAATTTACTATGGGACAGGCAGACATATATATATGTATTATATTTGAACAAACATATGTATTTATATTGTAGACGTCCACGAGCACGTAAATAATGCAAAAAAGTATATATTTTTACAAAAAACTGTAAAGTAGCTCGTAATATCGTGATCGGAAACACTGTGCGACGCGAGTAAACGCAAACAGATAGCCCGCCCCGCCCGCGTACCGCTCGCGCCCCGACCCGCGCCATTCCGCCTTGCGTTTCACAGTCGCGCGGTCTAAAGGCGCCCACACATTGTAGTATGCATTTAGTTTGTTAGGAAATCCTAAAATTTTAATGAATGCACATATTTAAAAAATTCTTTCACCAGTGGTTTTGTTACAAGGCATAGAATAGTCGCCTTCTGTCCCGGGACAACCTGTATAACCCGAGAACGAATGGTTCATCTAAAAATAATATCGCAATATTCTTAATTCGATTAAATACTAAATTCGGTCTGCGAGGTTTCCGTTGGAAACGGATTTTTGTTTCGTAACTTTAAAATTATAAATTTCTCACTGATCAAAATAATTTTCCTCGAAAGTATTTACTCAGTTACTCCATTAATTATTCCAAGATTTTTTAGCAAAAAGTTATGAAGATTAATGGTTAAATGGTGCGCCAAAAATATAAGGCTGAGCAGGATTTGTGAAACCTATTCAAAGATACCAAATAAATTGGATAAGCGAACAATACAATTGATGTTATTCATATATTTTAAGCAGATTTTTTTTATATTTGTTACTTCTTCTAAATCTTGATAAACGTTGATATTTTTTCATAAGATAGATGAAAAGAAATAAATGAAGAGAAAAAATACGTCGCGACCAGGATTCGAACCTGAAACGCCAGCTTGAGCAGCCAGCTCGTGACCATTTCGCCACCACATGGTTCTTGACAGTGAGCCATATAAAGCTCGTTTTTTCAATATTGAATGTTAAATGGTATTTATTAACACCATTTAAGATGTTTTACTTCTAATCATCATTAAAAGGTTTTACCTTTTACTAGCTTCGTTTCGCGTGACATTTTGCTTACAGCTCAAACTCCCAGAAAACCTTATTCGGACTAATATATGAACATTAAAAAAATATTTCCGAATCGGTCCAGCCGTACTCAAGTGACACGAACAGCATGAAATTTTTATTTATAATAGATATAATTTGTATAAAAATAAATGTTTAAATTCATTTTAAATGATTCGTTGGTCTGTCAAAATCTTCTTTTTAATATAAACATAAATTCAAACATATGTAGGTATGCACGTACTTAGATAATGTCGACATTATGGCACAGCCTTTGCAATTGAAAACGAATTATCATTGTATCAGCTAAAAACCCCCGACCCTTAAAAAATCAAAAACAATTTCCGTTTACTTACTTAAAGGAGTCGGGGGACCGCAAAGTAAATAAAATATAAAACCTCAGAGCTGCGCGGTAATTTACTCCGCGCGACTCTTTTAAGTAAACGGAAATTATTTTTGGCTTTGTAATTAATTAAACATTTTTAATTTAACTTTTATTGCAAGCTTTTTTTAAAAAAACCGCATACAAATCGATCCACTTTTTAAGATATTTTTTTTATTACTTAATTACCTGATTACAAACATAGCTAAGAACCATCCCGATTAAACCAGCTTTCTAATAAAAAAATCCGCATCCAAATCTGTCCATCCGTTTGGGCGCTACGATGCCACAGCAGACACACCCATACACACATACACACATACAGACACACGTTAATCTTATAAAACCCCTCTTTTGTCGTCGGGAGTTAAAAACTACTGCAGATACTCTGCAATGTCTCACTCTTTGTTACTAAAGGCTCGGTTTGGCGCAATTTAAAACAATGACACGTGTTGCAGCACTAGAAAACACTTACTTGTAGCTATTCCGCAGTTGCCCCCGCTACAATAATTGTACTCACAGCTGCGGCAGACACGATAAGGGTGCATCGCCACCCGACACTGTATGCTAGTTCAGTCTTGTTAGTAACTACAAATACATTAGAATGCATTAATATATACAGCGCAAGCATATTATTTTGTTAAATTTACGAATAAAAAACAAAAAATCCGACTAGGTACTTAATATTCGGAAACTCTTAAAAAATTCAGAAAACAAACAGCAAACACCTTAAAAGACGGATTTATTTTATCTAACAGTTCTTAGCAATAAAAGTGAACTCAACTATTAAAATATTCAGATACTTACATTAAATAAAATCAAAAAATGACAAAACAGGTTACTTTTTTTTTATGGAAACTGACACGGTTGGATACATCACCTACAACGTCCGTGATGTCAGACCATAACACCGGGTGGACTAGGTGCCATGTCAGTGCTTCCACCTTTGATCGTGCCGGCTACACTGAACTGGTCGGAAAACACAAACTATTTACATAGCCGTTTCGACCGACGTTTCATTCAGTGCGGTGGTACCAACCCGGGCGGGTGGGTTAAACCCTAGTAAGATTAGGAGGGAAGGGGCCTACAGTTTTACGAGGAATTCGAACCTCGGTCAGCCTCCAACGGGCAGCGGTCACCCATCCAAGTACTGACCGCACCCAGCGTTGCTTAACATTCAATAGCGACAGTTGACTGTTTGCACCACTGAGCTATCGAGGCTGACTTGTTAAATATATTTGGGCAAAGTTCAGTTTAGAATACTAGCAAAACTTCGGGATACTTCATTCAACTTCGTCACTCGAGCACAATTTCATATTAGTACAGCCGGAATCGGAGTCAGGCAACAGATTTGTCCGCAATTACGTATGTTTTTACGTTTACGAAGGCACGCGGGAGAAGTATTTTGTCTTGAGAAACTGGAACGATGCGCAGTGGCGAGATATTTTTATACGCGTTTCTGTTCTGAACTTGACAGAAGCTCCCCCCGTCGTACTTTCGTAAAGGAAGAGTCAGCGTTATACACGGTGTTGCAGTTGCGCCCTTAATAATTTAATTGACATAAGGGGGTTATTCTATATGTGAAACTAAACAACTTCTGTGAAGAAAACAATTTTTTTGAAACAAAAAAAAAATAATTTCCATAAAAATTTTAAATAGCTATTCTCAAAATGTATGGAAAAACAAATTTTTTTTTCTTCAAATAAAAAAGTCGTAGAACAAAAGTTGTTCTATTTCACGTACAGAATCACCCCCTTTCGGGTTTTACGGTTGGGGTTGCAACACCGTGTATAATCGCTACCGTCACCCGTCTGCAATTCATAGCGCGCAGTGGATGGCTACCCTAACATCCGCCGGTCAAGAGAGTGGTCGGCTGGGCGGGCTTCTGTCGCCGGCTAAGTAATTAAAACTCGTAACTCGTGCGGCTTCTCACTTAATTTCATTCTGCTTTTACAAGATGTCTGGCGCTCGGAAATATCCGCAGAGGAGATATTACAGTGAAAAATTGCTCCAGTTTATATTATGTAGTGTTTGTTAACAGAAATTGAGATTCCGTACACGAAGAAATCTGTCTAAACTTGTGGCTGTGATTGTGGAATTAGTATTTGGGAAAATTGACTTGTGGTTTCTTTGTAAAGTTTTGTTTGATTTTTTTACCATGCTGGATATTTCAGGGGGCTAATCTGTATGGATAACTAAGTAGAATCCAAAAGGGAACGGTGGCAAAAATGAAAAAAAAAATGATTTCTCCATACATTTTGAGGTTATGTACTTACTAAAATGTATGGAGAAATTTTCAAATAATTTTTCTAATTTCGCCACCGTTCTTTTTTTTAATGTACCTACTTAGTTTTCGATGCATACCTCCTGAAATATCCGGCATAGTAATAAATCCAGATCAAATATGACATTATCTTAAACAATATGTAAGACATTACTATGTGATTAAGAAAATGTTGGTATTGTCTGAAAATAAATTTCATAATATAGTACATTAAATTATCTATATTTTTATTAATGAAATTGCAAATATAATAAAATTAAAATAAAAGAAAAAGCAATGTTTTTTATTGATAGCGCGACATATGGCGCCGAATCACCTATAAGGTTTCTAACGACGCCCAAGGACATTCTCTCGTATGCGGGGGTTGCGAATGCCATGCCGGCCTGACAGGTGCACATTCACGCCACTCTTGGAGGATCCGAGTCTGTACTTGGGAGTGGAAGGAAACATATGGGCAGAGAGAGCGTTTCTGAGTTTACCGGTATTATAGAGAAAGTATCTGCAGAACCAAGTGGTACGCACGCATCCGCGGTAATTCCAGCGTGTGGGGATGCAATCTCTGTCCAGTGAGAGTGGTTATTTAAATCACGTAAACATTATTTTAATCGATTTCAAAAACCGTATGTTTTTAATTTGACTACCTACCTAGTTAGTAGATAATTTTATTTATAACTAGCTGAGCCCGCGGCTCCGTTCGCGTGAAATTCGTATTCCAAAGAAGAATGTAAGTAACTAAGGGCGAGGCCGAAGGCCGAGCTGCGTTCAGGTAATCGATAAACCTTCTTAAAGAAAGTAACTAACTAAGGGCGAGGCCGAAGGCCGAGCTGCTTTCAGGTAAACGATAAACCTTTCTCAAATAAAGGAAGTAAGTAAGGGCGAGGCCGAAGGCCGAGCTGCGTTCAGGAAGACGACAAACCTTCTGGAAGAAAGGAAGGAACTAAGTGCGAGGCCGAAGGCCGAGCTGCGTTCAGGTAAACCAAAAACCCTCTTCCGCCTTCGGGCCTCGCCCTTAAAGACTTCCTTTCTTCGATAGAATATAATATCGTTTACTCAATCTATTTATTTCATATAAATAAAAAAGTAATATTAATAACTAAAGAATTAAACCTACCTAACAAACATTAAAATAACTATCAAAACGGGCATTTTCAAATGTTCTTAGAGCACTTGCGGCATTACCCCGCTGGATGGCAAGGCTTACCCTTTGAATGAAGTACATAAGCCCTTGATGACGGGACACCAGTTGCGTCAACCAGCTCAAGCCTCTTTTGGCTTCACTGCTCCACGGACCGAGGGTTTCAACCGCAAACGCAACAAATTCGAAATCTTGAATTATATTTCTATATTTGCTGCGTTGGAGGCTCTCCGCCCCAGCCTCGGCCGCGCCAGCCGCTCTTAAAGATGTCCTAACGTGACTTGGAGCCTGGAGCTTGGACATTGGAGACATGTGAGAACAAAAGAACAAAACTTTATTCGAGATGGTTTAGCTTCTTCCTGAACGCAGCTCGGCCTTCGGCCTCGCCCTTAGTTACTTGCTTTCTTCGAGATGGTTTATCATTTGTCAGAACGTAGCTCGGCCTTCGGCCTCGCCTTAGTTGCTTACTTTCTTCAAGATGGTTTAGCTTCTTCCTGAACGCAGCTCGGCCTTCGGCCTCGCCCTTAGTTACTTGCTTTCTTCGAGATGGTTTTTCAATTATCCGAACGTAGCTCGGCCTTCGGCCTCGCCTTAGTTACTTACTTTCTTCAAGATGGTTTAGCTTTAATTTTTATTTTACAGAAGTACAAACTTATCTAAACGCGAAAGATATCGTTACACCCCGCCCACAAGAACCTTTAAAAGCTTTCCTTTGCCCGTTTAAATACAACTTAATACACTCCGCAGACTTAATTCATTTTACTCTTAAACTGGAGCGGCGCGGCCAGGGCGGTAGTTCTATATTTCTTATGCGGTTTCATTTTAACATTTACAAGTCTTGAATCGTTTAAAGGTAGCTAAGGAATATGAAAATGTAAAAACAATAATAATTACGTTGTTCTAAAAGGTGACTTGCAGGTTTGCAGGTTTGCAGGTCAGAGCTCTGTATGTCCGTCCGTGTGAGAGATTTTAAATTAAAAGTGTTTGAGATATTTTCTAACTGAAATATGTATTCGCCGTAAGAATTTACGTACCTTCCAATATTACAACATTCATTTTATTTACTTTATATACGGAAATAAAATATGTACCTGTATTTACACATACAGGTATATTGGTTACATACACATATTTTTGTATTTTTTAAACCTCTCCTGCTTACCTGCAATCTGTCACTATCTGTAGAAAATTCAGTATTCATGTTTAATAATGTCCTTCTCCTGCTAGGAATTCGTCGAATAATTCATGTTTTTTAGGGTTCCGTATCGGGAACGGGACCCTATTACTAAGTCTACGCCGTCTGTCTGTCTGTCTGTCTGTCTGTCCGTCCGTCCGTCCGTCCGTCCGTCCGTCCGTCTGTCTGTCCGAGGGCTGTATCTCTTGAACCGTAATAGGTAGCCCGTTGAAATTTTCACAGAATACGTGTTATTATGGCCGATATAACATCAAATAATAAAAATAAGAAAAAGGGAAAAATTCACGGGGGTTCCCATAGAAGAAACCAAACATTTCAAACCACGCCATAGATAGCGTGAGTGGCGCTAGCCATAACAAGGCGATACGGAACCCTCGGTGCGCGAGTTCGACTCGCACTTTGGGTCGATTTCACCACCATCGGCTGAAGTGTAGCTTTCATAAATTTTATCTATATATTAAATCTGACACGGTTGGCTACATCGCACCTACTACAACCGCGATGTCAGCCCATAACACCTTGGTGAACTAGGTGCCACGTCAATGATTCACTTTGGTCGTGTCGCCTACACTGAACCGGACGGAAAACACGAACTGTTTACATAGGCTCTTCGACCGACCTTCCATTCAGTGCGCTGTCAGCCCGTGGTGGGTGTACAAATCCGGGCTGCTGTACGTGGAATCCGAAACACGGTCAGTCTAAACCGCCGAGGCATCACGAACGCCGGTCGATCCATCGCACCAACGAGCTACCAAGGCTGTCAAAGCTACCGGTTAACTCCTGTCCGCCGTTAGATAACTGTCAGCCAAGACATAAACGGATGTGGTAAAGCCGGCCGTTAATCGCTTAATTTTTTTTTTATCGAAACTGACACGGTTCGCTACATCACCTACAACATCCATGATGTCAGCCCATAACATCGGATGAACTTGGTGCCACGTCAGTGCTTCCTTTCGGTCATGCCGGCTACACTGAACTGGACGGAAAACACAAACTATTTACGCAGCCGTTTCGACCGACCTTTCATTCAGTGCGGTGGTACCAACCCGGGCGGGTTAAACGCTACCAGCCTACCACCTAGTAATATAAGAAGGGAGTCATATCCCTTAGTCGCCTTAAGTCGACATACACGGGGAGAGATGCAGTGGGGCTATTCTTTTAAAGTACGGGCCCCACACGGTACAAATTACACCAGACACAACCTGAGAGAAAACTTCCATCTCTGGCCATCATTATCAAATTTATAATTAGACAGCCGGATTTCCGGTTATCCGATTAAGGTGTAGGCCGGATGTCCAATATCCGGCCAATTAACTGCACGTTGTATTTACTTAGTTTAGTAAACAACTTGTCCATGTCCAAGATTATCGTGAAAAATACGAGATGAAGTACATAGGGCACACTAAAAGTTTCCGGAATTGGCCACTTACATAAACAATATTTAAAAAGTAATTACAACATTTGAAAATGGAACTCTTTGGCTGTAGAATGCAGTTTGTTTCATCTGACTGTCAATTGTTTTTCCATTGTGACGCCATTTTAAAAATTGCGTGTCTACATTAACATAAATTTAACCCGGGAAAATTTTCGTAGTATGATTTTCTACGATTTTAAGTGTAATTTGACAGCTCATCAGAGCCTCGCTCGGCTTCAATCTGCTTTTGGCGATGAAGCACCATGCATGACGACTATTTATTGCTGGTTTGCAGAATTCAAGCGCGGTCGTGTCAATCTCAGTGACGAATCTCGCGATGGTCGCCCGTTCACCGCTGTGAACAACAAAAACATCGATGCTGTGCGCCGTATGATCGAAACAGACAGGCATGTGACCTACCATGAGATTCGGGCATCCTTAGACATAGGCATGAGTCAAATACAATCAATCCTACACAAACATTTGGGTGTGAGAAAGCTGTGCTCGCGGTGGATCCCACACAATTTGACCGAGGCTCAAAAAACGCACCGCGTCACTTGGCGCAATGCCATGCTTACCAGATTCAACAAAGGCGCTTCAAATTTGGTGTGAGACATAGTAACAGGTGACGGCACCTTGTGACTTTTTTCTGTTCCCAAAAATTAAGAACCAATTACGCGGTCAACGATTTTCATCACCAGAAGAGGCTGTCGAAGAATATGAAAAACACGTTTCTGAAGTGACCACGGAGGAGTGGCACAAAAGTTTTCAAAATTGGTTTAATCGTATGAAAAAGTGCATTTACGCAAAGGGAGAATATTTTGAGAAACAATAAATTCATTTTTGACCTTTAATAGTATTTCATTCTTATTAATTCCGGAAACTTTTAGTGTGCCCCACGTAGAAAAACAACATTTTACTGAGCTTTTGAAGATGCGCGGCGGCAGCGCGGCGTGAGTTTTTCTCCCTAGTCTGTGGCCCCGACCGTTCCCGCGCCAGCACCCTCCCCCCGCGTGCGTCAAATTATACTTAACGAAAACATACATTTCAAAATTTAATATCTCGAAAACTAGACAATTTAGATCGACATGTTATTTGCTTTTTTGTCTCTGAAAAACATGAGGATTGCGCTCAACGAATTATTGCGCTGGCGAAATTAATGTACTGGCCGTTCCAACACCCTGTATATAAAAATTGTTTAAAAAAAATTGTGTTACCTAGTTATATTTCTTGCCAAATGCCGGTGTCGACGTGTGCACCGGAAAGGTACCTAACTCTTGGTAGGTAGATATCTAATTTTGATGTTCGTTAAACACCGCTGTAAGTTCCACCCTCTCCCGCCCTTGTCAAGTAGCACAGGTTAACTTTCTCCGTCTTGTGAATTTGCAACGTTTTGGAGTACAATAAGCTCATATATATACCTATATGAGTACGTAACTTTATATTTTCAGGTAGGTAACTAATGATCTACATATATTCTGTGACAGGGGTGTTCAAATTTTAATATGTTTAGCGCTATCTACTCACAACGTGTGGGACCGGTACTTAAAAAGAATTAGTCCCACTGCATCTCTCCCCGTGCATGTCGTAAATGGCGACTAAGGGATAAGGACAAGATGCCGTGCAAAAGGGCGACAGTATAGCCACCTCTCACCTTGGAACGGTCCTTCCACCGAGTCATGCAGCAGGTGGGTCTTCGTGCCTTACTTGCTGCTTGATAGTTGTCTTGACCTTATACTTTGTTAAACGTGGTTGGCGGTGTGATGCTCTAATATTCCAGAGTACCTGCAGCACAACACCGATTACTCTGCTTACCCCGATTGTCGGGATACAGCTTATGGTATGTATGTATGCATGTATCTACTCTTTTTGGATTCAGTAGAAGCGGCGCTGGTAGGGACGCTAATAAAATCGGTCAGGTGCGTCTGCCCGTTCGTCCGTCCGGCCGTCCGTCAGTCTGTTTGTATGTCAGACGCACATGAGGCTCAATGAAGTTAAAAAAAATAATTACAAAGTGATCTATGTCGTACGACATGAACACTGTTTTTTAGTATTTATTTTAAACCGTTATTGAGAAAATATTATTCTAGTGGACTGCGATGCGGTGCCGCGCGCGAGACACGGCGCAGAAGTGACTGAAAATCGTACGTAAATCGATAAAGTGGTTCTCGAGTTATTAGGATATTCATATATTGATGTACGTTGCACGGCCGCCCGCCGACCGTCGAAACTTCTGTTTATTTATTATTAGGATTTAGTTTGATTTGAAAGAATGTACTCATCGTGCATGTTCACGTGATGTTCACTAAGCCGGTCAGCACCACCATGCAAATTTTTACGTTCAGAGATAGCTTGGACGAGGCTTGCAACAAAAAGCCAGACAAACACCACATAATGTTTATATTAAGAGCTTTTGCCCGCGGCTTCACTCGCGGTAGTCTCGGTTTAATAGTAAATCCGATAAACGCTAATACGAGTATGATATGATAATAAACGATCGCTTCTTTTATATTATCTCTCTCTCTCTCTCTCTCTCTATCCCTCCCGCGCCCTCTCTATCCCTCCCTTCCCCTGCCTCCCTCGCTTCCTCGCCCTCTCTCGCTTACTCGCCTCGTACCCCTCCCCTTTGTCCTTCTCCATCTGCAGGCGCTACCATTCGACACTAAATTCCGTCCATACTATACTTTCTTTGATACTGCTCGGCCCTATTGATAGCGTGATGGTATTATAGCCTATAGTGAGCCCCAAGAACTACTCTTTACATTGGAGTAAACCGGATCAAAATCTGTTCAGTGGTTCCGGAGTTTACCTCAAACATACATACATACACACAGGCAGACGTTCTCTTTTATAAGAAGTAGAGATAGAGAAGAAGAAGATAGAGATAGAGAAGTAGAAGAAGAATAAGAAGATAGAGAAGATAGAGATAGAGATGAAGAGTATAGAAGAAGAAGAAAATCCACATAGATTATCCGGTCCTCGGCAGGGCCCGCGACCCGCACTTTCAAACCTCTATTAAGAGCAAGTCTCGCTTGAAAGAATCTCTCATCGTTCAGGCTCGCTTGCCGCGTGGGTGGCGGCGTGAATATATGTAAATTCTGGAGCAAGGTAATTGGCCATTTCCTTTGTAACTCCATGCCCGAGTGTGGGTGCGTTTCATTAGTAACATCTGATCCCAACGCTTTTCATGAAAATTACCTTTAATATTTAAAGAGAAAGTATGAGGAATGCTTAGATCATATTTTTTTAGTATAATCGGATTGGTTGACTTAGCTCGACGTCATGTTAAAAGAATGGAGACTAACGAAAGTAATATCCCCCTATTGATGTAATTGTTTTAATGTCATCGAATGTTTTTCTTTAAGGGGGGTACTAGGCAAAAGCACTTCGTATTTCCCTTACCATACCCCTATTTCAAGTGATTTAACTATAATTTTTATGCCTATAGTTAGGTAAAGATTCAAGGTATAATGTGAATACAATATTTTTAATTTAATGTTATAAATTCCCTTAAAAATATGTGGTTGAAAAGTGGTAAAATCGTTTAAAAATGCCTTTGCTATTTCCCTCGCCATTTTTTACAAATGCATCTAATACGAAAAATTAGAAAGTTATATCTATTGAAATATGGCTATAGTTAGGATAATATGATGTGATGTTTTGCCTAGTACACCCCCTTAAGCCACTTACTTTAATCAATGCGTTCTGCCAGTAATAAATGACATGCGGAGTTGAAACACAGGAGTAGTTGAAACGTGTGCCGTGAAACGTAGGGTCGGCGGCGGATCCACAAATTTAAAGTCGCTAAGCGACCTATGGAAATGCACGGCATTTCTTTTATCGATAATATGGATGAAAATAAGACAAAGAACCAAGGTAGTCAACATTGCTAAGAACATTTGCAAGTTGAAGTGAGCTGGGCACATCTGTCGCAGACCTGATAACCGCTGGGGTATACGGGTGCTCGAACGGAGGCCACGTGCAAGCAAACCTAACATGGAAAGCCTCCCGGCTATGTGGACAGGCGACCTAAAAAGGATGAGAATTTTGGAGATTTCAATATGTGTGCATATCGTAAAACACGATGGGATAAGGACAAGATGCCGTCCTAAAGGGCGACAGTGTAGTCACCTCTCACCTTGGCCCGGTCCGTACACAGACGTATGCAACAGGTGGGTCTTCGTGCCTACTTGCTGCTTGATAGTTATCGTGTCCGAATAATTTGCGATACTCGGTGGTCGGTGTTGTGCTGTAATTTACCAGAGTCCTTGCAGCACAACACGGATTATTCTGCTTAACCCGATTTTCGGGATACAGCGTGTGGTAGGTATGTTTGTCTGGAAACTTACATTGTTGCAATTAATGTTGTTAAATCCTTTTGAATTATTTCCGTAGGTATGTCCTAGCGTCCTCGAGGAATGCCCGCCTGGACCCTTGTCGTCTCCGGAGCAGGCATTTGCCATCAATCCTATTTTTTCTTCAATCAACATTCCAATCTTTCCTTTTCCTGTTACATTAGGACTGCAGACAAATTACGATGCCTAAACCACTTTTCTACACTATGTCAAAGTTATATTGGTGTGCACGTCATTATGTCTGATTTGTTTTAAAAACTAATATTGTACAATAAATTTTATTATATAACAAGCTGTGCCCGCGGCTCCGCCCGCTCTCATATTTCACTTCACTGCTAACCTCATAAGCCATTTAGCGTGATAGTAAGTAGCCTATAGTTGATGGGAAGAATAAAGCTATCCGTAGAATTTTGTTTTATTAAAATCGGTTCAGTGGTTCTCGAGTTATAAGCGGACAGACAGACATACACTCAGACACTCAGACACTCAATCAGAAAGCAGACATTGGATTTTATTATAGGCAAGGAAGGATTTTAACTGTACATACAATGATATCGTGAATGCAAAAAATATGTAGGTACTTTGAATATATTCGAAAAATAATCAAGCAGCGTGACTTTTAAGTCAGTCGCTTTCTCATTTTAATGAGACAATGAACATGTTAAAACACTTCTAAATTTTGGTGTGTAAGCACATCCCGCAAACCCGCAAAAAATATAAAATATAAAAAAAAAACAATTATTATATTCAATTATTGCGCATTTAAAATCAAGTCGTCGTAAGCCTTCCTATCATCTGTATCTCCCGGTGTCTCCATTGTAAACTAAGAAATGCCAGCAAATACAATTTGAATAATACATTCATTCGAAATTTAAAAATAAGTAGGTATACACGACGTTAATGTCAGTTGCTCTTTTTTATAGCTTGGCCTCATTACTGCCAGCGTTTTTATTGAAAGATAAACGGGACCTTTAGTTCTACTTCACAAATAATGGAAACACATAATAATGTGTACGTAAGTATTTTTGCTTAAAATCGTTTTTGAGAAAGATGCATTGACATTTTATATTGAAATAGTAGTATAGTAACAAGGAGCGAGGCCGAAGGCCGAGCTTCGTATAAGTTAACGATATTCTTCTTAATGAAATTAAGTAACTAAGGGCGAGGTCCAAGGCCAAGCTACGTTCAAGTAAACAATAAACCTTCTCGGAGACAGTAATTTACTAAGGGCGAAGCCGAAGGCCGGCTACCTATTACTGTATGGATTCCCTTGCCCCTTACTAGGTGGTAGGCTCAAATTGTAGCCGACTGGGTTGGTACCACCGTACGTACCGTATGTAAGATGGCCTCATAGCAGCCTCGGTTGTGTTCTCCTCTAGTCCAGTATAGCCAGCAATCCAGGGAAATCTCCGGTATGGCACCTAGCTTCACGGAGGTGATATTGGCTGGTCGGAGCATACGCTTTGGCCCCTCCGACTCAGCCACCCATACCGGATTACATAAAAAAAATGGATAAGGAACCCTAAAAAAGTTAATCGTCAACCTTATGGCAATCCAAACTGTTGACGTGGTTTGCGGCTCCTTCCATAAATACATTACTGTCTGCTGGTCTCCTGGAATTCGAAATTGAAACATCAAGCGAAATTCACTGACCATTCCGTATCCTTTGAAGTTGAAAAGGCCAATTCGTCAGTCAATAGTCCCTCTCGGGGCCTAACTAAGCGATTAGGGACCATAATGCGACCTCTGTCACGTCCTGGGTCCCTAGGCAGGTAATTGTTTCTAGAGTAGCAGGCCGGGGCTCGGAAGGAGGGAGAAAGACGGTTGAAGGGAGGTAGGAGTCCCCTGGGAGGCGAAACGAGCTACCGCAGAGAACTGCGTACACTCTGATTGGGATAATTAATGATTGGCTCTCTCATTGCCTGCGTATCGGAGCTGCGTGTTAACAATGTACGGGTAAGATCACGCTCAAAAGTGTTGTATCACTTTAAAGGCGAGAATCGTATTATATTACACAAGCTGTGCCCGCGGCTCCGCCCGCTCTCATATTTCACTTCACTGCTAACCTCATAAGCTATTTAGCGTGATAGTAAGTAGCCTATAGTTGATGGGAAGAATCAAGCTATCCGTAGAATTTTGTTTTATTAAAATCGGTTCAGTGGTTCTCGAGTTATAAGCGGACAGACAGACACTCAGACAGACAGAAAGCAGACGTTGGATTTTATTATAGGTAAGGAAGGATTGAACAAGCTCGGCATTTACTAGCACTATTATGTACATATATATTTTTTATAGAAACTGACACGGTTGGCTATACATCACCTACTACATATATCCGCGATGTCAGCTCATAACACCGGATGATGAACTAGGTGACATGTCAGTGCTTCCCTTCGGTCGTGCCAGGTACACTGAACTGGACGGAATACACGCAAACTATTTAAATAGCCGTTTCAACCAACCTTTCATTCAGTGCGGTGGTACCAACCCGGGCGGGTTAAACCCTACTACCTAGCAAGCTAAGAACTGAGGAAGGGACCTGATATGAGAAAGGGACCTACAGTTTTATGTGGAATCCAAACCACGGTCAGCCTCCAACGGTCGAGCGGTCACCAATCCATCCACTGACCGCGCCCAGTTGCCAGGTGTCCTTATGATCTGAACGAAAGTCGACCGACCGTACCACTGAGCTACCGAGGTTGATAAAATATCGGAATACTGTTCGCTAAGGGTTTGGTATTTCAACTTGTGAACTGTACGTGACAACAGTTTTCCTATAGCCTAGCACTGACGGCCGATTACCTACACCATTAGTCCAGTATAGCCAGCAATCCAGGGAAGTCTCCGGTATGGCACCTACATTCTCGGAGGTGATATTGACTGGTCGGAGCATGTGCTTTGGCCCCTCCGACTCAGCCACTCAAACCGGATTACATAAAAAAAAGACCACAATCGGCTAAAATGTAGCTGACATTTTCGCTTACCTCCTCCTGCTTCAACCAGTCAGCGTGTATAATTCCACTGCTGGACATACGCCTCTCCAATTTTTCTCTAGTTTCTTTTTTTTTTTTACGGAAACTGCCACGGTTGGCTACATCACCTGCAACATCCGTGATGTGAGCCCATAACACCGGGTGAACTAGGTGCCACGTCAGTGCTTCCATTCGGTCGTGCGTGTCGTACATTGAACTGGACGGAAAACACAAACTATTAAAATAGCCGTTTCGACCGACCTTTCTTTCAGTGCGGTGGTACCAACCCGGGTGGGTTAAACTCTACCACCTAATAATATAAGAAGGGAGTCATATTCCTTAGGTCGCCTTTTACGACATACACGTTGAGAGATGCAGCGGGCCTTTTTTCTTTAGTCCTCCCGGCCCTCAGCGGTACGGTTCCACTGCTTTCCGCCTACCTACTTGATGTCGTCGTCATATTTACTATGTCGTCGTCCCCCTGGCGGGTGGTCTTTCCACACTCTTCCTTTCCACGGCTGCCAGTGTTGGGACACGGTTACTCCAACGGTATTCGTCTCTTCTGCTAACGTGCCCAGCCTACTGTCACTTCAGCTTAGCCTTACTCTGTACGGAGACTGAACTGACACGCTTTATGAAATTTGGTAAAAGCATTATGTGATGTGGACCGTACGAAATTACCAAGGAGTTTACAGGTCGGGGCATAACTCGTTAATTAGCAAGATTGTAAGACCAGGCGACACAGATAACACGAGGGCGGGGAATTTCCAGCGAAGCTTGATCGGGACAATTTATTATCGGGACTGAATTTAACATTTACATAACTTCAAACATTTGAAATAGGTACATGCAGAGGCGATTATTTTGTAAATGTTTTATTGAAAGTGCGACATATGTCGCCTAGCCACCTATAAGGTGTCTAACGACGCCCACTGACAGTCGATCGTATGCGGGGTTGCGAATGCCATAAACATTCATTACATTACCTAAATGTAATAAATGTAAATTAAAAGAAAAAATTACACCAAGTCATACATTTTATAACTTGGTGTAATTTATTTTTTTTTTTTATGGAAACTGACAAGTATAAAATAAATACAAATATCATAATTTCCCAAAATATCATAATACCCATAGAAATATCATAATTTCCAGGAGAGCGTCATCTACCGAATTATCTTAACATTTTGACAACAAAAGTATGCCAGGTCACCGATAGATCGCGTGATACGCGAGATACGTGCGAGTGCAACACTAAAGTAAAAAAAAATAAAAAATAATAATAAAAACCGGCCAAGTGCGAGTCGAACTCGCGCACCGAGGGTTCCGTATCGCCATGTCATGGTTAGCGCCACTCACGCCATCTATGGCGTGTTTTGCAATGCTTCATATTAGTTAATGCTTCATACTGTTTTCGGTAGCTGGCGCACATACACTTTTTAGTTTCTTGTATGGGGGCCCCCGTGATTTTTTTAGTTTTTCTTATTTTATTATTTTTTGTTATATCAGCCATAATAACACATATTCTGTGAAAGTTTCAACGGGCTACCTATTACGGTTCAAGAGATACAGCCCTCGGACAGACAGACGGACGGACAGACAGACAAACAGACAGACAAACAGACAGACAAACAGACAGACAAACAGACAGACAAACAGACAGACAGACAGACGGCGTAGGCGTAATAATAGGGTCCCGTACGACGGATACGGAACCCTAAAACCCGACCATCTACGTGATGGATCGGTACGCGAGTCCTACCTTCGCGTCTGCGTAGATCGAACAAATAAGTAGAAAGGATATGCGAAAGGAACGGGGTTCGCTTACGTTATTGATCTCGCATATTATTTTCATACCAAATTAACCAAACAGCAAAGTCTGACAGTCAGTCAGCCAGTCGACGCGTATTTGTCCTGCTGGACAAACCTTTCTCCAATTTTTCCTTTCAGTCCTAGTTTTACATAAGTAACAAAGTTACACATAAGTGCTAGAGCTAGTTTACCACAGCTCCGAAGTTCTCCAGCGAATTTCTAACTGTTGAACGATACTATATTGCGACAACTCGCTGATAGATGTGACCTAGAAGAAGATGTCTGAAGGAAACTGTTGTAATCTAAATTCTAATTGTCCGATCGGGAACAAGATCAATTTAGCTTAGGGCATAATGGTACAGGAAAGTTTCTTGTTCAACACACCGACCACTGAGCCTACAGACCACTCATCAACGAATCATCCATCTAAGAACTGGTATGCGCCGGAAGCGCATACAACTCAACTTAAGGTCAGAATGACCCTTTGTTGTTATAGGTACGTTGTGTAATTCTATCTATACTAATATCGATGATTTTGTTCAAACTTTTGAAGGTCAGTTTTGTTATAAAATTTTAAAAATACATTACCTTAAAAAAGCATACCATTAAATAGTGAACTCAATCTCGGGTGTGATTGTTTAAATTTTTAGAATTCGTGTGAATAAGTATAAAAAGAAAAATTTTTGACACATAATTTTGACGTTTTGTTCGCTTTACTAGTTTTTACTACGCTTTACACAAGCATTATATTTATTTAGAAAAACGACCAAAATATGCCTTTTATTATTTAGCGTGACGGTATTGTTGTAATTTTTAATTTAAATTTTGCTTGAACTATACACGGAAATATTGCATAAAATACTACAAAATTCGCGCCAGGGAATTTTGAATTTACAGTAGCTTTTGCTATCATCCTAACCATGGAAGCGACACGCGCCGCGTTCGTTTAGCCGTCGATCGGGTCGCTCCCTCCCCAACTCTCCCCCCTTAGTATGTTGTCTTTCTTTCTTTTTCATTAAAACCAGTATGGGTCGCTGTGCCGAGGAATCAGAGGTACCCTACAACAGCCGAATCCACCTCACCTCACGAAACCACGCTCAGTGAGACACCATACCAGCAGATTTGCGGACTATAGAAGCGCTATCCAGCTTGTTAGTACGACGTTTGAAGACTCTGGGAGTAGTTGAAAGTGTTGGGAAACACACACGCCGGTAGATAAATCCACACCCTAGCGGTGCGACAAAGGAACGATTCTGAGAAGCAAAAGCCCAAAGTCAACAACAAAAGGATGTTCAGTTTCTCTGCTGCGAGTACCTACTGAGGCTTAGCGGTCGGTGGTTGAATAAGATTTCAGTGTAACCGATTATTCACGTTTTGAGATATTGGTCGCTTTATCAAAGGTTTACTTCACTGGACTGTTTTGTTTTTCCCTATCACCTGTCAAGGCATGGAAACGGCCCTATAACAGTGACTAACACTTTTGTAAATGTAGACTAAGTGGACGTAAAAAAATATCCAGCTAAGTTTCTTGCCAGTTCTACTCAGCTGTGATAATCGAACTGGCTAATATGAAAAATTCAAGTGCAGCGACTGTCTATGGATGATGAATAAAGAATAAAGAATAAATGACTACAGAAGCATCTGTATGTGAACAAAATATCCACCTAACAGGATTTTTAGGGTTCCGTAGTTAATAGACCGCTGGCCTCATACAATCGGTCAGTTGTCTGTCCAGCCTAGATTAGTACTAAACGTTTAATTGTAGAAACAGTTATAGTTAGAAATGATTACATTTTGCTCAGTCCGAGGTGATTATTCCAAAATATTTTTTTCTTCCAAAATTATTCGCGAATTGCTCTGCCTCTCTCTGTCTCCGCCACGCTGAATTGTTCGATATTTGGCACAGACAAGGGTAAACCATACATCCTAGGAGATAAGGGTTGTGGCCTGAATCGATAAATATATTTCACATAAAATTGTATCGAATATCTGCAGGCTTTTTTTATTGGTCGCGTCCTTTGTTCTGAATTTCCTACAACAGGGTAGATCAGAATCACTCGTTTTTTTATTTCTTAGGAATTCGTAAGCGATCATCCTTGAAGAAATCGTCGTAAAATATATCAAGATGTCAGCTTGTCTATTTATTGATTTGTTCTTAGCCGTTTGTGGTAGCAAGCTCCGAAGCTGAGAGTATCAGCGAGATATAACTGTTCTGAGCTGCGTTCGAGCTATAAAACGCAATTAGAAATAAAAATATTATATTTGAAATGATCATGAGTGAAATTGCGAAGTATCATTCTGTATGAGATACCGAGACTACCGATAAATCCATTCGAAAATAAAAGGCATAATATTTTTACCAGGAAGGCCAGAGACAGTTTAGTACTAAAGTATTTTTTACTAGGAAGAACAGAACCCGCGACACGATGTTTACAAGGAATTTGGTGCCCGCCTGTGCGCCCCTCTCGCCTTACTCAGCAATGGCGACGCTTCAGGCACGGCTAGTCTATAGTGAAATCGTTTAATGTTCTTGCCCTGTACCATAATGGTACGGTAAAAATACAACAATTTCACTACTGTCTACAATTTATTTGCAACGGGCACACCGACCAAAGGCAAATACCTAGCTACTTCTCATTCAGGGCATGAAAATATGGTATGAAAAAAAAATGATACATCTGACAACGCTACCCCCGACATCAGCTCTGCTTGCTAGTACGTAAATTGCTAATTACTAATTTAATTCAATGAAATTAGCTTTATTTCAGCCAATTAGGGCCACATTAAAAACAAAAAATTCATAATTAATGTCTTAAATATAAGTACTAAACTTACTTTAAAATTAAACAATGTACGTTTAGTACTTTCGCAAAGAAGCCCTCAAGTAGTGGAATAAACAATCATTAGCGAATACTCAAAGAAAATGTCTTGTATATTTAGTAGAATTTAACGCATTTCTGTTCGTTCCGTCTCAGTTCGAAATTGCTTCGCGACTATTACATCGGCTTAACTGTTAAAAGTCTCTAACTTGTTCAGCAAGAGGCTTTGAATTATTGCGAAGAATTTCTCAACTGAGTTCTTCGACTGAAGCGTGTTGGGAGGGAGGGGAGGATTGGCCTGCTCTGAAGGATGTTAAAAGGTTGGGGAGGGGCGAAGGGGGGCAGACAGGATATTGCATCGGTCCTGTCTCTTCGCGTAGTATCCATCCAAACGGCGCGGCGGGATGTGTTTCAGGGAAAACCGCGTTATGCGAAATTCGTGCAATGTGTTAAATGAACAGAACATAATAAAATATATTAAGCAATCAGCTTTTATTGATAAAATTGCTCATTCCGTCTGTCTGTTCTTTGTTGGCGTGCTACTTATTAGAAACTTTTGATTGTAAAAGATCCTTGTATTTCGCGTAGAAGTACCTCGTACAAAGCCGTAAAAAGCTTTATGTGTACAAAAATCGCCGTACCTCTGACACCACTGCGAAATTAATTCAACGACGAGGTGAATGTCACGCGACCATCTCAACTAACCGGACCAATCGCATGAAGCGAGGCATATTAGCGCGAAATTTGAAATTCGCGTTGTAGCGAATCCGCGCAATGTGGGGTCGCGTAAAGCGGTGTTATTTATTGCCTTTTGCAATCCACTCGAACGTATGTACTTGCAATACATTTATATTTATATATTTTCGCGGCACATAATTATTCTAAATCCATCCCTAGAAGCGCCAGAAACCCCATGTGAATTAGTTAAGGCCTTAATTGAAAGTTTAATTATAATAAAAGCAGTAGGTATATGGATGAATTTGTTCAAACTTTCGAAGATCAGTTTGTTATAAGAATTAAAAAATACACTACTTTAAAAATCATAGTATTAAATAGAGAACTCAATATTGGACGTAACTGTTTTAATTTTTCGAATTGGTCAAAAAAAAATGGCATGAGTGGCGCTAACCATGGCATACGGAACCCTCGGTGCGCGAATTCGACTCGCACTTGGCCGGTTTATTTATATAATTTTTTACTTTATACAATGTACATGTCCTTTGGTTTTATTTTTGAATAATATTTCAAAACAAGTTTTCCTAACATAGATATTTCCGCTTCAAGACAAATAGTAGTTTCCCTAGCCACGTCTATAGAGGACAGAAGCTTCTGTGACAGAAGACAGAGTTATGAGTCTTTACAAAGTTACAGAGCATCTGATTAGATTATAATTAGCGTAGAGCGAAGAGGGGCATCCCCGGAGTGAGGGCCCCTTCATTCATATTCATGCATTTTAGTTTCAGGCCTGGTAAGGTTCATTCATTATGTAAGTTATTGTAGTTTCTCGCAGGAAGCCAGCGTGTGCCGGAACAAAGTAAAATCACACCTAAAATTCTATAGAAGTAAACTTTTTTTTATGGATAGCGCGACATGTGGCATAGTTTCACCTACAAGGAGGTGTCTAACGAAGCCCATGGACATTCTGTGATGCACCGGGATTGTGAATGCCATGCCGGCCTAACAGGAACCTTTTCACGCCCCTTTTGAAAAACCCCAGGCTGTACTTGGGAGGAAATAGATGGGCAGGCAGTAGGTTTTTTTTATGGAAACTGGCACGGTTGGCTACATCACATACATGGTGATGTAGAACCCGGTGTTATGGGCTACAGCCCATAACACCGGGTTAATTAGGTGCCATGTCAGTGCTTCCCTTCATTTCATGTCGGCTACACTGAACTGGACGGAAAACAAGAACTATTTACATAGCCGTTTCGACCGACGTTTCTCTCAGTGCGGTGGTACCAACCCGGCCGGGATAAACCCTACCACCTAGTAAGGTAAGAAGGGAAGGGACCAACAGTTTAACGTGGAATCCGAACCACGGTCAGCCTCCAACGGTCGAGCGGTCACCCATCCAAGTACTGACCGCGCTCAGCGTTGCTTAACAACAGTTGACTGACCGCATCACTGAGCTACCGAGGCTGACGAATTTCCTTATCCCTGTCGACTTTTACGACATGCGACGGGGAGAGATGCAGTGGGGCTATTCTTTTTAAGTACCGACCCCACACTGTGCAAACGTTTCACTGGTATGGCAATGGCTGAGTGTGTTTTCGCGAGGAGTGGTGTTATTGGCAGTATCTGACTTTCCGAGGGAAAAATGAAGAAACATAGATTTTAAAATTTCATTATTTCGAAAATGGTGTATGTTCTGGTGAACGATAGCATAGTGACTCCTGCTCGCACTTAATCGGTTTTTATTTAGCTTATATATAACTCAGTCTATATTGCACAACACATTGCTCCACAGCGACGGCAAATAAAACTCATAACATGTTTACTCTCGATAACAATAAACGAAAACCCAAAACCCACTCCCAAAGCTAGCCGAGAAAATAAAGTGAGATCGATTCGAAGGCCCGGGCTCCTCAGCAAACACTCCAGGGCGATTGGGGGTTAGAAAGAGGGGGAGGGGGACGTAGGGGAGGGTGGAAATCACAAAGGAGGGCCTCCTCAATATGTGACTGTTCAAATAGAAGGGAGAACAGAACCGATACAAGCCAGGGAGGTTAAATGGTAGGATAGAGCGCAGAATGAGAGGTTAACTGAATCCTGAACAGTGCACATCATAACACACATCAATCGATAATAAATATGGGTAAGTACATAGGTATTTATTACAGTTTTCTGTGGAACAAAGACATTCTTAACGTAAATCACTTAAAGTGATAAGTCCGCCTTTGCACGCTGCTGTTCTCTTGTTTCTGTGTGAAGTGTTGTTAATTTCTATTGCTCTTCTGTGTGTTATCTTCTGTCTTCTGTATCTCTGCTTGTGTTTTTGTGTACAATAAAGCGTTTCTATACTATTATATTCTTTTTGAAACATATCTTTCGGTGAAAGTTGTAAACAACAATTCTTAACACCTTTGACTCAGGCACTACCAGTTTCCCCACCCGAAATTATGGCAAGACGTGCCAAACTAAACTAAATGTCGCCGGAAAAATATAATGTGTAAATGAGTTTTTTAAATTTAACTTCTTTTTTTTATTCTTGTTGGCTCTAACATATCGAGTTAGTGGTGTTCAGTGTTCAGACCCTTCTATGGCCCGGCTCAAAAGCATGCCAAAATCGTGATTGCCCCGCCATTTTGGCAGAGTCGAGCGCGCTACACCCTAGTGCGTTCTAGACCATATTTCTAGACTTTTTTCTATGAAACATATACGAAAAGCCTATATTTTCTAAATCTACATTAAATTTACTAGGCATTGCCTTGGTATCACGTCTAATTGTGTTTATTATTATCACCATTAAACTGGGTCAAAGTCCACGAACGAATTAATTTACACATTTGGGTAAAAAAATATTCATATATTCTAATATAAACTGCAGATACTGAATTTATTGGGGTTTATTTATAGTTTATTACATAGTCTACCATTTCCTATCAAGATATCTTTCGTTACAGTAGAAATGTAGATCTCAACAGATTTCCAAAGTTTAACAAAAATATGACGCTCTTCACTCGAGGTCGTAAATGTCAAGTATGTTTACAAATTAATTTCGGCTGAATGATCCACTCCAGCGGTATGATGTAAGAGTTTACACAAGCCTGGGCTCTTCAAATACTCAGAATAAAATAATTACATGTGTCGGATGTTTTGTTTCTAAACAATACGAGGCCAAATGGAACAATGGTCAAAATGACCTACATAGCAACAACTGCTCTAGAAGCAAATACTACTGACTGAATTAAAATAAAAGGACACTAAAAAATAGTTTATTAAATTTGCTCTTAGATTCAGTGAAAAAAAAATTATACTACCGTACAAAAATATTGAAAAAAAATTCTGTGAAATTTACAGAAATAAAAATAAAAAACCGAAATTTCTTGCGCTGTAAGGATAACTTAATATGGAAGAGGCTTTCGGGAAATGATAGCTAATTTTTTGCAACATATCTTAAGGTATCTAATACCGTATTTGAAATGGTTACAGATAAATGTTCCAGAAGGCGGACTTAATGCTGAAATCTTTTTTGAAGTTAAACTTCTTTACGGACGTCATGCAAATACCTATGAAATAAATTAAACGCAAAAATCCATGCACAAAATTAAAAGCACGCCATTAAATTTACGCCAAAAATAAATTTCATTAAATTTAATCAAAATATCACTCAAAACACGCACACTAAAAAAATATTATTTTATTAAAATGTATTGAAGCCGCTATCCATATAGTTGGAGCGGTCGCTCAGCGACACGGTCACGTGACCTCACGCCAATAGTGCCCCGAACCGTTGAACGGTTTCCTAAGTGACCGTGCCTTTATTTTTCGAAAAATTTAATTACTAGGCCACCTTAGGACAGATATAATGTTCTTACAACATTTACAATGAAACAAATAAACTATTGAATAAACTTGAAACTATTTGAATAAACTTTCACTTGTTTTGGCGAAAATCTATAGAATTTCGATCGATCAAAGTAACCTACCATTCAAAATTTTCGTAACGGTTTTTCGTAGTGGGTCGCAAACATCAAAATTATTGACGAATAAATCATTCCTCAAGTCCAAAAAACTATTGTAAGATGTAGATTCCTTACCCTTCCATTGTTTTTCAGAAAAAAACAGCAAAAATACGACAAAAAATCACTCCAAAACACAATTTTAGTGGCACGCTATTCTGCGTCCGCGAACACAACAGAAGTGAATTTCCGATTGCTTCCCATTATTATTTTGAAGTGCCAAGCATATGGAAGTGTGTATTTTTAGCTAGCCTATTCTTTCATGAATAACTGTACGTAAATTAGAAGAGATTAGTAGGATGTTTGACATTTAAATAAATTATTTAAAGTGACGAGTCTAGAGAGACCGCTCAACGGTTCGTGGCAACGATGGCAGTCCAAGGGCTGAACCGCTGAACGGTCTCGGGCAATAGAAGGGGTTTTATAATTTGTCACTTTCACATACACACTACTAAGTGAGATAGAACATAAAAAAGTATTAGTGTGAATCCTGCGCATGCACGTAAATGTTTGGATCAGATAAAAATTCATTGGTACCGGATTCGAACCTCGGACCTCTCGCAAGAGAAGCCAACGCCCAGACCACTCGGCCATCCGCCGCTTAGACGTAACAGACTTTTGGCAGCTTACATTCCCTCTATTCATTCTTAGCATTAAACATCTTTGGTACTGCAGGGAACTGGGGCTTCTCTAAAGTTCATACTGACGTGACAATTGGGGTGGGAAATTGAATGGCTTCAGTCAATAACTATACTCGGAACTAAAGTATTTATAGAATTCCGTTATTGCGTCGCATTTTCCGAAACTGTGCGCGTTTGAAATTATAATACATACATACCGCACGCTGTATCTCGACAATCGGAGTTAGCAGGGTAATCGATGTTGTGCTGCAAGATCTCTGGTAAATTACAGCACAACACCGACCACCACGTTTAGCAAAGTATTAGGACAAGATCAAGCAGGAAGTAAGGCGCGAAGACCAACCTGCTGCATGACTTTATGGAAGGATCGTGCCAAGGTGAGAGGTCGCTAGCCTGTCGGCCTTTAGCACGGCACCTTTGTCGCCTTTTACGACATGCATGGGGAGAAATGCAGTTGGCAATTTTTTTTTATTACCGGCCCCACACCGTACTTGAAAAGAATTATTATAATTATAGAATTGATGAATTATTTGAATGGTAGAATTAATATGAATAAATTACAATTAATAAAAAATGTGTGGGGCCGGTACTTAATAAGAATAGCCCCACTGCATCTCTCTCCGTGCATTTCGTAAAAGGCGACTAAGGGATAAGGACAAGATGCCGTGCATAAGGGCGACAAGCTAACCACCTCTCACCTTGGCACGGTGTTTCCTCCGAGTCATGCATTACTTGCTGCCTGGCCTGATCTGAGTTATCTTTTCAGAATACTTAGCTAAACGTGGTGGTCGGTGGTCACCCCTGAGGTATACCCTACTCATGAAAAATCGGTTGAGCATTGGCGGAGAAATCAGGTAATATACGCAAAAAAAAAACATACAGACGAATTGAGAACCTCCTCCTTTTTGGAGGTCGGTTGAAAATAAGGGTCTGTGACAAACCAACATAATACGGACGAACAGATGCTTGGTCAATGGTCTGATCTTCCGCAAAATTTAAAAACCCGTATATATGACCAGTGTGTCCTCCCGGTTATGACGTACGGGTGTGAAACGTGGACGCTGACGGTCGGTGTTGTCCAAATGTTGAAAGTTGCCCAGCGAGCAATGGAGCGAGCCATGCTGGGAATAACGCTACGTGATATGGTGCGTAACGAGGCAATCCGCCGACGCACCAAAGTAGTCGATATTGGATACCGGATGGCTAAGCTCAAGTGGCAATGGGCTGGGCACGTCAGCCGAAGAGACGACGACCGCTGGAGTAACCGTGTCCTACACTGGCGGCCGTGGACAGGAAAACGGAGTGTGGGAAGACCACCCGCCAGGTGGGACAACGACATGAAGTACGTCGGCGGAAAGCAGTGGTTCCGTACCGCTGAAGGCCGGGAGGACTGGAGGAAAATTGGAGAGGCGTATGTCCAGCAGTGGACGCTTACACGCTGACTGACTGACTGACAGATGCTTAAACTACTTTAATATACCGCCACAACCCTAGCTGGCTACGGAACCATATTTTTTTTTATCTAGAGCTTTCCACTTCACTGAGTAAGCTATCGAAGCCTTACGCGCCACAGACAGAGTTCCTAAATATACTAAGTCATACATAGTAGATCTAACCCTAAGGATAGTCCCACAAAGACATTTTGGTGAAGCAAAGTTGGAGACAGTCTGTCTGTAGTACTGTAGATACTTAAAAAACTAGCCAAGTGCGAATCGGACGCGCGCACCGAGGAGGTTTCCGCACCACAAATAATAAAAATTTTCTTGTATGGGCACCCTCCTGAATTTTTTACTTTTCAATCTTGTATTATTTGTTGTTATGCCCGCCATAATAACTGGATGTACAAGTAGGTATGTATGTATATTTATTTGTATATTATCAATTCTAATAATAAATCAGCAGGGGATTGTCGTGGAGTAAGTTACTTTGTTTTATGACATACTGCGTTTGCAGGCTCTATGTATGATACTAAAACTAAATTGACGATTTTTAGAAATCTTTTCTGTATGTATGTATGTATGTATGTATGTATGTATGTATGTATGTATGTATGTATGTATGTATGTATGTATGTATGTAGTAGTAGGTAGGCATGTATGTATATTTATTTTATTTTATATATATTTTTTTTTATTTAGGTAAATTCACAGTGCATTTACAATGTTTACAATATTATCAATACTAATAATAAATCTGTAAGGGATGGTCATGGAGTGAGTTACTTTGTTTTATGAGATACTGCGTTTGTGGACTCTATGTATGATACTTAAACTAACTTGACAATTTTTAGAAATCTGTTCCTGTATGTATATAGACGTAAGTATGTATGTTCCTCCTTAACTCTTAAACCGATCATCCGAATTCGATGAAACTTAGTACGAGCACATTGAACTATACGGGACACAGAGAAGGCTCCATAAAATTCACTTCCGGTTACGCTAAGATGTGGCTCTTATACAAACCGAATTGTTCCGCGCGCCGAAATAAAGGTACCGTAGCGGGCTTACTTACTTTCTTCTTTCTAAACACGAATTTCACGCGAGCGAAGCCGCGGGCAAAAGCTAGTACAAAATAAACTGTGTGTAGGTAAGTATAGGGTGCCCATAAAAAGTGTATTTTTCAGCGTATCGTCCCACTTTGCGATTGTAAAATTTTAACGAGCGGCAAAAGCTTTTAAAAGAAATTTTATGGCATCTGACACGGTTGGCTACATCACCCATTACGCCCGTGATGTCAGCCCATAACACCTTCGTGAACTAGGTGCCATGTCAGTGCTTCCCATCGGTCGTGTATGCTACACTCAACTGGACTGAAAACACGGAACCACGAAAACACAAAACATTTACATAAGTAGCCGCTTCGATCTACCTTTCATTCAGTGCGGTGGTGGTACTAATCTGGATGGGTTAAACCAGGTTAAACCCTGCAACCTAGTAAGGTAAGGGAAGGGACCTACAGTTTTACGTGAATTTGAACCACGGTCCGCCTCAACGGTCGAACGGTCAACCATCGAAGTTTATATCCCGTCCAGGTGTGCTGAATTCCACGATCGGACATCGATCCATATGACCACCCAGCTACCGACTGACGAATAAACGAAAAAGATACAATGATAGGTAGGAGGAAGTAAATAAAGTGCATGGAGCTTTAGAAAGAGACAATCCGGTTATAGAGCGTCGTCCCTGTCGCACATAGACGTGCTAATTCGTATTTCGTGCGACTGGGACTACGCTCTACAACCGTACCGTGTGGGGCCGGTACTTTAAAAGAATAGCCTCAATGCATCTCTCCCCGTGTATGTCGTAAAAGGAGACTAAGTCATATGACTCCCTTCTTATATTACTAGGTGGTACCGTTTAACCCGGCCGGGTTGGTGCCACCGCACTGAATGAAAGGTCAGTCGAAACGGCTATATAAATAGTTCGTGTTTTCCGTCCAGTTCAGTGTAGCCGGCACGACCGAAGGGAAGCACTGACGTGGCACCAAGTTCACCCGGTGTTATGGGCTGACATCACGGATGTTGTAGGCACATATACGTGCTAGTTCGTGCGACTGGGACGACGCTCTACAACCGGATGGTTTCTTGTTAAGCTCAATATAAGTACATTATTGACTGCCGCGTACTGTACGGTACTTACCTAATACCTATAAATAAAACCGTACCTATACAACGTGTCCCAATTTCCCAAAACTCATCGTCAAGCGGGAACCAGGGAGTAGGCCAGTTTATGACTACCCACGGAAAAATAAGAAAAAAAATCTGAGTCATTTGTTTTTTATGATATGAGCATTTTTTGAAAAACGTTGAAAATTTCTCGTACAACATTTTTAGGTACTACGACTACAAATTTGCAAATACAATTGTTATTTTTTTTTATTTGTAGCCTAAATAACTCTGCTATTGATCAATATCCCAAATAAAACCAGAATTCCTGTAGTTTTACCAAACAAAAATATTCTGTTTTTTTTCTAAAAAAATGAATGACTCAGATTTTTTTTTCTTATTTTTCCCTGGATATTCATAAACTGGCCTACTCCCTGGTTACCGCTTGACGTTGAGTTTTGGGACACGTTGTATAAACTGAGAAAAATTGCTCGACGGAATTACGAGAAGCGTTCTAATGAAATTATATTGGTCAAAATGCTGAGGGCGCCCGAAATTTATTAGCGTTTCACCCTGAGAGCTCTTAACCTATCAACAAACTTCCCTCTACCTGCTATTATAATACCCGATAAAATCCCGTGTAAACATTCTCAGAAATACCCCGCGCGTCGAATTCAAACAGGGCGGTTGGCGCTTTGTGTTGAAGCGATATATCAAAATGTGCTGATAATATTGAGTAGGTACTTACCTCTGGAAAGGAATATTAAAAGATTAGGTTGGTGGGTTCGTCCTATAGGTATGTATGCCTACACAACAGTAGGCCTTACTTGCTGCTTGATGGTTATTCTTGTCCTAATATATTGTTAAATGTGGTGGTCGGTGTTGTGCTGTAATTTACAAGAGCACTTGCGGCACAACATCGATCACTCTGTGCTTATTATATTCTATATATTTACTAATTTACTAGCTTTTGCCCGCGGCTTCGCTCGCGTGAAATTCGTATTTAAAAAGAAGAAAGTAAGAAGCCCGCTACCGTACCTTTATTTCGGCGCGCGGAACAATTCGGCTTGTATGAGAGCCACATCTTAGCGTAACCGGAACTGTGTGTCTGTCTCGCTCACTCACATGGGCAACAATACGCGCTGCCCAGCCAATGAGGAGCGTTGCAATTTCCATTCGTAATTTCGTGACGTTTCACTTTTTCTGAGTTAGGCCCCAATCCCAAACGTGCGCTAAAAAGTTTCCCTTCAAAAATGAAGAAGGGGTTCCCCATACAAGAAACTTGTTTACGTTCCGGAGCTATCAACTTGCACAGACAGACGGACGGACAAATAGACACATTAGCGATATTTTAAGCGATCTCTACCAGCATCTCTGGCTACGAAACCCTTGAAAACGCCTTGATATGCACTCAGCCTTTTAATGAGACTTATAAACCAAAGAGAGGACAAGGAAAGGGACGATACTGCCCAAGGACCATTCGTCCTTGGGCAGTATCGTTTGAACCGTAATAAATAGCCGGTTGAAATTTTCATAGAATTATGTGTTATTATGTCGGACGTGCCAATAAATAATAAGAAAAGCAAAAAGTAAAAAATTAAGGGTAACCCATACAAGAAACGTGCTAAGAATCTATTAGTACATATACCGGATAATAGATGGCTCCGCAGGTATTTATATTTTGCATTATAGAAAGACAAAATATAGACGAATGGTTTTTTGACAGGTATGGTATAGCGGATCTACGGAACACTCCGTGCGCGAGTAAAACTCGCACTTGAGCGTTTTTTTTTCAATATATTTTTATGGACATATATATATACACACCCTCACACACGCTCTAATGCTCCCCAGTATTACAGTACTACAAATTCAGTAATTACATAATTACTGAATTTGAAGCATAGGATAGAACTCAAACTTGTAAAAAGCGAAACTTTTTAATTGGCTTTATTAACCCCCGACGAAATAAAAAACCCCCGACCCTTAAAAAGTCAAAAATAATTTCCGTTTACTTACTTAAAGGAGTCGGGAGACCGCTAAGTAAATTCCCGCGCAGCTCTGAGTTTTTATATTTTATTTACTTAGCGGTCCCCCGACTCCTTTAAGTAAGTAAACGGAAATTATTTTTGACTTTTTAAGGGTCGGGGGTTTTTTAAATTTGTAATTTAACTTTTATTTCAAGCTTTTTTAAAAAAACCGCATGAAAATCCGTCCACTTTTTAAGATAATTAATTGTTTTATTACTTAATTACTTGATTACTTGATTACAAACATAGCTAAGAACCATCCCGATTAAACAAGCTTCCTAATAAAAAAAACCGCATCCAAATCGGTCCATCCGTTTGGGAGCTACGATGCCACAGACAGACACACACACACACACACACACACACACACACACACACACGTCAAACTTATAACACCCCTCCGTTTTTTTCGTCGGGGGTTAAAAAACGGAGGGGTGTTATTATAGTTATAAGTTTGACGTGTGTGTGTGTGTGAGTGAGGGTGAGGGTGAGGGTGTGTGTGTGTGTCTGTCTGTGGCATCGTAGCTCCCAAACGGATGGACCGATTTGGATGCGGTTTTTTTTATTAGGAAGCTTGTTTAATCGGGATGGTTCTTAGCTATGTTTGTAATCAAGTAATCAAGTAATTAAGTAATAAAAAAAATTATTATCTTAAAAAGTGGACCGATTTTCATGCGGTTTTTTTAAAAAAGCTTGTTAAATATATTTATTGTAACTGGGTGTATTGTAAATGGGTATTCAGTGTTATAGCTGTTAAGTTTCCAAATAAAATAAATAAATAAATATCTATAGATATAAATAAATAAAATCTATAAATACCTACAGGTACGGACGACCCAGCAAAATAGGTATCCATTTAATCCTGACATCTAACCTTATAACCGCCTCCTGAAATAACATCTGAGTGGAGGTAAATATTACATTTTCCTCAAGTCTTCGCCGTTGTTGACTATTCTAAATGTGCAGATGTGGAAATATTTAAGGGCACATTTTCCGAATCACTCGACAAAAATCTGGCCAAGCGAGAATTTACTGCCGTACCTATTGCTTTATACTGAAAATTGGTATGACATACTTGAATAAAACTTTAGTGCATTTTAACATTTACCATGTGCCCACGATAAATTTTTTTTCCTGGTACAAATTCCTTTAAGAGCGTTCTACTAAGCATCGGCTTCGCATAAAAATGGAACGATTCAATTCAAAACAAGACATTTCAAAACGGGGTAAAAAGTAAAATGACAAAATTTAAAAACCGCCGACACATCAACAAATCTTAAAAAGTATTTTTTTTTCATTTAGTTTCTTAAAGGCGTCGGGGGACCGCTGAGTAAATAAAATAAAACTCAGAGCTGCGCGGTTATTTATTGATTTGTCGGATGTTTTTTAAATATACATATAATTTAACTATTATTTCAAGCTTGTATCGAGACGTATTTTTTCATTACATGATTACAAACATAGCCAAGAACCATCCCGGTTAAACCAGCTTTCTAAAAAAACCGCGTCCAATTCGGTCCATCCGTTTGTGAGCTACGATGCCACAGACAGACGCACAGACAGACGTTGATACACGAAACACCCCTCCTTTTGGGTGTTCAGACATTTGCCAAAGATATTCGTCAAATCGGTAATTCGTCTGCGTCGTCGGGGCGGTTCAAAATTTTTATTTGTGTCGATTTTTCTACTCAATATCTCTGAATCTGTATCTATTGTGTTCACATCACAAAAACAGGTGCAAATATGGAGGTACTTTTTTATGTAATCCAGCTGTGTCAGAGGGGCCGGAGCACATGTTTTCCGTCTGGCTCGGTGTAGCTGTCACGACCGAAGGGAAGCACTGAAAAAAAAAAACTGAAATCACATCACATCCAATCCCAACGTCACGGAATGAAATGTTTTCTCCAGCGAATCCATATTTTTTTTTAATCTGCACTATCCCCGCCATCAGCAATATAAGAAGCCCTTTCAATTTTACTCTCTACGCTTTAGTACCGACTCGTAAACCCCTGCATCTTACCGGACGATATTTAATTTTATCTGCACTCGAGACACGGGAGTTGTGGAACGATCGGCTTTCTATCTTAATAGAGGAAATCTTTAGTATGCTTTGTAGATAGTACCGTGTGGGTTCGGTACTTAAAAAGAATAGCCCCACTGCATCTCTCCCCGTGCATGTCGTAAAAGGCGACTAAGGGATAAGGGCAAGATGCCGTGCTAAAGGGCGACAGGCTCGCATGCAGCAGGTGGGTCTTCGTGCCTTACTTGCTGCTTGATCGATTTAATCTTGTTCGAATATTTTGGGAAACTTGGTGGTCGGTGTTGTGCTGTAATTTGCCTAAGTACTTGCAGCACAACACCGATTACTCTGCTTACCCCGATAGATAGTCCAATAAACATTAAACAGTAATAAGTACATTAGAAAATTTACATAATGCGCAAGGGCCGACTTATCCCTTACAGAGATTTCTTATACTCAACCTTTGTATGTTTGAGATTTCGATTAATTTAGTAGAATGTAAGTATGTAGTAGCAAAAGTGTTGAGCGTGAGAATTGAAGATGCAATAAAAATAAGAATACTTATTAATAATACATCTAGTTAAAATGTGTTAATACATATAAATTACAAAATATATGGAATATAATATGCAAATAAACATAACTAACTTACCTACTTGTCCAATCATGTAGTTACAGTCTAGTGATGCGAAAAACAAACAAGTTAATTTAATGTAGCTAGGTATTATTGTAAAATTTTATTAAATAACTTATAAAACAATAAAAAATACTAAATAACAAAAACTAGGACTTAGCAAACATGAAAATAACTATCAAAATAAATATTTTATAAAACCCGACTAAGGAAAACGAAGGAAACATAGCAATTAAGAGATTTTTTTTTTATATAATTACCACAAATTATAACAAGCAAATATCTACAAGTGAGAATCTAGTACACTCAATCAGCTTAAAATGCTGCTAGTATTTGAATTAAAACAAGAGTAATAATACGAGTAGAAACAACAAGGAAAGCAGTAGAAAATTCTGTGTCTATTCGAATGCCCATACACGTCCGCCGCATTTTGTATTGTCGTCCTTGTTATCTCACTTTTTTCGAAGTCGGGTTTTATACAAACTGCATTTTATTATTTATTTAATTCCCTTGAATTATAAACCATTGAGTGTGGTATAATTGTTGAAATCGACAACTCTCAACATCCCCACTCAATGGGGTTTGAAGGAATATTTTTAAAGGTCCACGATATAGCGTGGCGCCCACCGAACTAGACGTATCATATTCTATGCAAAACTTCATGGTTCTAACTAGACCCACCGGTTTAGGCTGTGCGTTGTGTGTCAGTCAGTAAGTAGACATTACAAATACTAAGCGATTATTTTTTCAATAATAAAAGACTTTTAAAGGGTATTTTGTTCTAGTTCCGCAAGTATCCCTAGTCTACTCTTGCAACAAGCTTGTAGGTGGACAAGTCGAGATTTATTTGCGACTAGCTGTTGCCCGCGGCTTCGCTCGCGTGAAATTCGTATTTCAAAGAAGAATCTAAGTAACTAAGGGCGAGGCCGAAGGCCGAGCTGCGTTCAGGTAAACGATAAATCTTCTCAAATAAAGTAAGCAACTAACGTTGAGGCCGAAGGCCCAGCTGCATCCTGGAAGACAATAACCTTCACGAAGAAAGTAAGTAACTAAGGGCGAGGCCGAAGGCCGAGCTGCGTTCAGGTAAACCAAAAACCCTCTTCTGCCTTCGGGCCTCGCCCTAAATGACTTCCTTTCTCCGATAGCATATAATATCGTTTACTCCTTCTATTTATTTAATAAAATATAAAAAAAGTAATAACTAAATAATTAAAACCTACCTAACAAACATTAAAATAACTACCATAAAAGGGGCGTTTTAAAATGTTCCTAGAACACTTGCGGCATTACCCCGCTGGATGGCAAAGCTTACCGTTTGAATGAAGTAGGCCCTTGATTGCGGGACACCAGTTGCGTCCACCAGCAGAGGCCCAAGCCTCTTCAAGAAGCTTTTGGCTTCAATGACTGCTCCACGGACCGAGGGTTTCAACCGCAAACGCAACAAATTCGAAATCTTGAATTATATCTCTATAATATTTATTGCGTTTGAGGCTGTCCGCCCAGGCCTCGGCCGCGCCGGCCGCTCTTGAAGATGCCCGAACGTGACTTGGAGCCAATGTGAGAACACAAATGGCGTCCCACATCAAAGACCTACCCTTAGCCCATGGAACTAAGGTGATACCATCGGGCCTCTTGCCATCCAGCCGGGAATAACCGCAAGGTTTTAGGATGCACGGTATGTTTGCCGTCAGAAACGTGGACTTTATAATAAAATTTAAATTAATTTAACTCAATCTTAATATCGCTTAGTTAGGTACCTACTTTATTCGAGATGGTTTAGCTTCATCCTGAACGCAGCTCGGCCTTCGGCCTCGCCCTTAGTTACTTGCTTTCTTCGAGATGGTTTATTATTTATCAGAACGTAGTTCGGCTTTCGGCCTCGCCTTAGTTACTTACTTTCTTCAAGAAGGTTTACCTTCTTCCTGAACGCAGCTCGGCCTTCGGCCTAGCCCTTAGTTACTTGCTTTCTTCGAGATGGTTTAGCTTCTTCCCGAACGCAGCTCGGCCTTCGGCCTCGCCCTTATTTACTTGCTTTCTTCGAGATGGTTTATTATTTATCAGAATGTAGCTCGGCCTTCGGCCTCACCTTAGTTACTTACTTTCTTCAAGATGGTTTAGCTTCTTCCTGAACGCAGCTTGGCCTTCGGCCTCCCCCTTAGTTACTTCCTTTCTTCGAGATGGTTTATTATTTATCAGAACGAAGCTCGGCCTTCGGCCTCGCCTTAGTTACTTAGTTTCTTCAATATGGTTTAGCTTCTTCCTGAACGCAGCTCGGCCTTCGGCCTCGCTCTTAGTTACTTGCTTTCTTCGATATGGTTTATTATTTATCAGAATGTAGCTCGGCCTTCGGGCTCGCCTTAGTTACTTTCTTTCTTCAAGATGGTTTAGCTTCTTCCTGAACGCAGCTCGGCCTGCGGCCTGCCCATAGTTACTTACTTCATTCAAGAAAGAATGTTTTTCTTCTTCCTGAACTCAGCTCCGAATTCCGCCTCGCCCATAGTTACTTTCGTCGATAAAGAATATCGTTTACGTGAGCGCAGGCAGATCCGCCTTCGGCTCCGCCTTTAGTTACTTATTTTCTTTTTTTTAATACGAATTTCACGCGAGCCTAGCCGCGGGCAACAGAAATATAAATTGCACCAATGACAGCGACATAAGTTCGACTTCACTTATATTTTTTTTTATTTATCAAACATTTTGTCACCGGCCAGCTCACGTCGAGATGACAGTTCTCCGATATCAACTTGACATTTAAATTTTATAATAATTTTAATTTTTATTATATTTTTTTGTTTATTATGTTAATCCGGGATATACACTGTCACTATACAAAGTTTCGTCAAATTCCGTTCAGTGGTTTTTGCGTGATGCGCGTACAGACAAAGAGAGATTATTAATTTAACGATTTTATTATATGTAATATAGATATATAGATATAGATATAGATTACTTTTATTACACTCGACCGCACAATATATTCTGTGAAAGCTTTGTCGCTGGTAGAGAAGCTATTTAAATGTTTTTAAAGCAATTAACAGCGCTGGCAAAATTTATTTTCCTGCCAAGATTTGAAGTAAAATCAACCAATCTTGAACAAGCATCATAATTTATTCTCAGCTGCATCTGTCAGTATTTCTGTTCTATTGTTTAATTTAGTTTTATTATTGATTTTTACGACACTGAAAACGTAAATTATCCTGTCAGCATCTTATGTAAAGTCGGCCGCGACTGAATTAGGATAATTTATCATCTACTTACTTGTAGATATATCTGTAATTTTCAAATTAAATTTTTTTTTCTTGTTTAGAAGGTTAGTAACAATTTCATTTTCTTAAGTCTAGCTTAGTATCATAAAAGGTTTAGAAGAGAAAGAGGAGAAGAGAGTAGACACAGAAAACAAAACCACATTCGATAGGTATGTCTTTTTTTGATGATTTTTTTTTCCATAAAGAAATGTCCCGAGTGCATCTCAGTTTTCAGACTAATGTAATAATAGTCTTGGGTCCTTCAAGAGAGGCGTGAATGGGCACCTGTCAGGCCGGCTTGGCATTTGAACCCACCGCATGCGACCGAATGTCCATGGGCGTCAGTTGACACCTTATGGGTGGCTCAAAGCCACATGTTGAGCTTACTATTAAAAAAAAAGACTATGGTACTACTTTTTACGGGTATGGCTTTAAGTTTTTTGAAAAACGTTAACGTGTAAATGTTTAAATAAAAAACTATTCATTTATAATAAAGTTCAATAAAATTTAATGTGCGTCTTCAATAAAATGTAATGTTTGGTTTTATACCTGTAACAAACAACACTTAAGTTTTAAAGCATATTATAACATATTTATTAAAATTAAATGTTTACTGCGTTTGTAAGAGTGTCTCAAAATACAGTCCTCCCCAGTTTCCCTCCCATATAGGTGTCTCAAATCAAATCTGTTCTCCAAACTCATGTAAATATTTACCAAGTGACGCACTGACCGCCTAGCTACACCCCGCCACGCCCGTGTATATTGCATTAGAGGTGCGGTCCGCGAAGCGATTGATCCTCTCATTTGCATAAACAATTATTGGGCCGGGAGTCCGGGAGTATTCTGGTCACATCTCTACGGTCAACAGGCGCTTGGCGTGACCTCTGGCTGTTTCGGAACGCACGCGTGCGTTGACGCAATATTTAATGCAAAAGCGCTTCGTGCAAACTCTATGGTGAAATGGTGAGGTCGGAATCGCTTCGTACAGCTCCTAAGAGCATTCACGTTTGAACAGTCCATAGAACACAATAAACTTAGTTTTTAGTATTTTTTTTGTTGTTTTTTTTTTTATGGAAACTGACACGGCCGGCTACATCACCTACAACATCCGTGATGTCAACCCATAACACCGGATGAATTAGGTTCCATGACAGTACTTCCCTGAACGGAAAACACGAAGTATTTACATAGCCGTTTCGACCGACGTTTCATTCAGTGTGGTGGTACCAACCCGGGCGGGATAAACCCTAGTAAGGTGAGAAGGGAAGGGATCTACAGTTTTACGGGAATCCGAACCACACGGTCAACCTCCAACGGTCGAGCGTTCACCCATCCAAGTAGTGACCGCGCTCAGGGTTGCCTAACAACAGTCGACCGACCGAACCACTGAGCTACCGAGACTGACAAGTTAGTTAGTGAACCAAATCTCTCTACGGAGCTGCAAAGGTTCAAGTTTGCAAGACACTTCAAAGTCGTTGACTTGGCGAACTGCACGTCTTCAGATCGAATCTAACAAGCCAAGTCGATACTGAGCAGCCCAACCCCAAAGATGCGAGCAAAACCTCACCTGCGAGTTATAAAGCAGCAGGATTTGGTCAGGCTAATAAAATAAAAATTCCTATATTTCTTTTCAATTCCTTGGATATCAAAAATGGTACTAGAAACCGCATCAATAGGATGCTATTCAGCCATTCTACTCGTGAGCTCCTTTCATCGTGTTGTCAATTGAAATGGATAAGAGCCTCCATTACTCTTGCGGAGGCTCCGTTACTATTTGGGTTTCCGGAGTCACCCCTACGCGCCCCTAATGTCATTTGTATCGGATGGATTCCGTTGTCTATTGTAATTTCAATCATATCTATTATACCTACTCGTATATCTTACTGAACTGAAAATATACTCGTATGTACACGAGTATATTTTCAGTGCTTTCGTTATGTTAGTTACAATACACAGGCAATAGCAAATATTTCTTTGGGTATTCCTTTTAAGTTTAATTATTTATTTATCGTTTTAGATGCAATAAAAAATATTACTGTTTTTTTATTTCTTTATTAGATTTAGTAAGTTATTGTAATTTATCATAAATTTGGTATAATAATAAGTAAATATTAAAAAAAAAACTCTATTAGCTGTCTGTCCGCTTCTTCCTTATAGATTGCATTTCTGAACGGGACGTAATCAAAAAACAAATCAAAACCCAGGCAAGTGCAAGTCGAACTCGTGCACCGACAGAGCGTTCTTTTGTTGTTTTACTTTAGAGTTGCATTATAATCACGCCAAGTTTGACGCTTGTATGTGTAACCGTTTTTACGATTGAACAAAAATAAACAAAAACTTTGAAAACATTCATTTCTTATACGGGGACCCCCTTAATTTTTTACTTTTAGTATTTTTATTATTATTTAGTTAGGTTTTCAGCCATAATAACACATGTCATATTATGTGAAAATTTCAAATGGCTACTAATTACCTATGCAAAAGATACAGCGCTCGGACAGACAGACGGACTGACAGACAGACAGAGTACGCTTAGCAGTAGGCTTCCGTATGGATACTATTTATTATAACTATTTGTGGTTTCGCGAGGAGAGGTGTTTTTGGCTCTGTCGACTGCACCATTGAGTCCTCGGCGTAGAAACCTACGTTGATCTTATTAAAAAAATTGTGTCAATAAAATAATTGTTAACGTTGTGTGTTTTTATGGCGAAATAAATATCTTAATCTGAATCGGAATCAATATGTCTTATTATTTTTTCTCAGTCCCCTTACACTTGCATTACTTATTTAATTTTGTAAAGACGTTTGTCCATGACCTATCACAAAACGTTGTATTTATCAAAATATTGTTCCCAATGTTCACGAAATATCAGAAACCTTTTCATATTAAAGCATACCTGCTTATTCCTAACACATATATCACGTAATAATCCTCACATTTGTGATTCAAGAAAAAAAATATACTGACTACGCAATCTGAATAGCACATTACCCCCCGCACTGACTCCCACATTACCCCCCGCACTGACTCCGACCGCAGAGAGCTTATGAAAAATATATTCGAGCAACATTTTGCTGAGAGTAGAGCATATTATGATGGGATTACCTTTCCAGCGAGCTGTTTTCGGAGACGCCCTAGAGAACTCACCCCTGGTGCGGTGAGGCGGGCAGAAGCCAATGGTGGAAGTATAATTTTTTTTTTACGTGTGGCTGTATCGATTTCATTTCGACACAGAGTCGTTTTAGTTTATTTAAAATGTGTAACACACAACACAGATAATAAATACATAACACAGATAGTAAATACAACGGATCGATATTATAAAAACAGAAACAGTCATCATAGAGAAAAAATCGCTAGGCAGTAGGCGAGCTACTTCCGAATCCTTTAACCTGAGTGTATTCTAATACAGTTCGCAAATCAGCTGGCATGGCGATTCACTGAGCGTGGTTTCGCAAGGAGAGGTGTTTTTGGCTCTGTCGACTGCACCATTGGTCCCTGGGTACAGCCACCCATGTTGTTTTAAATAAAAAAAACGAAATATTCAGTCAACTTACCTCTCCTTACTAACGCTCGCCCTATGGTCGTTTTCACCACCTTCGGTTAAGGTTACCAGTTTAAGGGGGGAGCATTCTGCCCCCCTATAGATCCGCACACGACATGAATGCCTCAGAGTCGAAGAATGTCGCTCGAGTAGCACAAATTAATCTCATTCCGGTTCGTTTCCCGCCCGATGCCGAAACTCGATCAATTATGTACTGACGTAGTACGCAACACAACGACGACTCACGTCATGCCTTGTCGCTATAGGTCGCGGGGACACCGGCGTCAAAGCTGATGTCATTTGAAATATTACTATAGTTTGAACGAATTTGAAAATGGAATAAATGGCTATGCTCGCATACTAATAGAATACATAAAAAACCTAAAAACATAAATAGCTTACTTATCAAAAACTAAATCTTTAAGACAATAAATAAGTCTCAAAATAAAGTATTGTGCACTGATTTAATACTGATGTTTTATTTATATACTAGTTTTTGCCCCCGGCTTTGCTTCGTGTGACGTTTTGCTCACAGCTCAGGCCGCCGATGACGTAGCGTTATGATTTATAGCCTAAATCCACTTGCATAATATAACAGTGAAACCGTATATACATAAATCGATAAAGTGGTTCGCGAGTTATCAACATATACGTACCTACTTTACAGGGCCGCCGCCGCCGCCGCCGCGCCGCCGCCGCCGGTCGCTCGTAGAAATTTCGCATTATTTATTAGGAATGCTAATTTTTAGGGTTCCGTATCCGGTACGGGACCCTATTACTAAGCCTACGCCGTCTGTCTGTCTGTCTGCCCGTATGTCTGTCCGAGGGCTGTAACTCTTGAACCGTAATAGGTAGCTCGTTGAAATTTTCACAGACTAATGTGTTATTATGGCCGATAAAACAACAAATAATAAAAATAAGAAAAAGTAAAAAAAAATCACGGGGTTTCCATAGAAGAAACTAAAAAGTGTATGCGCGCCATCTACCGAAAAGAGTATGAAGCATTTTAACTAATCATGAATTTTAACTAAGTAACATGAAGCATTTCATAAACACGCCATAGATGGCGTGAGTGACGCTGACCATGACATGGCGATACGGAACCCTCGGTGCGCGAGTTCGACTCGAACTTGGCCCATTTTTTTTATTCGCTTAAAATTCGAACATTCTAATAAGAAATGGCCCTAGTAGCTACACTTGTAGGCGCTCCCGCGCTCCTCAATCGTTGGTGGTCTGGGGTTTTCCAACGCAGGCCAATTTCGACAACTGCTCGCTATTAGGTCGAGATGTTAGACCAAAATTATTTGTATTACTTTGTATTCCGTCACTAGTTTGATTTGTATTGCGTAGTTGTGATTGATTGCCGAAGCCTCGGCCGAAGCTCAACCATTACGAAGTATAATGAATGAAGCCAGAAATAGCCACTCAAAAGCGGCCTGTGGCCGAGTAGTCTGGCCGTCTTTCTCTTGCGAGAGGTCCGTGGTTCGAATCCTGTCGTCATACATATACCTACACCTGCTGTTCACCGTTCGGAACCGGTGTAAAATTGTAGGTCCCTTCTTCCCTTGCCCCATAATAGGTGTTAGGCTCAAATTGTAACCGACGGGTTGGTACCACCGTACTGGATGTAAGATGACCTCGGAGGTGATACTCGCTGGTCGGAGCATGTTCTCTGGCCTCTCTGACTCAGCTACCCATACCATACCGGATTACATAGAAGAAAAGAACTAATTGTGAAAATACTGTGTAAAACTATTGTGTAAACTACTGTGTGAGGCCGGTACTTAAAAAGAATAGCCCTACTGCGTCTCTCCCCGTGCATGTCGTAAAAGGCGACTAAGGGATAAGGACGAGATGCCGTGCTAAAGGGCGACAGGCCAGCCACCTCTCACCTTGGCACGCTCTTTCCACCGAGTCGTGCAGCAGGTGGGTCTTTGTGTCTTACTTGCTGCTTGATAGTTATCTTGTCCGAATACTTTGCTAAACGTGGTGGTCGGTGTTGTGCTGCAATTTTCCAGAGTTATTGCAGGACAATACGCGATTACTCTGCTTACCCTGATCGTCGGGATACAGCGTGTGTGATATGTATGTATGTATGTAAAAGAACTAATTATTGTTTTCATTTTTTTATGAGAGTCAGTATGGGTAGCTGTGCCGAGGGACGAAAAGGTGCTCACTCAGTCAGTCAGCGTTTACGTCTGCACTGCTGGACGCACGCCTCTTATATTTTCCTCCAGTGATCCCGGTCTTCATCGGTACGGAACCACTGGTTGCCTCCAACGTACTTAATGTCGTCGCCCCACCTGACATGTGGCCTTCCACTCCGTTCCCCTGTCCACGGCCGCCAGTATAGGACCCGTTTACTCCAACGGACGTCGTCTCGACGGCTGACGGGCCCAGTCCACTGCCAAAGTGCCTATTTCACATCCCCTCGCAAATGCACGCTCAATCGGTTTTTTTTATGGAAACTCACACGGTTGGCTACATCACCTACTACCAACATCCGTGATGTCAGCCCATAACACCGGGTGAATTAGGTGCCATGTCAGTACTTCCCTTCATTTCATGTCGACTACACCGAACTGAACGGAAAACACGAACTATTTACATAGCCGTTTCAACCGACGTTCCATTCGGTGCGGTGGTACCAACCGTGGCGGGATAAACCCTACCACCTAGTAAGGTAAGAAGGGACCTACAGTGTCAGTGTTTAGGTGGAATCCGAACCACTAACAGCCTCCAAAGGTCGAGCGGTCACCCATCCAAGTACTGACCGCGCTCAGGGTTGCTTAACAACAGTCGACCGACCGCACCACTGAGCTACCGAGGCAGACATGGCTGTGGTACAACATCAGTAGACTTTCGGATTATTGCAGGTATTGAAAAGTAGTTTGCGACTAAATCTACACATTCCTTTGACAAATTGATTCATGTTATAATTTAAAAATTTTTTTTTTACGTTGTACTACAATGATGAAAATTACAAATTGACATCATTTGATTCGATATGTACTCGTATCAAACATTCTGACAAAGGCTCTATAGGGTGTCCCAAAACTCAACGTCAAGCGGGAATCAGGCAGTAGGCCAGTTTATTACTAGCCAGGGAAAAAATCTGAGTCATTTATTTTTTTAGAAAAAAAATTAACTGATTTTTTTTTTTAGTAAAACTACAGGCATTCTGGTTTTATTTGGGATACTGATCAATAGCAGAGTTATTTTTAGACCAATTCAAGCGTAGTGTACTACCATGAATAAAGAATAAAGAATTTACGCTACCAATTATTTTTTTTATCAATTATAAAAATGTTGTACGAGAAATTTTTTATGTTTTTCAAAAAATGCTCATATCATAAAAAACAAATGAGTCCGATTTTTTTTTTCCTGCTTTTATTTTTACTTTTACTTTTTTAGGCTTCCGTATCCGGTACGTGACCCTATTACTTGGCCTACGCCGTCTGTCTGTCTGTCTGATTTTTATTATTTGTTGTTATATCGGCCATAATAACACATATTTTGTGAAAATTTCAACGGTCTACCTATTACGGTTCAAGAGATACAGCCCTCGGACAGACGGACGGACAGACAGACAGATAGTCAGACAGCTTAGGCTTAGTAATAAGGTCCCTATACGGAACCCTAAAAAGTAACTTACTAAGTAAGTCTACCGCGGTCCGCGAGCGAAGTTGCGGGAAAAAGCTATACAGCTGTATACAACGTGTCCCAAAACTCAACGTCAAGCGGGAACCAGGGAGTAGAAGCCAGTTTAGGACTACCCAGGGAAAAACAAGAAAAAAAATCTGAGTAATTAATTTTTTAGAAAAAAAGTGAACTGAATATTTTTCTTGGTGAAACTACAGGCATTCTGGATTTATTTGGGACAGTTATCAATAGCAGAGCTATTTCGGCTTCCAATATAAAAATTTTAATAATTACATTTGCAAATTTGTAGTCGTAGTACCTAAAATGTAAATTTTCAACGTTTTTCAAAAAATGCTCATTATCATAAAAACAAATGACTCCGATTTTTTTTCTAATTTTTCCCTGGGTAGTCAAAAACTGGCCTACTCCCTGGTTCCCGCTTTACGTTGAGTTTTGGGACACGTTGTATACTTAGGGTTTATCTATGAAGTGTGAAGTGAAGATTCTAGTCGTTATGTCCCCGGTGGGACACATCAGCACATGCGACGGGGAACAAAAGAACAATGAGAAAGACTTCCTAGCATTTCTTCTTAACTTTTATAAAAAGTTTCACAAGCAAAGAATTGCTCGGACCATCCGCCGCCCGCTTCACCATTTCTCTACACCTCGCCTGTCCATACATCGGCAAGCAACAGTCTTTCTAACCGCTCCCACGAGAGTGATAGTATCGGGCCGTTCAAATTGTCATCTGTCGTAAAAACAACGCGCAGACTTGTCGCGGAGTCCCTCGACTGCTATAAAGATTTACTCACAAGTGTGACGCCCGCCCCCCGCCATAGTTTAAACAGACTAGTTAACCATCTTCATACAAGCGCACCGATTTCGCACTCACACAAGCGCGCGCCAGCGTAAAATTACATTCTCACTTTCCTCGCTTGTAGTCAGTGACGACCGCCCCACGCTTATATTTCATTTATATATTTATTATTTATTATATAATAATAGTAATTATTTCTTCATTTACATATTTATAATAATTACATTAATTTTACATATACAACGTTAAAAATACAAATACATACCTAAAATTAATATAAAAAATATAAATGGAGCTTCCACCACCGGCGGCGGGGCGAACCCAGGCTACCGATGATGGTCGGGTCCCAAAGAGAGAAACCTCCGGACGATGCGTTCAGTGTCGAGCAGGGCTGCCTTCTGGAATTATTTTAAAAGATCTCTCTCTTTCTCTCTCTCTCTCTCTCTCTCTCTCTCTCTCTCTCTCTCTCTCTCTCTCTCTCTCTCTCTCTCTTTCTCTCGCTCTCTTTCTCTCTCTCTTTCTCTCTGGAATTGCATTTCCACCATGATGGGCCACTACCTGTCAATTGTGTTAGTATTGTGAGTTGTGACAGCCCTGGTGGCTCGGCGCAGCGTAGGTAGTTATTTTAAAAACGGGCTCCAGTTAACCTACTCCTCTCCTTTTACATGCTTTTACTATGCCCCCGTCCTCCGCGACGTCCGCCTACACAGCCAATCGCCGGTCCAAAGGAAGTGCGGCCAAGTGCGAGACGGACTCGCGCTGTCCACCACGTAAATAAACGGTTTTTATTATTTGTTATTTTACTTTAGAGTCGCCCTCGCACGTATCTCACGTATCACGCCTTGAATATGACCGTAAGCTGAACGTAGCTCGGATTCCACGTAAAACTGTAAAAACAACAACTTACCCCACCCACTAAAGCCCAAACGTGTTGCTCAAACAATGCAGCATTTAAATAATACATTAGATACATATACAGGCTGTCCCAAAACTCAACGCCAAGCGGGATTTTTTTTTTGGTAAATCTACAGGAATTCTGGTTTTATTTGGGATACTGATCAATAGCAGAGTTATTTAGGCTACCAATAAAAAAAAATTTACAAATAATTGTTAAATTATTTGTAAAATTTATTACGATTACAAACTTGCAAATATAAATTTGCAAATTTGTAATCGTAGTACCTAAAAATGTTGTACGAGAAATTTTCAACGTTTTTCAAAAAATGCTCATATCATAAAAAACAAATGACTCCCATTTTTTTTTCTTATTTTTCCCTGGGTAGTCATAAACTGGCCGTCCCTGGTTCCTGCTTGACGTTGAGTTTTGGGACACGTTGTATTATCATAAGAGCTGAGAAAAACATCTTACTTATGGTTAAAAACCCCACTATATCCTTTGTATAGAAATAAAATATGACCCTCTCAACCTCTGCTCTCAACGCTATTAGGGCTTTCACAGAGTAACTTTGTATGTTCCTTACTGTTCAGGACGACGGCCAGCCGGAGCAGCGACGACGGACCCCGGCCTGGGACACAACGCGCACGTCGTCACCCCCGTAGCATGAGAAAGTAGGAAGCGGCCGGCATAGCTTAGTTTAGGTAACTTTAAGATGTAAATATAAGATAAATAAGATAAATAAGTTAAACATAAGTTAAATATAAGTAAATAAACATATACAAAATCGTAGATTAAGTTAGTTAAGATAGGTAAAGCTAGATTAAGATAGGTAGATCTAGCTTAAGATAGGTAAATGTAGCATAAGATAGGTAGGCATAGTTATAAGATAGGTAGAATTAGATATAAGTTATACGGAAAATAAATATGTTGCCGCGTACTGGTTTTCATTTGGGACGAGCGGAGATGTGCACTCGCCAAAGTAGTTGGAGGAATGAACCGAGCCGAGGCGCGGCGGTGGGCGCGGCGCGCTGTGATTGGTCCACGCGGACGCTGCGAGATCTGCGAACTCGGATCGCAGCATCCGCGGCGCGCGCCGCTCCCGCATGTATACAAATATAGCGCGTTTCGGCCGGTTCAATCAGTACTCGCCCAGCATCCAACAAGAGAAGTCGTCTAGAGCAGAGCTCGACGCACCGGTCGACCGAGGAACGAATAGTCGGAAGAGACTCGCTTCAGAACGCAACGACTCCCTCGGCCGATCGGACGGCTTCTCCGGCGAGTGCTCCACCCCCGTACGTCCCGGGTGCGACCAGTGCGTGGCTACACTGAAAACCACAAACGTTGTTTCCTTGCTACGCTACGCTACGCTACGCTACGCTTTCCCTCCCTGCGCCCCGCGGCGTTACGGTTGAGGACTACCTCCCTGCGCCCCGAGGCGTATAGGTCGAGGACGACGCGAAGCACACCTGCGGTCGACCCATCGCACCGCCCGTGAACGACCGCCGCGAGTGATCTCTCCGCGCCGCACGCCCGTCTGCGCCGGCCGCGAGAGAGAGAGACCGTCGCCGCGTCACCGAGCGAGCGAGACGGTCGCAGTACCGCCCGAAGCACACCTACGGTCGACCCATCGCACCACCCACGACCGTCGCCGCGAGTGATTTCTCCGCGCCGCACGCCCGTCTGCGTCGGCCGCGGTAGAAAGAGACCGTCGCTGTGTCGCCGTGGAAGCGAGAAGAAAGATTTCCGTCACCGGCCCTTGCAACCGCTCCGTGAAGACTGGCAGCTCAAGTGAACGGGTGATTTCTACAGTCCACACCTGAGCTACGTGCCCAACACTTACTCTCTTTAATGTCAGGTTATACCAAAATATGTAAAGAAGTCAGCAATTTAAGTCACTTTAATAACTTTATTTATAAAAATTGCAAGAAGAAGCTTTTCATATGGTTACGGTTATTGCTCTTAATCGCCCAAAGAAAATATTATTTTGCTGAGCTGAGGGTCCAGATTTTCACCCGACTACGTCGAAGCCTAGAGGAGGGTATTGTTTTTGGTCAGTCGGTCGGTATGTATGTAATATTTTCACTAATGTGCGACGAACTAGCCTCCCACCAAAGTATATTTTGTATTTATACTTCACCCGATAGGTGTTGTCGAATAATTATTCCGAAATTCCACGCTTCCGCGAGTAACCTCTAAAATAAAACATGGCCTGCGTTTAGCATTCAAGTGATCTCTAGGTAAACTCAAGCAATGTATACATACGTATACACTGAATTAAGTGTAGATGGACCCTGTATCTTCTTCTCTTCGAGGAAGCGTTGTGTAACCGTATAACCCAGCAGAGTACTAACTCAATCCCTAGCTTTCTATCCTCACCTTTGTTCTTCGAATAATATTCTAAATACATTTGTAATTTTCTGCCTAAGTCCGCCTCTCCTATATCACTGTGTCTCTTCCATCACTTGTAATTGTCTGTATTCTCTCCTCCCAGAAATTGTGTTAACCAGTAATTTTCAAATTATTCAAACAATTTCCCCCCGGAGGGGAAAGTAAGGAGCTCCACAAGTCCGGGTTTCCTCACCCGGGCTCTCCACGCTCCTCACAGTGGCCATCATCCATATAGGGCTGCTTTACTACCAGCAGCTCTATTTTGTATACCTAATGGCCCCCTTTGATTCCTATCCTGTGAAGAAACTGTTTCTCTTAGGAAGAGATTTAAAATGAAATTCGTGGTGTAATGTGGATGATTTAGGGCCCCTACGGACCCCAAATCCTAAAAGCGTGCGTGTGTGTGTAAGTGTGTGTGTGGTCCCTATCCTAACCTCGTAGTACTTCGTCCGACGGTCTCCGCCTATCGAAAGAAGGCTACCACAGGTTTCCTCCTCAGACGGTCAGCTCAGCTTGCACCGGTCCTTAGAGTACCGCCACTCCTTCGCCCAGATAGAATAGGTATCGCTCTAACAGATCATAACAATTTGGACCTCTTCCCCTAGCAGGACCAAGGAGAACCACTGTGGGGTATTTACCTGGTCTTCCTAGTACCTAACCTAACTAAATACTACACACTATGGTACTACTCGTTCTCACGAAGTGAACACTCTCTCCCTTGCAGAATTAAGGAGAATTAATTCACACAGCTACGTGGCTAACCTACCATATGACATTAATACTAATAAAATGAAAAGGTCCCCACGGCCTAGCAGGATTAAGGAGAATTACTGAGGGGTACCTACCTGGCCTTCCTAGTACCTACCTCACTAAATACTACACACTATGATACTACTCATTCCCACGAAGCGAACCCTCTCTCCCTTGCAGAACTAAGGAGAATTAATTCACACAGCTACATGGCTAACCTACCAATATGAATTTAGTGTTTGAAGAACCTAACTACCCACGTTATAATTTGATAGTTTAGCCAGAATTCCAGTTGCTCTTCGACCTTATGTTACGTCTTCTTACCACGAGGCATTTTCTCGTGATATCATAGAGAATGAACTGAATCTTGTGCGAACAAGCGTGTATGCTTATTCAGCATAGCTAGCGTTATATTTCAGCGTACCCGCTCCCTCACCCAGTGCTCCAAAAGGGAAAAGAGCCCTGTAATAGTATGCATGTATGCATATTTCAGCATAGCTAGCATCCCACACAGTGCTCCAATGATGGTCCATATAAAAATATTTCACATCCCTAATACTAGCAAATAATTTCTGAAAAGCCAGTATTGTTTCCAAAACTAGCCCAGCCACCAAAAGAAGACTTCAAGACAATGCAATTTAATAGAACTGGTCGAATTGCAACTAGAAAACTCCAAAATATCGCGCGGCGTCCGAGACTCACCGAAACGTTGATGCCGAAAAGCAATGGCGCTCGATGCGACTTAGCGATGACCGGGGCTCAGGCAAGTTGTTCCTTCGAGGCTCGCAGCTGCAGACAAAAGTGCTCCTCCCGTGTTACACGCCCTTAAATAGCCTCGCTTTCTTACTCCCACCCTTACCCCCACGACCAATCGGAAATCATCCCCAACATCGTTTCCGGGTTTCCCATTGGTCAACCAATCACAATGCCTGAAGCAATTTTCCTTAAAAATGCGTTCCATATTTCCCTAAAACTTTCAGTAGCTAATCTCTGAAAAATGCTACGAATTCACAAAAGTAGATGTAATACAGTCAATTCGTCCTATATCTTACTGCATGCCGACGTATAATACTTATCTATCATCATTTATCGCTTATACGGTGTTGCTAGCTATTTCTGTTCAAAATGTATGCAAGTTGTATTATCTGCGCCTGACTACATGCCACCCGCTACAATTTATACGCAACGCGGTCTCTTTGCTATACTCACTACCCAGGCGCTAAACTAACTCCTACGCCTTATAACATTTTACCAGCCAGCCTTCATACGTCCTATTGCTAGCTATTTTCATTGAGGTAGGTTGTGATTCGTCACAGTCGCCCGCCTAGAGGCGATTTTCGCGGCATGGGAAAGAATCTATTTTCTCCTTCCATGATCGCGACTAGCGTCTCTACACCATACTATAGTCTATGTCTGTCTGTCGCCAACATATATTAATGCTATGGCTGCAGTTCTGCTTTTCGTAGATGTGCCTCTGTTAGGGTGTTCGTTCCCTGTCCAGAAGGTCCGTGGTACCAACAACTTCTTCTAATAGGGTGTTTGTTCCCTTACCAGAATGATTGTGGCATTTTTATTTTGGTGCTAAGCAGTCCCGACCACACAACACAACATATGGGCATTCGTCCTAGTATAGTCAGGTTAGACTCATCAGAAGCTCAAAATGAAATTACTAAACACTTAATACCCTGTTTCATGCCGTAGAAAGATTTCCCACCAGCTCAGGAAACCTGTAGTCTTACCCCTCGCTGGTAGGGCAGGATCAGTACTTCTCTCCAGGGAGAGCGCACAACATACCTTGCCACCTCCGGTTTAGACACGCCGCACATTCCAACACCTTAACCTTTCTAGTTATAGACAGGAAAACTGGGAAATTATTACTGAGAAAATTTTAAATTGACTTTGCTTCTTCCGAATCATAACCTTCGCTAACTAACTCACCCGTTGACAAATGGATGGGCCCAGTCTGATTGTACACGACTCTACTTTAATCTCATCCAACATTGCTCCGGTCAATGGTTCAAATTGCTATGTTCTATCACTTTTCATAGACCGGAAAATGTCACCACTAACTTTAAACGCTCCTTTTTGCTTAGTGTAGAACGCCCTCGGTATATGATAACATTTTCCCTCCCGAGTGAGAACAAATTAAGGTCTCGATGGAATGTAAAGTTCTGCACTATGGCTTTGTTCACCTCACATTTTTCAAGTCCCATTCGTGTGTTCAACACACTGAGTTTACGTTCACATTCTTTTCGGAGCAATGTATGGGAAATGCAATAAAAATCGAAACCAAAGTGTCCTGATTCATTGTAAAAGTCCCTTCAGGTCAGAGCTCTGCTCTCATTAAAAGGAAGTTTCACTACCGAGTACAGACACTATAATACCCAATGGTTTACTCGCGTATTTCTGTATTTACACAACCATCCAAACCCAGCATCTACCAACAAGTCTATTCTAAGTCTTAAAACCTTTTGTTCATAATTATCAATAACTCAACTCCCCCACGCCGAACAGGATTTTATTCCTATTTATCCGTAGCGGGTATTATTCGTTAGAGCTTTCTATTTCCTAGCTATATGCTTTGGTCTCTACTGTTTCCGTCCTTTAATTAACCCCAGAATAATACTAAGAATCTATATCTACAATTGTACCTCCTAACTCGTCCTTACTTCAGGACAGCATAATTTCACTCGCCAACCTACACACGATCCGTGGTTACGTTCGACGCCCTAATTACCAATTTTTATTTTATTCTGATATATCCCCAATCCCTAGTCTGTCGCTCAAGACTCCCTTCTACCTACTCCTCTTGTACCAGGTGGACGGAACCCTACCGTTAAAATTTCCTCACCTTACCCCTTCCTATAGTACCCTTTGGACGGAACCCCATCAATAGTAATATTTTACTATAACCTTTATTCCAAACTCCTCTCTTATCCTATTTTACTATATTCTATCTGCGTAACAACCCAAGTAGTACGCCCGCCAAACTATGTTTACTCTATAGCTCGTCCAAAAAAATATTTATCGTTCTCTAATGTGTTCCCTTCCTATATTGCACATACGAAAAACAACCTACCTAGTATCTTACCTCGCCCGCCGGACTCTATCCTATCCTATGATAACTACGTGGTTTACTTACCGAATTTGACCAAACCGAGTCAAATCGTACCACCTTACCGTATTTTACCAAACCGAGTCAAATCGTACCACTTATACCGTATTTTACCAAACCGAGTCAATTCGCACCCACTTTACCGTATTTTACTAAACCAATTCAAATCGTACCAAATTACCGTATTTTACCAAACCAATTCACTTTCAATTCTGAAATTTCTGTAGTAAATCATTATTCTACTACTGCTCTAAGTTAAACAGTATCGCACTGTAGCAATACTAACCTAACAACGTAGGGTCCTACCAACTAGACGATCACGGCCCCTAAACCTATGTTCTACACGTACAGATTCGCATTCCCTTAAGACTGCGATAAGAAGGTAGTTTTTATCTTTGATCATTTCCATACCTATTTTATTCTATAACATTTATTTTATTTTCTATCTAATTTTAACCTATTCCATTTTCTCGCCCGCCTAAACATATGCATTCCGTAACCCTAAAGACAACAAGTATGCTCTTGTTACGGCACAATATGATGCACGTACGCCGTAAAGGATTCGTCCTTTCAGTTACCAGATAAATAGGAAATCTCTACTGTACGTCAAACCAAACTTCTCCCAATTGTTCGCTCTCCAAATTCCGCGTTCTAAATAATAGTATACATGCATAACATAAAGGTTAGTACGATTGTTGAACGCTCACCGTTCGCCCGCCAGATTCGTCGTAGCCTCCATTGCTCATCCTCCCATAAAATTAATGTATCTTCCCCAACCTCTCCTAAATAACTCACCCCCCAAAACAAATGCATAAAGATCCGCTCAACATTACCCACCTTCAGCTAGCACGATGATAAAACCTTTTTACACAACACTCGTCAACTCATACAGCATTTATCAGCCCGACGTACAATACTTTAAACAGTTTAAGATACTTATAAAAGACCCCGCAATGTCAATGCGATGTGTGTAACAGTATTCTGCTTCACACAACCCGAACAATAAAACCAGATTCTTATTTTATAAGTAATTTTATATATAACTTGAAACATTTTACCACCTGTTCGATCATAATATGAGACAATAGGACCTTCTAATAAGAATAGATACAGGGCCCCGTTGAAATGGTCCAGTGTACCTAATAAAACGCCAAGTTTAATTCGTACATATATTTTTTCAATCTTGATTACAAATTAATAATAATGCAATATTGCCCTGCAATATTGCAATCCGTATGTGCATCGAAGAATATTCGTTGATTTTTGTATGCGTAGACTTATGTAAACCCCACTATAAATAAAACGTTAACATTAGCCGCACTCAAGTACCTATTTATTCAAAGACGATTAAGTATTTTCCTGAAAAGGAAAAATCATAATTAAAACAATATTCAAATCCTCTACCTCTTATTTGGTCTAATAATTAATTATAGAATTGATATTTAAAAAAAAATATATATAAATAGTTAAGTCCATGTAAGTATACACCCTATAAACACGTGTTTAATCTATGTAAATATGTGGTTTAGTATTCATCCATGAAAATAAATTATTTAACATAAATAGATAAATAATAATTCCCAACCGTTCGGACACATCCCACAGAAACATGCACGGTACATAATTTACCTGAGGCGTAAAGGCGGACTTATTCCATTATAGGAATTTCTTCCAGTAAATCTTTGGATGATTGAGAGTAGTAGCAAAATATTTCATCAGCATATTATTTAACTACTAGCTTTTGCCCGCGGCTTCGCTCGCGTGAAATTCGTATTTCAAAGGAAGAACTAAGGGCGAGCTGGATTCAGGTACTTAAACGATAAACCGTCTCGAAGAAAGTGAGTAACTTTTTGAGGCCGAAGGCGGAATTGCGTTCAGGAAGACGATAAACCTTCTCGAAGACAGTAAGTAACTATGGGCGAGGCCGAAGGCCGAGCTGCGTTCAGGATGAAGGTAACCTTTTCGAAGAAAGTAAGTAACAGAGGGCGAGGCCGAAGGCCGAGCTGCGTTCAGGATGAAGGTAACCTTTTCGAAGAAAGTAAGTAACAGAGGGCGAGGCCGAAGGCCGAGCTGCGTTCAGGAAAACGATAAACCTTCTCGAAGACAGTAAGTAACTATGGGCGAGGCCGAAGGCCGAGCTGCGTTCGGGAAGAGGATAACCTTTTCAAAGAAAGTAAGTAGGTAACAGAGGGCGAGGCCGAAGGCCGAGCTGCGTTCAGGAATACCGTAAAACTTCTCGAAGAAAGTATGTAACAAAGGGCGAGGCCGAAGGCCGAGCTGCGTTCAGGAAGACGATAAACCTTCTAGAAGACAGTAAGTAACTATGGGCGAGGCCGAGGGCCGAGCTGCGTTCAGGAAGAGGATAACCTTTCCGAAAAAAGTAACAGAGGGCGAGGCCGAAGGCCGAGCTGCGTTCAGGAAGACCATAAACCTTCTCGGAGAAAGTAAGATACAGAGGGCGAGTCCGAAGGCCGAGCTGCGTTTAGGAAGACGATAAACCTTTTCGAAGACAGTAAGTAACTATGGGCGAGGCCGAAGGCCGAGCTGCGTTCAGGAAGAGGATACATCATCTTTAAGAAAGCAAGTAACAAAGGGCGAGGCCGAAGGCCGAGCTTCGTTCAGAAAGAGGATAACCTTTTCGAAGAATGTAAGTAACAGTGAGCGAGTCCGAAGGCCGAGCTGCGTTCAGGAAGACCATAAATCTTCTTGAAGAAAGTTACTTCTTTGTTACTTACTTTCTTCGAAAATGTTTATCTTCTTCCTGAACACATCTCGGCCTTCGGTCTCGCCCATAGTTACTTACTGTCTTCGAGAAGGTTTATCCTCTTCCTGAACGCAGCTCGGACTTCGGCCTCGCCCTTTGTTACTTGGTTTCTTCGAGAAGGTTTAGGATTTTCCTGAACGCAGCTCGGCCTTCGGCCTCGCCTTTTGTTACTTACTTTCTTCGAGAAGGTTTATAGTCTTCCCGAACGCAGCTCGGCCTTCGGCCTCGCCATTAGTTACTTACTTTCTTTGAGTACGTTTATCGTCTTCCTGAACGCAACTCATTCACAAACTTTCGCGTTTATAATATTAGTAGGATGTATTTTGGGTAGGTTCGGAGTGAGGCCTGATTTTAGAAATTATTCCCAATTATCGGATGCATGCAAGTAAATCCGAAAGCAACAGCTAACAATATATAAATTTTTGAAATGTGTTAATTAAGCCCTTTCATTTCATCCCAAAGACGACATCATTAAAAAAAATTTTTTTAGGTCATGACTTTATGTCCTTTAGAGGGCGCCATATACAATTTTAAGGGACGTCACATAGCCTCTATCCAGCGTCAAGACGCATCTAACGATACCTCATTTGTCAAATTATGATAAGTAGTTTCGAAGTTATGTATGAGGGAACAGATGAACATACATACATACATACATACATACATACATACATACATACATACCTACATAGATACATACATACATACATACATACATACATACATACATACATACATACATACATACATACCGGTCAAGCACATAACTCTCATTTTCGCTTCGCCGTAGTCGGGTAAAAATAAGTATCTTTTCGCTAATAGTGCGCGCATACTACACTACGTACAATATAATAAACATACGATCAAATAACTTAAATCAAATAGGAACTCCAGTTAAGTAAATATCCGCTAGCATCGACTTGCAACAACACATTTACCTAAAATTTGTTTGGTTTGCACCTAAAATTAATCACATAGATACCTAATGAAGTAAACCTCTGGCTCGAGACAATGCATACACTCACCGCGCTCGGCCAGGCCGCACCCGCGCCGTGCGCGCGCCCGCGCCTCCGCCTCCGCCGCCAGCTTCCACTAGCTAGCCACAAACCGCCGCCGCCGCGCCGCGCCGCTTTTAATTCGATTCGATTTGTATGGGAGCCACATCTTAGCGTAGCCGGAAGTGAATTTTAGTTAGCCTATCCTGTGTCCCGTATAGTAAAATGGGCTTGTACTAAGTTTCATCAAATTCGGATGATGGCTTAAGGAGTTATGGAGGAACATACATACATACATACATACATACATACAGAAAAGATTTCTAAAAATCGTCAATTTAGCTTTAGTATCATACATAGAGACTACAAACTCAATATTTCCTAAAACAAAGTAACTTACTCCATGACCACCCCTTACAGATTTATTATTAGTATTGATAAGTTCTTGTTCTATCATTTTAAAATATAATATTGCGAGATACACTTACCTTTTGTTATTCTTTTGGTTATTTTTTTTTTCTTTTCTCTTCTTACTCTTTTTTTTCAGTAGGATAATATTAACATGTACTCAGCTCACTCACAAATACTTAGCCAGATCATAAACCGAAGAGTGACGAACCACCCGCAGTCCGGGGTTCGAAGCCTGTTCCCGCGCATCCACATCAATCCCTACCGACGCAGGTAACCACGTAATATGCATGTACGCACGGATACGCAAGCATAGTCATACCAATCAGCAAGCACGCACACAATTACATATGCGCACGAACGCCTGCACGCATCCACGCATGTACGCACGCAATTAGGTATCTATAGACACGCAAGTAGATATTTAAGTAAACAATTAAATATGCGCCCACGCACCCAAACACCAATGTATTCACGATCCCTAAGTACGCAAGTATCATTCGTGCACGCGAACAGACATGCCTGCGCATGTGGGGAAAATGTCCTCTATGCAAAAGCAGATATAGCTAAGTTCAAAGATAAGAAAGTAAATTACTAAAAATAACTAATAATTAACACAATAAATCACATCCAATTCATGATAGTCTATCCAATAATCAACCCTCGAGTTGAACCTGTATACACACACAATATTTGATATTTTGTTTGACCGTGTGTATTGGTGTTTATTAGAATAAAGTTTCTCCTTTTTTCTTCCCTTTTTAATCGAGGGAATCAAACGAATAGCGAATTCGTTCACTACTGCCAGCATCGAGTGACAGCGCTGCACGGTATAAATTTATAATTACTTACAATATCTCTAATAGCCCATTACCGTGTTCTCGATTCGCGTTAAGTGCAATCTTCATAACACACTTCCCTTACATTCCAAAAGAATGAAAGCATCTCTAACGTACAGATCCCTGAAATATTCAAAATCCGAAACACTTTGAAAGTTGAGAAGTACGGCTCCTCCCTAAACATTCCTAAAATTAAAATATTTCTAAAGTCGAGAACCCTAAACCATTCCAAATTTGGCAATATTCTTGAAATTCTGAGGACCGCTTAGTCCAAAATATTTGGAATTTGAACCCTCCCTTAATAATCTGGAAAATGAAAGTATTTTTCTAAATTTGAGAACCATAAACATTCAAAATTTTAAAATATTTTTGAAAGCTGAGAGTGTCTAACTTCAAAATATTTTTGGAAGTTAAGACCTCCCCTTAAATATCCTGAGAAAATAAAATATTTTTCTAAAGTTGAAACCCTAAACATTCAAAATTTTAAAATATTTTTGAAAATTAAGAACCGTTAAGTTAAAATATTTTTTGAAGTTAAGACCTCCTTTAAATATCCTGAGGAAAAATAAAATATTTTTCTAAAGTTGAGACCCTAAAAATTCAAAATTTGAAAATATTTTTGAAAATTAAGAACCGTTAAGTTCAAATATTTTAGGAAGTTAATACCTCCTTTAAATATCCTGAGGTAAAATAAAATATTTTTCTAAAGCTGAGACCCTAAAAATTCAAAATTTGAAAATATTTTTGAAAATTTAGAACCGCTAAGTTCAAATATTTTAGGAAGTTAATACCTCCTTTAAATATCCTGAGGTAAAATAAAATATTTTTCTAAAGCTGAGACCCTAAAAATTCAAAATTTGAAAATATTTTTGAAAATTTAGAACCGCTAAGTTCAAATATGTTTGGAAGTTAAGACCTCCCTTAAATATCCTGAGGAAAAATAAAATATTCTTCTAAAGCTGAGACCCAAAAAATTCAAAATTTGAAAATATTTTTGAAAATTAAGAACCGCTAAGTTCAAATATTTTAGGAAGTTAATACCTCCTTTAAATATCCTGAGGTAAAATAAAATATTTTTCTAAAGCTGAGACCCTAAAAATTCAAAATTTGAAAATATTTTTGAAAATTTAGAACCGCTAAGTTCAAATATTTTAGGAAGTTAATACCTCCTTTAAATATCCTGAGGTAAAATAAAATATTTTTCTAAAGCTGAGACCCTAAAAATTCAAAATTTGAAAATATTTTTGAAAATTTAGAACCGCTAAGTTCAAATATGTTTGGAAGTTAAGACCTCCCTTAAATATCCTGAGGAAAAATAAAATATTCTTCTAAAGCTGAGACCCAAAAAATTCAAAATTTGAAAATATTTTTGAAAATTAAGAACCGCTAAGTTCAAATATGTTTGGAAGTTAAGACCTCCCTTAAATATCCTGAGGAAAAATAAAATATTTTTCTAAAGTTAAGAACCCTAGACTTTCAAAATTTGAAAATATTTTTGAAAATTAAGAACCGCTAAGTTCAAATATGTTTGGAAGTTAAGACCTCCCTTAAATATCCTAAGGAAAAATAAAATGTTTTTCTAAAGTTGAGACCCTAGAATTTCAAAATTTGAAAATATTTTTGAAATTAAGAACCGCTAAGTTCAAACATGTTTGAAAGTTAAGTCCTCCCTTAAATATCCTGAGGAAAATAAATATTTTTCAAAATTGAAAACCCAAAATAATAAAAAATTTGGAAATACTTTTGAAAATTAAGAACCGCTAAGTTCAAAATATTTTTGGAAGCTGAGACCTCCCTTAAATATTCCGGAAAAGTAAAAGTATTTCTTAAAGTTGAGAACCCTAAAATATTTAAAATTAGAAAATATTCCGAAAGTTGAGAACCCCTGACTCCGAAATATTCTTGGGATGTTGAGGCCTCCCTTAAATCAAAATATTTTTGTAAATAAAGTTGTAAACCCCTGACATGTCACGATTTTGAAATGGTTCGAAATCCCTGACACAAACTTAATTTGGAAACTTTTGAGAACCCCTGACTCATCATGAATTTGAAAAAGTTCGAAATCCCTGACAATATAAATTTGAAAAAGTTTGAGCACCCCTGGCTTATTGTGAATTTGAAAAGTTCGAAATCCCTGACAATATAAATTTGGAAAAGTTTGAGCACCCCTGACTTATCATGAATTTGGAAAAGTTCGAAATCCCTGACAATATAAATTTGGAAAAGTTTGAGCACCCCTGACTTAACATGAATTTGGAAATATATCGAAAGTCTGGACCTCTGAATCATTGCGAAATTAAAATGTTCTAAGACTCCCTACTCTTTTCCAAAGTTGAAATGCTTGGAAACACCTGACTTATTGTGCCCCGGGAAAAATGTTTAAAACCTCTGACAGATCCTGAATTCGAAAGGTCTGGACCCATGACACTTGCCAAGTCTAAAAGGTTTGGAAACTCCTTACACATGTATCTGAAAAGGTTTAAAATTCCTGACCTATAAATTTGGAAAAGGTTTGTAACCCCTGACACTTCCCTTTAGAAAAGTTAGAAACCCCTGACACCACCTTGTAGCCCGCACAATAACCAAACTTAGTTATAAAATAATTTGCAAAACGTGGTGATCGGCGTTGTGCTGCAATTCACCAGAGCTCCCGCCGCACAACACCAATCACCCCGCCCACCCCGACTGTCTTCCCTCAACGCGCGCAACATGTACACATGTATCAAATATTATTTATAAATTAATCTAATTAATTAAACAAACACATTTATGGGCAAATCCAAAACCACTCACTCGATATGGATCACAAATCGACAGGCTCAATTCGACCTCCAACCGCACCAACACTCACCAACTGGCCCTCTCACCTTTTGACACCTATACATACGACCGCAACCTAAAATCGAAACCTGGACCTCTGTCATGGCACCTAATTGCCATACTCCTTATAATCCATACGTCCCACATTCCGGACGGACCGACCAAAACACTCATGCATGACCGACCAAAATTCAATATCTCGTCCGGTACGTTCTCCGACATGGCACTTACTCCCCCTTCTAACCCTTTGACTCATACATTCCCCATACCGCAAGCAACTGGAACCCCCATTCCTCATACCAGCCAATCAGTTCAAAAATAAACAAACTTAATAGTCCATTCCTTCTCAATAAACAAACAATACAATCAAGCCCAAAACCACTCACTCGATATGAATCACGTATTCGGCATGTTCACTAAGAGCCTCTATTCGCCACACACACAAAATCTGACCAAGACTCAACCTCACGACCTAACCAACATTGTACATGGCACCTAATTACTTCCACTGGTCAACTTGTACACCATGACCTTTGTTTACCACTAACCTAATCTAGTAAGTACCATATCGCCCACACACGCAAAGTCAGACCTAAACACAACTTTACAACTAACCTTCACTTGTACATGGCACCTAATTAGTCACATCAATTAACTGGGATCCCCTAACCTTAACCTACCATCACCTACTAGTAAGTGCCATACCTTCGCTCGCTACTAATTCGCGAAATACCTACTATGGAGCCTAAAATTCACACCTTATCACTACTACACAAATTATTTACTAAACATCCAATATACATTTTCAAAATGCTATGTTTCGTTCTTCTCGCATTCCTCTAAAATGAAATAAAGATTCGAATCTTTTTATTCCTCGGCGACAATCTCAACCAAAATTAAATGAGTCTGTTGGAACCCGGTCAAACATAACCACTCTTTTCAAACACACATATTTTACGGCTTTTTTATTTTACAAAGGAAGCTTACACCCCAACTAACTTCTTTTCCACAAAAACAACTAGAAAATTCCCTTTATTGACCTCAAACTGGCCCCGATAAACTATTTCGCGCGCGAGTGTACCTAATTATTACACATGACAACATTATTTTCGAACATAACTTCAGTGTTTTAGGTATGAAGCCCTCCGTTCACTCGCCCGGCGTGTATTACCTTAAATAGAACGGCTATTAGGTTTTACAACTAAGGTTTTCCTAGAATATTCTTATTACGATATTGTTGATTTTAATTCATTCTAGGATCCTAAATTAATTGGCTTTTCGCTTATAGCACAATTTTTCCGATAACCCATATAAAAAAAAATTCTCTTCCTGCTATATCTCGGTGTACCCGGAATAAATTATTGATTTTAGTTTCACAATCTCTGGATAAAATATTTCCCTTTGGCCCCACCTTACTTCTACGAAGTTGCTAACATTCCGCTTAGAAATATGCCTCACACGATTCATACATACCATTCCCCTAACTTCCACTTTGTTTAGTCTATCACCTCTCAACCCGACTACATTCTTCGTGCAAACAGATTTTTTTTCTCTATCACGGCGCTGCTCATTCTAGCCAATAGCGAACGCCATCCCGCACCGGCGCTCACATCCCATTGGTCAAAATTGGTTTTCACTTAACTATTTCTAGTTGTCCGCAGAACAATGATAATGAACTTCCTAGAAGGAAATGTAAGCAATTTTCTTTTACGAACTCAAAGATGAATCTCTAGTCGACTTTCTGGTGACAATTTGTTCACGTTAAAATCGGTTTTCTAGCAACATTGTCGGCAAATTGTAGACAATATTTCTGTAAATTAACTAATTGTACACAGACTGCACTCGCGCCGGAAAATGAAATATGTACTCACTCTCAGCTTCAAGCGGCGAAACCTCCCGCCTCGTAAGCGGGAGTCCAAATCTCTTCTCTCGCGAAACTGCCAGTCAGCACCGCGTTCCACGAACAACTTTTCACGCATTTCCTCACCGAATTCCACACTTAATCACTTTCCCGGTATCACTTCCTAAACGTTGTTTACTTATATCGCTACTCCCTATGAGTTGGATTTTTTCCTATTGCTTTTGAGTATATAAGACCCATATTATTGTCCTGAACTACTGCCTAAACCGCAACGAACTACATTTTTCTTCCATTTTTTTTTCCTGAACCCTAGGTATCCTAGATTTGGATAGAATCTAGCCTGGTCTTAAGGCTCCACTTCAACGTACTAGATTGTTATTCAATTTTTCCTTTTATTTAATAAAAAAAATTTTCCAATCATTTTTTTTTTTTTTGAACCCTAGGTATCCTAGATTTAGAGAAGAACTATCCTGGTCTTAGGCACCACTGCGACGAACTAGCCTCCCACCAAAGTATATTTTGTATTTATACTTCACCCGATAGGTGTTGTCGAATAATTATTCCGAAATTCCACGCTTCCGCGAGTAACCTCTAAAATAAAACATGGCCTGCGTTTAGCATTCAAGTGATCTCTAGGTAAACTCAAGCAATGTATACATACGTATACACTGAATTAAGTGTAGATGGACCCTGTATCTTCTTCTCTTCGAGGAAGCGTTGTGTAACCGTATAACCCAGAGTACTAACTCAATCCCTAGCTTTCTATCCTCACCTTTGTTCTTCGAATAATATTCTAAATACATTTGTAATTTTCTGCCTAAGTCCGCCTCTCCTATATCACTGTGTCTCTTCCATCACTTGTAATTGTCTGTATTCTCTCCTCCCAGAAATTGTGTTAACCAGTAATTTTCAAATTATTCAAACAATTTCCCCCCGGAGGGGAAAGTAAGGAGCTCCACAAGTCCGGGTTTCCTCACCCGGGCTCTCCACGCTCCTCACAGTGGCCATCATCCATATAGGGCTGCTTTACTACCAGCAGCTCTATTTTGTATACCTAATGGCCCCCTTTGATTCCTATCCTGTGAAGAAACTGTTTCTCTTAGGAAGAGATTTAAAATGAAATTCGTGGTGTAATGTGGATGATTTAGGGCCCCTACGGACCCCAAATCCTAAAAGCGTGCGTGTGTGTGTAAGTGTGTGTGTGGTCCCTATCCTAACCTCGTAGTACTTCGTCCGACGGTCTCCGCCTATCGAAAGAAGGCTACCACAGGTTTCCTCCTCAGACGGTCAGCTCAGCTTGCACCGGTCCTTAGAGTACCGCCACTCCTTCGCCCAGATAGAATAGGTATCGCTCTAACAGATCATAACAATTTGGACCTCTTCCCCTAGCAGGACCAAGGAGAACCACTGTGGGGTATTTACCTGGTCTTCCTAGTACCTAACCTCACTAAATACTACACACTATGGTACTACTCGTTCTCACGAAGTGAACACTCTCTCCCTTGCAGAATTAAGGAGAATTAATTCACACAGCTACGTGGCTAACCTACCATATGACATTAATACTAATAAAATGAAAAGGTCCCCACGGCCTAGCAGGATTAAGGAGAATTACTGAGGGGTACCTACCTGGCCTTCCTAGTACCTACCTCACTAAATACTACACACTATGATACTACTCATTCCCACGAAGCGAACCCTCTCTCCCTTGCAGAACTAAGGAGAATTAATTCACACAGCTACATGGCTAACCTACCAATATGAATTTAGTGTTTGAAGAACCTAACTACCCACGTTATAATTTGATAGTTTAGCCAGAATTCCAGTTGCTCTTCGACCTTATGTTACGTCTTCTTACCACGAGGCATTTTCTCGTGATATCATAGAGAATGAACTGAATCTTGTGCGAACAAGCGTGTATGCTTATTCAGCATAGCTAGCGTTATATTTCAGCGTACCCGCTCCCTCACCCAGTGCTCCAAAAGGGAAAAGAGCCCTGTAATAGTATGCATGTATGCATATTTCAGCATAGCTAGCATCCCACACAGTGCTCCAATGATGGTCCATATAAAAATATTTCACATCCCTAATACTAGCAAATAATTTCTGAAAAGCCAGTATTGTTTCCAAAACTAGCCCAGCCACCAAAAGAAGACTTCAAGACAATGCAATTTAATAGAACTGGTCGAATTGCAACTAGAAAACTCCAAAATATCGCGCGGCGTCCGAGACTCACCGAAACGTTGATGCCGAAAAGCAATGGCGCTCGATGCGACTTAGCGATGACCGGGGCTCAGGCAAGTTGTTCCTTCGAGGCTCGCAGCTGCAGACAAAAGTGCTCCTCCCGTGTTACACGCCCTTAAATAGCCTCGCTTTCTTACTCCCACCCTTACCCCCACGACCAATCGGAAATCATCCCCAACATCGTTTCCGCGTTTCCCATTGGTCAACCAATCACAATGCCTGAAGCAATTTTCCTTAAAAATGCGTTCCATATTTCCCTAAAACTTTCAGTAGCTAATCTCTGAAAAATGCTACGAATTCACAAAAGTAGATGTAATACAGTCAATTCGTCCTATATCTTACTGCATGCCGACGTATAATACTTATCTATCATCATTTATCGCTTATACGGTGTTGCTAGCTATTTCTGTTCAAAATGTATGCAAGTTGTATTATCTGCGCCTGACTACATGCCACCCGCTACAATTTATACGCAACGCGGTCTCTTTGCTATACTCACTACCCAGGCGCTAAACTAACTCCTACGCCTTATAACATTTTACCAGCCAGCCTTCATACGTCCTATTGCTAGCTATTTTCATTGAGGTAGGTTGTGATTCGTCACAAATGCCACTGTGAACCGATTTCAACTAATGAGGTATCGTTGGATTCGTAGTGATGGTCGGGTAACATAGAACGCCACAAAAACACTTCTGGTGTATATAAGGTATTTCAAAATTAGTTCAGAGTACGCTAAGGGGGGGTTCTGTATCATATAGGGAGTAAAACCTATATAAAATTTTTTGGACCTTGGGCTTTTTTTTATGTAAAATATTTTTTTATGTATTTAAATAAAAAAATAGGTGTGTGGTTTTTCACAATTTCTGAAAGAAAGAGATCTATGTGTTGGAAGACTTTTTTGTTCCAGGCATGAAACTGAAACGATTGCTAAAAATTTTTTTTTTACATTTTAAATTTAAAAAAAAAATTTTGTAAAAAAAAAAATTCTTTGTTCTTCAAAAGTGATCTATTTCCGATACAGAACCCCCCCTTAGCGTAATTTTGAAAGACCTTGTTTTTTTTTTTTTATTGTTAGCTCGACATATGGCGCCGAGGCACCCATAAGGTGTCTAACGGCGCCCATGGACATTCGGTCGTATTCGGGGGTTGCGAATGCCATGCCGGCCTGACAGGTGCCCATTCACGCCCCTCTTGAAGGACCCGAGACTGTACTTGGGGGGGAATATATGAGCAGGGAGAGCGTTCCAGAGTTTACCGGTTCTGTACAGGAAAGATCTGCAGAATCGATTGGTACGCATGCGCGGTAAGTCCAGCGTATATGGATGCAATCCCTGCCCAGTACGCGTGGTGCGGAGGTGGAAAGGGGACGGCGGGATCGCGTTAAACAGCTCCTCCGAGCACTCCCCATGGAATAAGCGATAGAACACACTTAGGGAGCTGACATCCCTACGGTGTTGCAGTGGTTCTAGATCACGGGACACTGCGGGGTCACTCACTAGTCGCACGGCTCGACGCTGGATCGAGTCCAGAGGCGCAAGCTGGTATTTGGCAGAGCCATCCCACAGGTGCGAGCAGTACTCCAAGCAAGACCTGATCTGCGATTTATACAGGAGCAGCTTTTGGTCCGCCGTGAAGTACCGTCGCACCTTATTGAGTACGCCCAGCTTTTTAGAAGCGAGCTTGGCCTTCCCCTCGATGTGGCGACGAAAGTTCAAGTCGTGCGACAGTTCGACTCCGAGGACCCCGAGGCTATATACAGGGTGTTGTAACGGCAAGTACATTAATTTCGCCAGCGCTATTCTATTGTTTTTCTGAGACAAAAAATTAAACACGGATTTTCTCTAAAGTGTCTAGTTTTGGAGATATTAATTTTTTAAATTTATGTTTTCGTCAAGTGTAATCACGAGTCAGTTATGACGCGCGCGGAGGGAAGGTGCTGGCGCGGAACAGTCTGGGACGAAAAACTTACGCCGCGCCGCCGCCGCCTCCGCCGCGCATCACCTCTCTCCGCGCACTCGTCCTTCCTCGCTCACTCGCACCTTTCATTCCGACGTTTGTGCAAAACATTAGATCTTTTTTACACTAAATTAATCAATTAGTTTGTATGAAAAGTCTAACTTTTTATTCAAAGGGAATTCAGAGAAAAGTTATTTGACTTTTTTGTTACTATTGATCCCAATAATCATTTCCTAAATTTAATGTAGTGGCCGTTACAACATCCTGTATGTACAGTGGGTGGCCAAATTATTAGACTCACCACACTTAATGTCATAGTTATCAATACAAATTTGCTCTTGGGAAAAGAAATTCCACCTCCTAAACCTTTGAACCTAAACTATTGCAACTAGGTATTTTTTATTATTGATATATTTGCCATAAACCTACATTTACACCTTAATCCAATGAAAGTCGGCTTAACTTGGAGACAAATTTATAAATACCGATTATTTATTTTCATATCATTTAAATAATTTATGTATAGAATTAAAAAATTTCGATTTTCTACTTTTTCTCTAAGTTAAGTCGATGTTCATAGGTTGAAAATGGTAACGTAGGTGTATGCCAAATATATCAGTAATAAAAAATACCTAGTTGCAATAGTTTAGGTTCAAAGGTTTGGGAGGTGGAATTTTTTTTCCCAAGAGCAAATTTGTATTGATAACTATGACATTAAGTGTGGTGAGTCTAATAATTTGGCCACCCACTGTATGTATGTTCGCTTATAACTCAAGAACGGCTAAACCTAATCGCGCTTGCTGTTTTTGACCATGTATTTTATTATTTAAGTACATGTATATTATCCTAATATAAGAGAAATAATCATTCATAATGCGCAATTTTATGTGCAATGTCAATCAGTCAGTCAGTCGGAATGTATGCGTCCACTGCTGGACATATGCCTCTCCAATTTTCCTCCAGTCCTGCCGGCCTTCAGCGGTACGGAACCACTGCTTTCCGGCGACTCACTTGATGTCGTCGTTCCACCTGACGGGCGGTCTTCCCACGTTCCGTTTTCCTGTTCACGGCCGCCAGTGTAGGACACGGTTACTCCAACGGTCGTCGTATCTTCGGCCGACGTGCCCAGCCTACTGCCACTTGAACGTTATCTATCACATATCGACTAGAGTGTTTTCATTTTACGAAGGCACGAGGGATACGAGGTAGGAAGTGGTGCGAGATGCGACCGCGCGGAGCTCAGTAGAGAACGAACTCGATGCCAGGTCGGTACACACGTTCTACACGTCTCCGCGTCGCTCCGTCGATCCGATTCGTTCCCTACTGAGCTCCGCGCGGTCTCACACCACTTCCTACCTCATACTACTCGTGCCTTCGTAAAATAAAAACACTCTACTTTATGTGCAATAAACTTTTTTTTATTTTTTTATTTTTTTACAGCAAACAAAGCAAATCTAAGAAACACCAAGAGAAAAGAAATTACCTGCAGCCCCAGAGCTCTATGTGCTTGAGCATATTTATTGGTTGTTGTTGTTGTTGGTGTTGCTGCCAGAAATACCATTTTATGAACAAACCCCACGAGAAAACCGCGAGCGAACAAACATTGATAAGGGGAAGTAAGTTGATGATAATAAATCAGACATATTACTTCATCTCGGATTAGCACCGCGTCAGCGGTAAGACCAATTACAAGCCAAGGTTTACCGTTTCTCTGTCGCACCGCTAGAGTGTGGAACTGTCTTCCGGCGAGTGTATTTCCTGAATCCTTTAACCTGAGTGTCTTCAAGCGTCGTATTAACGGGCTAGACAGCCTAGCAACAGTCCGCAAATCTGCTGTTATGGCACCTAACTGAGCGTGGTTTCGCGAGGAGAGGTGATTTTGGCTCTGTCGACTGTGCCATTGGTCTCTCGGCACACCCACGTACGGCCTTCGATGTCTATTTTATAGATCGAACGTCGTACGATGCAGCTTGTGCTAGACGTCGTCGGTACAAGTGTGCGTGCATTCACACGCATTATTGTGATAAGTGACACGATCCCCACGTCGTCGGTGCTATCGCGCTCTCGCCCCCACCCGCCCATAGATGACAAGAGCGAGGAAGAAAGACGTCATCGCTCGCCCACCAGCGCGTTTGCCGTCTTTCCGCCCACTCCCATCACCAGCAGGCAAGCGAGAACGAGAACGCGATACCACCGTCACACGATCCTAGCCATGCTGGCTTCTTAACACGCCATAACATGCTCAGGCTAAACAAACAACAACGTTTGTCACTGTCACTCTTTATAACAGTAACCGGGCATGCTGCACACACGCGTCACCGACTCGATACAGACTTGCGTGCGTTCAACACGCGCCGCACACGCCGTATGAAGCGGCTGTCCGTTTAATCTGCACTATATGCAGGTTTCGTTGAGAACATATTTTTTCGGGAGTGTCGTATGGGATGAGTCAATCTATAAAATAGACATCGATGCGTACGGCAACGTATAACTAAATAAGTATAAATAAATAGAAATATTAGCTATTTGTTTTTGTGTTTGATAATACTAACGCCCGCTGGTCGCGACACTAGAATAGAACTGCGCAAGGAGTTTCACCTCAAGTCTTCAAGATTTACCGACCACCAGCTCCGATTGCCTGCTCGAAGAGGGCTCTACTCCGCACGCGGCTAGAATAATTAAACCTTTATTGCTGGAGCTACATTAAAAGTATACTCGGTAGTCCCTCAGTCGGACCCTTCCGCCTAACACAAACAATTCAAAACAGTAGAACCGTATAATTTGTACATAATTTTATCCTACTTGGAAATGCGGTCAGTGTTGACGGGCCAGAAGTTAAATTAATTTTTGACGTGAATTCGATGAACGTCTGCTACTAAAGTTACAAAAGTAGTAATGCTATATAATTGTAAAGACCCATTAGGCGGTTACACAAAAATATACGTTTCAATGAATAATAAAAATAATACTAATACCCTCCGGAAGATGGATCTAAGCATTTGTCGATACGCGGTCGTCGCTCACTAAGGAGCGAGCTAGCGACCAAATTACTTGTCCGTTTGGGACAAATGAAGCTGTATCTTATAAACAAGAGTATTGCCAATATTTTGATACAATAAAATAAATTTGAAACAGAAACTTTGCAACGACGATTGGAAACTTCGTGGCGAGTGCGTTTCCCGAAAACTTTAAGCCGGGTGTTTTCAAATGTCGTATTAAACATCCTAGGCAGCCCAGCACCTGTCCGCAAATCTGCTGGCATGGCGCCTTACTGAGCGGTTTCGCGAGGAGTGGTGATTTTGGCTCTGTCCCTCGGCACAGCCGCCCATGCTGGTTTACTTACATAAAAAATATAGAAAATTTTAATTTCGCCTTTGTGCACACCATTCAAGGCTTCACCTGCTCGGTGAGTTGATGTCGCTTTTACTCTTTTGATTTCTTCATCCTAACCAAATGAGATTGCGGGTCCCTTTCTCTGACGAAAGATTTATTTTTTATCGCTCTAAATTCGAAACACGTCTCTTGTTTGTTGTTTCAGATTTACTTTTAGTTGCGTAGCTTTAGATGTGTTTCATCTATTTGAACTAGAGTTAAGTTTTTCTATTGGCTGTTAGATTATTTCAAGTATCATCAATAGTAGTACTAATAATAAATCTGTAAGGGATGGTCATGGAGTAAGTTACTTTGTTGTATGAGATACTGCGTTTGCAAGCTCTATGTATGATACTAAAACTAAATTTCCAATTTTTAGAAATATTTTCTGTATGTATGTATTTTCCTCCATAACTCTTAAACCAATCATCCGAATTCGATTAAACTTAGTGCAAGCATATTTAACTTTACGTGACACAGGATATGCTGAAAAAAATCCGTTCCGGCTACGCTAACATTTGGCTCCTCTACAAACCTAATTGTTCCGCGCGCCGATTAATAGTTTCGGAGAAATGCGTGGACAAACATACATACATACAAACATACAAACATACATATACATACGTACACTTATGAAATTTGGCACACCTGTTTAGAAACCCACATAGACTAACATAATATGTTGGAATGGAATTGCACAATATTCGTATAATATACGAATATTGTGCAATTCCATTCCAACAATATTACATACATACGTAGACGGAAAAAATAGTTATATATTTTTTCTGATCGAAGCCAATGGTACAGTCGTCAGAGCCAAAAACACCTCTCCTCGCGAAACCACAAAACAGCATACCTTCGATCATTTTCCGTCTACGTAGCATACATACGGGTCGAAATAATAACCTCCTTTTTTTTAATAAGCCGGTTAAAAATATAGTGCCATCTCTGTCTTATTAACGTTAAAAGATAGAGATGACACTAAATAATTGCTTGTCGTCTCTTCCGCTGACGTGCCCAGTCCACTGCCGCTTGAGCTTAGCCACCCGGTGTCCAATATCGACCACTTTGGTGAGTTTCAACATAATTGAACCAAATTGATCTTATTGACATCATTTTGGTCGAACCGTCGTCCATCCGTCTTCAGCTGACACAAATCACCGAGTGGCGTGTTCCAGCCATGTGTCCTTAGCTATCGAGTGAATTCCATTAGCAAACACTCGTGTGCTCTTAATAGACCGACGGACAAAGCTGCTATTGTATGGTACTGTGGGCAGGGTCATTAAAACTAGATCCTTCCCTTGCCCCTTGCTAGGTGGTAGGCTCTAATTGTAGCCTACTGGCTTGGTACCATCGTAATTAACGAACGAAGGCCGCATAGAATGCTCGAATGCGTTCTTCCCTAGTCCTATAGACGGAGGTTACACGCTAGGTTTGGAATCAGTTCAGTCCGTGACCTTGGTCACGACCAGATTGACGCCAGACTGACGCCAGACGTAAAATGCATTCGCACTATCAGTCTGCCAGCAGTCTAGGCAAGGGAAGGGACCTACCAGTTTTACACCGGTTCCGAACGGTGAAGCAGCGCAGGTGAAGGTATGCACGTAAATGTTTTCGTTAGAAAAAACTCATTCGTACACGCCCCGCCGACCAGATTCGACCCTCGGACCTATCGCATGAGAAGCCGATGCCGAAACCACTCGGTCACCCGCCGCTCGGCTTGGTATGTATGTATGTATGAGGCCAAAAAATAAAAAAATCCTTAGGTAGGACAATCACAAAGCTAAATCCACAGTCGCGGGATGAGCGTCTGATCCGCAGGATTCCGTGAGCAGATACCTCCGTCAACGGATTATATTTAGAGAATCTGACATTTTTGTGACATTATCCCTGATACTCGTCTCATAAACCGCTCCTGCCTTAGGCGTTCGGCTTAAGAGGGCCCCGAATGCAAAAATGTATTCAAGTGAAAATACCAAATATAATATAGACGTTTTCTATCTTGTCACGTCGTTTATACAGCAGCAGGGGATTTTCGCAGTGACTGTGTTAAATTTATATATCATCATCATCAATACTAATAAGAAATCTGTAAAGGATGGTCATGGAGTAAGTTACTTTGTTTTATGAGATATTGCGTTTGTGGACTGTATGTATGATACTAAAACTAAATTGACAATTTTTAGAAATATTTTCTGGATGTATGTTATGTTCCACCATAACTCTTAAACCGATCATCCAAACTCGATTAAACTTAGCACAAGCACATTTAACTATACGTGACACAGGATAGGCTAAATAAAATTCAGTCGGGGGTTAAAATGTGAATCTATGTAAAAATTCTATAATAAATTAAGTTCTACTGTAAGTGCTAAGCGCCCGAGGCCGACCTAAAAACACTTTGCCTGAGCTTTGCGATGAAAACATGAAAATTATGTGAATAAAAAAATAAATACGAGTATTATTTTTTAATTCCCCATTCTCCGTCCATATATACCTACGCGGCTAGAGTAGTCCCACTACACCTTCTATTTCAATTATCGTTTTGTTGGTCCAACAACGTAATGAATTTCATACGTCACTAATTTAAATTACATACCTCAAACTGTACGCGTCTCTACTCTACGCATATACCCTCACTCTCTCTTTCACACACCTTCTCACACACCCTCACATTTCCTCTCACACACGCGAGCACACACACGTTCGCGTGGGTATTTAGGGCTCGAGCAGACGACCGATTCTAATCCAACTAAACGTTTTAATAAAAAGACCGGCCAAGTGCGAGACGAACTCGCGCACCGAGGGTTCCGTATAGCCATGTCACGGTCAGCGCTGCTTCGTACTGTTTTCGATAGATGGCGCGCATATTTTTATGGAATCTGACACGGTTGGCTACATCGCCTACTAGATCCGTGATGTTAGCCCATAACATATTTGGTGAACTAGGTGCCATGTCAGTGCTTCCCTTCGATTGTGCCGGCTACACTTTTGGGCGGAAAACACGATTTACATAGCCGTTTCAACCTGAGTGCATAAATTACATTTAAAGATGGCTCGTTCAGTTAAGGTTCTGGCCGGGTGCCTAGTAAAGTATGTCGACCTGGTAAAACTTTACAGCGATGTCACATTAGCGTGCGTGCCGCAGTCTGCCGCACTAAGCCCTCTAGTAGTGATATTGAAGTAAACACGATGTCAAGTTAGATAAAAACACGGAATCCTAAAACCAAAACTCTCACACACTCCCACATACAGAGTGAGAGAGAGAGAGAGAGATAGAGAGAGAGAGAGAGAGAGAGAGAGAGAGATTTGTACCGTGTGGGGTCGGTACTTAAAAAGAATAGCCCCACTGCATCTCTCCCCGTCGCATGTAGTAAAAGTCGACTAAGGGATAAGAAAATTCGTCAGCCTCGGTAGCTCAGTGGCGCGGTTGGTTAGTCAACTGTTATTAAGCAACGCTGAGCGCGGTCAGTGATTTGATGGGTGACCGCTCGACCGTTGGAGGCTGACCGTGGTTCGGATTCCACGTTAAACTGTAGGTCCCTTACCTTCTTACTTTACTAGGTGGTAGGGTTTATCCCGGCCGGGTTGGTACCACCGCACTGAACGAAACGTCGGTCGAAACGGCTATGTAAATAGTTCGTGTTTTCCGTCCAGTTTAGTGTAGCCGACATGAAATGAAGGGAAGCACTGACATGGCACCTAGTTCACCCTGTGTTATGGGCTGACATCACGGATGTTGTAGGTGATGTAGCCAACCATGTCAGGTTCCATAAAAAAAAAAAAAAAGAGGAGAGAGATAAAGAGGGAGAGAGAGAGAGAGAGAGAGAGAGAGAACTAGAGACGGTGGCGGCGCGGCGTGACAAATAGAATTGAAATTTACAGACTGCGAGCTAAATGCCATTTGCATAATAAATGAGTCTATATAGCGAAGCATCCTCTACGTGGCCTGTGTTTAATTAATTCCATTAATTAGTTAATCAGCGATTATTACCGAAGAATTGCTCCTGTAGATTACACACCAGTCTAATTCTGTTTTGCATAAGTACAACCTATACAATGGTACATACGGCATTCGGCTTGATGGCAGTAATACATTTGACAACGAAATAACTTGAAGTTGAAGTTGAAAAAACACATTTCTTGTATGTTAAATAATTAATTATTGAATTTTTTTATTTATTATATTTATTTGTTGTTATATCCGCCATAATAATAACACATACCTATTCTGTGAAAATTTCAACCGGCTGGCTATACGGTTCCATAGATACAGCCTCAGATCAGGAAAGGATCCTGTTCTGAGGATACACCAGTAGGACACACAGACGGCGTAGTCTTAGTAATAGACTTTTTTTATAGAAACTGACGCGGTTGGCTACATCACCTACAACATCCGTGATGTCGGCACATAACACCTTTGTGAACTAGGTGCCATGTCAGTGCTTCCCTTCAGTTCATGTCGGCTACACTGAACTGAACGGAAAACACCATGAAAACACGAACTATTTACATAGCCGTTTAGACCGACGTTTCGTTCAGTGCAGTGATATCAACCCAGCCGTGATAAACCCTACCACTTAGTAAGGTAAGAAGGGAAGGGACGTAAGGTAAGAAGGGAAGGGTCCTACAGTTTAACGTGGAATCCGCACCACGGTCAGCCTCTAACGGTCGAGCGGTCACCCATCTAAGTACTGACCGCGCCCAGGGTTGCTTAATAACAGTCGACTGACCACACCACTGAGCTACCGAGGCTGACAAATAATCTTCTAATTAGGAAACTTAATAAAAAACCAATGAAGAGCTAACAAGTGTAGGTTTTAATTAGTAATTTTCGCGCTTGTAAACTCTCCTACCCGTTATACGTGGTATAAATATGTAACTATTATTTTGAGTCCGCGGAAAATCCAAAATCAGTCGCTCTGAAGTATGATAGATATTCTGCAAGTAGACGGCGGTGGCAACCTTTCTTTGGCAGAAATTGATTGACGGCCTTCCATGGTCCTAGAAAACATAAACAAACATTTTTTTTTCACAAATTCTTTGTAAGTCTTTCGACTATTTTGACTGCGAACGCGGCGGCACAGTGCCATAGAAGGCCGCTCCAAGTAAAATGTTTTCTACCAGCCTGTCTGAAGCGCGGTGCTGCCAACTAAATAATGCATCGCTCAAAAGTGCAGTCTGGCAGCCCCCACCTACCACCACTGACGTGGAAACACATACAGTTAAGCCACAGAGCATGAAATGCGCGCGCCCGCCCCTACTAGAGGCGCCGTGAGCGCGATTTCTCTACAACGCCGTTGAAGCCTGTGGGCGTGGCCTATGACTTACACATGTGTGTTGTGCGTGTGCATTTGTTTTGTGCGTGTGCCTAACTTGCTCCTCTTTGTGTGTAGTGTCGATACTAGCACACACACACACATACGAAGCGCTAGCAGCTCGGCGTACGGTTATTGGGTTTCAAATATTATCGCTTAGGGCGCCTCTAGTAGGGGGCGCCCGCGGTAGGTATTTGATGCTCTGTGAGTTAAGCCTAAATTATATTTATGAAATATCGTCACGGCACTACATGTTTAATTAACTGATTGGGCCCTATTCCGCCGATGCAAAACATAAGATCAATGAGCGTTTTCGCTTATATTATGTGCCATTGATTTGTTAGAATAATTTTCGAAACCAAATACTCATATTTTTCAATCGGATTTTTATAAAAATTATTTTATAAAAATATATGAATTGTAACATGCTAAGTGATTTATTTCTTATAACATGTAACTTTTGCAAAAAAAAAAAACGACAGAAGACCATAAATTACGTTTTTTAGAAGAAATTGAGAAGATCAAGACACCCATACAGAAAATATTCACATGTTGACAAACACCATGTTACGTAGCAATAAAATTGTTTACGACAAGGTGGTGTTTGAATGGGGTTTGTTAAGTAAATAAGCCACAAATTTGAGTACAAGTTTTATTTTTATAAAGCTCTCTTTATTCTTGGCTTTCGTGATCAATTTTTATGTTTTTTCTGTGTGGCCTGGTTTCTCAGAAATTTTGAAAATTGCAAAAATCTCGTTTTCTCCTAAAATTTGCAAATCGCAGCCTTAAGTTTATTTTTTTTTTATGGAAACTGACACGGTTGTTGGCTACATCACCTACTACATCTGTGATGTCAGCCCATAGCACCGGGTGAATTAGGTGCCATGTCAGTGCTTCGCTTCATTTCATAAGTGTAGTGTAATCCAATGTAACTACAAATAATTTGTAGTTACATTGGATTTGTGATATCCCCTGTGGACTAATTAGTGCTGAATGAATAAATAAATTGCACCTCACGAACGATGCGATTTCAACTCGTCTTGCCATCGCGAAGTTACAAACATGACTTGAAAGTAATGCGAAAATAGTACATACATACGTGGGCTGTTCCGAAAATTGTTAGCCACAGAATAAATACAATTTTTTTTTCCTGAAACTATTTTGATTTGACGGCTAATTTAAATACAAATCTCCTTGATGAAAATTATTGGCCACCTATGTGTAGTTCTTTTTTTAAATATTTTTAACGGTTATCCGTCCCTCATATTTATTTGCAAGAATGGACGTCTCGCGAGAAGCTTTTCGTGTTATGACTTTCTATGCTTATAAACTAGGGTTAACCTTCAAGGAATCTCACGAAAATTTGCAAGCTGCTTTTGGGGAGTCTGCTCCTGCGTTGGCAACAGTTACTTATTGGTTTCGTGAATTTAAACGTGGTCGAGAGAATCTAAACGATGACCCCAGACCCGACCGAACATCAACTGCAGTCACTCATGAAAACGTCATCAGGGTAGAGTGGCTATTGCGGGAGAATATACACATTACACATCGGGAGATTCAGGCTGAACTGAAGATTGGTATTGCGAAGTTTGTCTGCCTCAAGCTTTCGGGGAGTTGAATAGCGAGCGCCCAAGGAGCGGCGTCCGTGGCATTCTTTCTCACCAAGATAACGCGCCCGCTCACACACCGGTAGAAACATGGACTATTTGACAACTTCGGGGGTACAAAGGTTATCCCATCCTCCGTACAGCCCAGATTTAGCTCCATGCGATTTTTTTTTATTTCCCACGGTAAAAAAAATGCTTCGCGGGCGAAAATTCAACACTGCAGACGAGGCCGTCGAAGAATTTCGGCGGTTATTTTTCGACCTCCCGCAAGATACGTTTTTTAAATGTTTTGAAACCTGGTTCACCCGAATGCATAAGTGCATAGGGATTGGAGCGAAATATTTTAAAAAGCTGTAAATAATTTTTTTTCATATTCTAACAATTTTTCATTTCACTAACAATTTTCGGAACAGCCTATGTATACTTACGACATGCTGTATCCCGACAATTGGGGTAAGCAGGAGTAATTACAGCACAATCGCATTATTCTGACAATATTACTATCAAGCCGAATGGGTTGGTACCACCGTACTGGATGTAAGATGGCCGCATAGCAGCCTCGGCTGTCTTCTCCTCTAGTCCAGTATAGCCAGCAATCCAGGGAAGCCTCCTGTATGGGACCTACCTTCTCGGAGGTGATATTGGCTGGTCGGAGCATGCGCTTTGGCCCTTCCGAATCAGCCACCCATATGGGATTACATAAAAAAAAAGTAAGGTACGAAGACCCGCCTGCTACATGACTCGATGGAAGGACCGTGCCAAGGTGAGAGGTGGTTATCCTGTCGCACGGCATCTATTCCCCATAACCCATAACCCTTAGTCGCGTTTTACGGCATACACAGGGAGAGATGCAGCGGGGCTATTCTCTTTGTCCCCACACGGTAAATTTTTTGACGTAATAGGCTTATTTGAAACGTCCACCTACTCCCATGAAAAATTTCAGATAAAAACCCATAAGGCGCGTTTTTTTTATCCGAATGTGTGAAACATTCGGATAAAAAAAAAGCTTAGTAAAAAAATTGGACACAATTTCTTCAAAATTGCAAAAATTTAATTATGGAATACCTGGGTTTTAAGCCTCAGTCAGTGTATTAATTTGCACATACGAATTACCTATTCATACTCCAACAAACTCTTCATATACACCCATCACGTAGGTATAATGCGCGGGACGGATCTCGGCGTGTCGTCGCCGCAGCGGGCGACCCGCCACGCGAATACACTATACAAGTACGGTGCGGGTGCTAGGGAGAACACTGCCCACTCACGTTGGGACAATGGCTAATACACAATATATTGTTAGTAGCACCGTTATTTATCCGCCATCTTGTACCGCAGCCATCTTGCGTGCGAGTATAGTAGGCTCACAGCTCAAACAGAAATGCTACTTTGTTAATCTTTTGTTTAGATCACCTGTCGGATTAGTACAAGGTTCTGCGACGCTAAACGTACGCACCAAATCCGCGTAGTAAGCACAAACAGACCTAATAATAATGTAAAAAATTCTCTCTCTTTTATTCCCGTATATTCGGTTCATATTCGCGCCTGCGATCGCATGTCCATGGGCGTCGTTAAACACATTATGGGTGGCTCCGCGTAACATGTCGCGCTTTCTGTTATAAAAAATTATCTGTGCGAAATTTATTTGGTGTGACTGTGGTAGACATTCAAGTCTTTTTTTTAATTCTAACTTTAATATGCTTATATTTACACAAAGTCGAAATGTGTTATGCGTTTTCACATAAGACAGAATACATATGTATATTTTTTAGATATTTGAAACCCTCCACAATATCCTTATGATACAGAATATCCCACAGTCAGTCAGCATGTATTCGTCCACTGCAGGACACACGCCTTCTCCAATTTTCCTCCCAGCTTTTAGCTGTACGGAACCACTGCTTTCCGTACTTGATATCGTCGTCGTCCCAGCCTGGCGGGTGGTCTTCCCACACTCTGTTTTTCTGTCCACGGCCGCCAGTGTAGGACACGGTTACACCAATGGTCTTCATCTCTTCGGCTGACGTGCCCAGCTCATCACCACTTGAGAATACCAATAAGGTATAAAATTAATGTATTATTAGTGTTTTCGTTCCACACACATATGTCTATCCAAAATGATGAAAAGTTAAAAATATAGAAATGGTTAATTTTCAATATTCCACTCTAGAGTTTTTGAACGAATCACCAAACTATGTAAAACATGTGTCAAAATCCGCAGACAAATATTTTTCTGTCCTCGGATTTGGCGCGCGCGTTCAGAAAGCGCCATGTCGCCGGCACAGCGTTCCTCTCCCCTCGAACCCTCGCTAATTGGTCCCCTCGTTTGGGGAACGCACGCTCTCTCCACACTCACGTTGCCTTCAGTTTCTCCTCCGAGGAGGTAAATAATTTTGAGTGGATCTCCAGAGCCCGAAGTGGGTCACCAGGATAGGAATCCAGTAGCCGGTAAATCAAAAATTCTGGATTGAGAAGCTTTTTAACGCACATTTGGGATGGGGACCTAACTCAGATAAAGGGAAACGTCACGAAAGTACAAGCGGAAGGCTGTCCGCCCCAGCCCTTGGTCGACGTCCGTTCGTGAAATATTTCACAAACGGACTTCGACGAAGCTACCGAGGCCATGAGACCCACAAGGTTAGATATTGGGCTATGAAATCGTATTTCGAATCGAAATTCGTAGTCGTATTTTTTTATTAATTAATTAATTTAATTTAATCATCGGAGGATCATTGGAGAGATGTATGATGTCCGGCAGCGGACACATACACACTGACTGCCTGACTGATTGACTGACGTAATACCATGTGCGATTTGGCTGTCGTGAATTCACCGGCAGTCTGTTTGCCGATAATGAGAAATCTCTCTTCTTGCGGAATTGTATGCCGTTCGTTTTCATTTTCGTCTTGTCTAATTTTCAATTGTAATTCTTTGATTGTAATACAGAAATGAGAAAAACTCCGCTAACCCGCGCCTATTCTTCGTCTGCTGGGCGAGTAATACCCCAGATTTTAGTCATACCTTACATAGGTTAAGTAATTTGCTAACCTTTTCTCAGAACATTTTCGTAATTATATTTGAGTATAAACGGACGGATGAAATCGGTCTCGAAGCCATCAAAATATATAAACACTCTTGTCAGCATCGGTAGCTCAGTGGTGCGGTCGGTCGACTGGCGGTCGTGATCATAAGCACACCTGGGCGCGGTCAGTACTTGGATGGGTGACCGCTCAACCGTTGGAGGCTGACAGCGTTTGGATTCCACGTAAAACTGTGTAGGTCCTTTCCTTCTTTACCTTATAAGGTGGTAGGGTTTAACCCCTTATACAACGTGTCCCAAAACTCAACGTCAACCAGGGAGTAGAGGCCAGTTTATAAATACCCAGGCAAAAATAAGAAAAAAAAATCTGAGTAATTAATTTTTTTAGAAAAACATTTAACTGAATATTTTGTTTGGTTAAACTACAGGCATTTTGGTTTTATTTGGAATAGTTATCAATAGCAGATTTATTTAGGCTTCCAATATAAAAATTTGAACAATTATATTTGCAAAATTTAGTCGTCGTACCTAAAATGTCAATTTTCAAAGTTTTTGAAAAAATGCTCATATCATAAAAAACAATTGATTCCGATTTTTTTTTTCTTATTTTTCACTGGATAGTCATATAATAAAGTAATAAACTGGCCTACTTCCTGGTTCCCGCTTGACGTTGAGTTTTGGGACACGATGTATATAGGTATTGCAAGTTTAGCTCACTAATAAAGTAATAATAGGTTTTTCACAAACATTTTGATAGAGAACTGAGCTTTGTCAGCCTAGGTTGTTAGATCTCGCTTGTATAGATAGGCATCCGTCTTTTCGCCACTATATTATTTCGGCATCACTTTAATTGGGTTCTAGCGCAATAATGCCGGCGTGTCGTTTGCAGATCTCTGGGTACCCACAACACAGGTATTACGCTCTTCAGACCCACTGCTCCGAGAGAAAGGGGCGCACGCCCTCTCTAAACGACCCTGTCGGTTAGATCGTCGCATTTCGTATGAAGAAAATTCAAATTTCAGCTTGCAGGAGGCGGCAAAAGGGCAAGATAAAATAGCGGTAGATTACGTTGCGTCGAATGACGACGAGTGGGCTGTGAACACGTCTTTGTTGACGACGAACTACTATCAAACAAGTCCGCATTTAAAGGGGTCGACCATTGAACGGCTGACCGTGGTTCGGACTCCACGTATAAAACTGTAGTTTTTTATGGGAACTGACACGGTTGGTTACATCACCTACTACATCCATGTTAGCCCATAACACCTTGGTGAACTACTTTGGTGCCGTGTCAGTGCTTACCTTCGGTCGTGCCGGCTACACTGAACTGGCCGGAAAACACGAACTATTTACATAGCCGTTTCGACCGTCGTTTCGTTCAGTGCGGTTGTATCAACTCGGGCGGGTTGCTCTACCACCTAGTAAGGTAAGAAGGGAAGGGACCTTTGAATAGGTAGTTTTACGTGTAATCCGAACGACGACGCCTCCAACGGTCGAGCGGGCACCCATCCAAGTACTGACCGCGCTCAGGGTTGCTACAACAGTCGACCGACCGCACTGAGCCGATAGCACCACTGAGCTGCCGATAGCACCACTGAGCTACCGATAGCACCACTGAGCTACCGATAGCACCACTGAGCTACCGATAGCACCACTGATCTACCGATAGCACCACTGAGCTACCGATAGCACCACTGAGCTGCCGATAGCACCACTGAGCTACCGATAGCACCACTGAGCTACCGATAGCACCACTGAGCTACCGATAGCACCACTGAGCTACCGATAGCACCACTGAGCTACCGATAGCACCACTGAGCTACCAATAGCACCACTGAGCTACTGAGGCTAACAAAGTACTTTCTATTAAGGAAAGTAGGTACCTAATCACTTATGTAGGTATGTAGTGTGGATCTGTGTGTTCACCGAGATGGAGCACGCGAGAGAATATTCCAAGCGCTTTTTTGTTATCTTTGAGCACAGATTTCAAATATTCTCTGTTTTCGGCTTTCTGCTTCCAAATTGCACCCGAGAGATATTGTGAAAATAGCTGGAATAATGTGAATAGAAGCTGCCATTTTGTCGAGTGGTTAGATATTTTTAGAAGTCTTGTTACGTACGTTCCTTAAGACGAGGACTTATCTTGGTCTTGTTTTTTTTTGTTGGTGTCGTAAAACGTGTGAATTTAAACTTGTGGAATTTACACACAAGGTGTGTGAATAAATTCCGTATTCATTCAGGCATCAAAAACGTTGTATTCGTACCGTCATGGGTATGGTCTAATACAGCGGTTCTCAAACTTTTTTGGTGACGGAACCCTTTTGGAAAGCGAAATATTTGACGGAGCCCTAAGATAAACAAAAATTCCTTTTTTGCAATCATATTACAATGTAACAGTTACTTGCATAATATTATTATAATAAAAGAAAAACAATAATTAAAAACAATAATATAAATATATAAAACAACATTAAATAAATAATATAATATGGATCCCCTACATCCTTCTCTCCCCTCTCACCCCTCCCTCCATCCTTCTCTCCCCTCTCCATCCGGCGCTACCTTTCGACACTAATCCCGTTCATACCCAAAGATATATTATGTACTAGCGTACTAGATAAATCACTCGACCAACTAACATGTTCCAACGAGTTGCGGTTCACGATCCTCATGTCTCTTAGTCGAGCGCGACAGGCCGCAGCGCGCAGTCGTCGCCTGCCTGCTGCGATCGCGCCTCGTCTACTTTAAACTAATACATTTACGCTCTTCGATACATTTACACATCTTCGTCGATGCGAAGGTGCGATGGCGAATCTGGAGATGAAGTGTTAGAATGAAAAGACAATATGCACACCGACGCACGAGTGCGATCGTTCTCCCTTCCCTTGCCTCTCTCCCGCACGCTTCCCGCCCCGCGCGAGCCCCCCACACCGGCCGCCAGATCGTCTCCCGCACGCTTCCCGCCCCGTGCGCGCTCCCCTCTTCCGCTCGACTCTGCGCTTCGCCTCCCAGCTACCTTACCCCATACCTCAGCCGCTGGAACACCGCTTCTCTGTATATTTCTTCGGAGCAATAAGTCTATATAATATTTCCTCAAAGTTCATACCATACTTTGTTTGATTCTGCTCAGCATTAATGCTATTTATCGTAATGGCACATAACCTATAGTAAGCCTCAAGAACTAATCTTGGTGCAAACCTCGTCAAAATCTATTCAGTGGTTCCGGAGTTTACCTCAAACATACATACAGACACGTTCCCTTTCATAAGAAGTAGAGACGATATATTTTTGGATTATGTGCCAACCATCGATCAACCTTAAATAGTAGATATGTGACCCCATATACGGGTCGGCGCGGCGCGCGTGTACCGATGAGTTTTTTCACATTAAAAAAAAACAAAATTACACGCATACCCTCACCAACTGTTCCATGGTTCGGATTCTATGTAAACTCGTTCTTTATATGTAAGGTATTGAGTTCAATGTATCCGGCACGACCAAACAGGAACGCCAACATGGTAACTAGTTCTTCGAGATCACTTTTGGAAGAATCAAAGACAAAATGCTAACAGCTATTCCATGTGTGATCGGAATAATCATACGTAGTTTATTTATTTATTTATTTTAGGTACTTCAGCAGAGTAGTTGACACAACACACGAATTTTCTACCAAATTTCAAAATCAGCCAACCCTTCAAAATTTTAAGTACACAATAAACTTAATGGCTAACAAAAAAGAATGATATGGACAATAAAATTAAATATTTCAAGTATAAAATAAAATAAAACCAAACCCACTACCAATAAACACTAAAAATACTAAAAATACAGAGGAAAAAAAAAACAAAACAAAACAAACAAGAAATTAGATTTAGCTAGACTGTAACTCTAACTAAAATTCAGACAAATATGACCTAGTAGACATGCTGTAATGAAACTTAAACAAGGTCAGGTAGCCAAGACTTTTTTCACGCTGTTTTTGTCGCCGTAGTGGCAGGAAGTGCTGCACAGCTATCTATTGCTCGTCCCTAATAGCGAGCTCCCAGGAGACATTATTTTGATCGCCTAAGTATTGGTCTGAACTCGTGGCCGTACATTGTAGATAACATATTTCAAGCCATTTTAAAGGTAGACTTACATGTTGGTCGCACTAACTAGTTGAGTATTTCATCCGGTGCAGGATGCACACATTATATCCACGCGCCTTCGGTATTTTAACAAAATATTCATATATTTCTAAATAACTTTATGAGTATACATTTTTATTCTGGTAATTCAGGAATGTTCTGTTGTGTTTACTTGGTTGATAATCGAAGTAATTTTTTTTTTGTGAATATTTATAGCAATTGTCTGGTGTCTGTTTCGTTTTCTTAGGGTTCCGTACCTACCTGAAAACGAAAAAAAATTGAAGCCTTATATGATGACTTTATTTTTCGTTCGTTCGTCTGTCCGCCTGTCACGACCCTTTTTTCAAGAACATGTAGGGGTATACAGTTTAAATTGATACCAAATACTAAGGTCTAAAATCAAGCTTCTAAGTGAACGCAATCAAAAGACACGGGCCATTTATGTCGCATGTTTTGATACTCGCAAACTCAATCAAATGAAATCTCAACACTATAGGCTACGTCTCATTGGCCTAGAATATTAAATTTGGGAAGACGCCAGGTCTCACAGCACAAGTAAAGGAGAAAATCGAAACAATAATCATTATTTAAAAGTTCATCAAATAATGAAATATTTTTTGCAATCCGGTCAATTACGTAGTGGTATGGAACCCTCCTAGGTGCGCAAGCAAAACTCACACTTGGTCGGTTTGCTTTATTTCTGCACCATCAGTATCACTCATTTTATCTCACTCACTGGTGCCACTACATTCACAATTAAACCCGCACGTCCGAGCGCTGAGATAGCTGAAGCGTAATAATTAATCATGTAAGCTTTCCTTCATGAACACAAGAACAGGTGCACACTAATTAGGCCCGTTTAGGCCAATGAGCGATGAGTGAGCGTACACAAAACAAATGAGTTCCGCTGGGAGCTCGCTACTTGGAACGTACTATAGTGTGAGTTAGGAAAAATGAGCTCGTCACAAGCCGAAGAAGCTGTGTTTATGATATAAAATATATTTTAGATTATTTATTTGTAAGTATGTTTCCGTTGCTCGAACCTCCACGTTGTAGGATATTATTGTCAGGGCCTGATTTACCAATAGGCTGATTAGGCTCTAGCCTAGGGCGCTACGATTTAGGGGCGCAGAGGGTCTGCGCAGTGCGGGAAATACTCGAAATTCGGGCGCCCACGAATTCGAATTCGCCCATTCACGCGGCGAGAATCCTGAGTCGAACCTTTTTTTTTTTTTTTTTTTTTTTATGGAACCTGACACGGTTGGCTACATCACCTACAACATCCGTGATGTCAGCCCATAACACAGGGTGAACTAGGTGCCATGTCAGTGCTTCCCTTCGTTTCATGTCGGCTACACTAAACTGGACGGAAAACACGAACTATTTACATAGCCGTTTCGACCGACGTTTCGTTCAGTGCGGTGGTACCAACCCGGCCGGGATAAACCCTACCACCTAGTAAGGTAAGAAGGGAAGGGACCTACAGTTTAACGTGGAATCCGAACCACGGTCAGCCTCCAACGGTCGAGCGGTCACCCATCCAATCACTGACCGCGCTCAGCGTTGCTTAATAACAGTTGACTAACCAACCGCGCCACTGAGCTACCGAGGCTGACGAATTTTCTTATCCCTTATTCGACTTTTACGACATGCGACGGGGAGAGATGCAGTGGGGCTATTCTTTTTAAGTACCGACCCCACACGGTACATATTACATATACAACCTCCTATTTATTCGTTTATTACAAACATTTGTATTATTAATAACATTCCCCGACCAGGCTTAGATTTTCCTAGCGCCCCCCAAAGGTAGCTTTGGGGGGCGCTAGGAAAATCAAAGCCTAGGGCGAGCAGGATCCTTAATCAGGCCCTGATTATTGTGTGAATATTATGAGACGAGCCGTCTCATTTTACGTGGACTAGCATTTACGTCGCTATATCAAATCTACTGTTTGAGGTTTATCGATGGTTGAAACGGCTTATTCCAACAACTCGCGCAAACTCTATCGGCTCCTATTCATATGCAAACACGCGGAAGCAAGCAGCAGGGAACGCTTACAGCTAAATAGTACAGGATTCAGTGGTACGTGCAGACATAAGCTCAAACCTGTTTTTATGTAATCCGGTAAGGGCGGCTGAGTCAGAGGGGCCAAAGCACACGCACCGATCAGCCAATATCAACTTCGAGAAGATGACTTGCCTTTGGATTGCTGGCTACACTGGACTAGAGGAGAACACAGGTTGTTTTGGAACCTCATAACTTTCCTAATTTTAGCGCCGCGTAACTTCAGTCTTGTCAAAATGTGTGTGTATCTCGACGTAACCACAGAGCATTTGAGTTGGTTAGAGGAAATAAAGTGGCGTGGACGACGCGTCGCGTCGTCGGTTGACATTTGTATAGTACCTGTACGCAGCTGAAAGTACACTCAGTTGCCGGCACCTGCGGCCTGCACGTATATGTATTTTTACCCGACTGCGCGAAACAAAAAGGAGGGTAATGTTTTTCGAGTGTATGTATGTAATATTTCTATGGCACGCGCTTTAGCCTAAACGGCTTGAAAGATTTTAACATAATAATTAGGTTGTCGTTAGATGTTTCGTAACTTTCGGAAGTGCTAATAGGCTATATAAAAAACGTGAAATTCAAAATGGCGGCCGTACGGCGGCGCCATCTTGTGAAACTTTGAAAATCGTTTTTCTTAAAATCCCATCGATTGGGCTATCATATTGTAAAGAGCTGGAAAAGGTGATTAAATTTTTGTTTTGTAAAAACCGACTGCTAAAAAAAATAAGGAAACATGGAAAGATCAATAGAATATGCTGTAGTTGGATCCGAATAGACAGAGAGCACGACTACAGCATTTTCTATTGATCTTGTCTTGTTTCCTTCATTTTTTACGGTTTCTTATCCGTCCGTACGTATTACATACTAAGCCTACGCGATCTGTCTGTCTGTCTGTCCGTCCGGCTGTCTGTCCGAGGGCTGTATCTCTTGAACCATAATAGTTAGCCCGTTGAATTTTTCTCAGAATATGTGCTATTTATTATGGCCGACATAACAAAAAATTATAAAAATAAGAAAAAACAAGAAACTTAAAAGTATGTGCGCGCGATCTACCGAAAACAGTATGAAGCATTTTAACTAATCATGAATTTTAACTAATATGAAGCATTTCATAAAACACGCCATAGATGGCGCGAGTGGCGCTAACCATGACATGGCGATACGGAAACCTCGGTGCGCGAGTTCGACTCGCACTTGCCCGGTTTTTTATAGCAGTCGGGTTTTATAATTTTCTTTATTTATTTTTTTATTTTAAATTTGTACTTGAATTACCCGCTGGATGCGGTACTATAACGTCCGCTAAAGTTTGCCGTTTCTCGCTGTATTCTGATTTGTGTTATACGTACTTCACGGTTAGTGGTGTATTTCTTATGCGAATAGGTATGTATAACCATCCGCTGCCGATTCTAGCGTCACATCACATACGTAAGAACGTAAGAAAGTGGTGAGCTCGTCGGTAATGTACTGATTTATAGAAACTGTATTTTCCCCGCAAGTACAGTCTGGGATCCTTCAAGTGCGACGTGAATTGGCACCTGTCAGGCCGGCATGACATTCGCAACCACCGCATACGATCGAATGTCCATGGGCGCGGTTAGACAACTTATGGGTGGCTCGACCGTCGACGGCACATGTCGCGATTTCAATTAAAAAAAAAACGGCCAAATGCTAATCGAACTGGCGCACCGAGGGTTCCGTATCGCCATGTCATGGTCAGTCAGTCACGCCATCTATGGCGTGTTTATGAAATGGTTCATATTAAACTCCGTTCATCCTAGCAACTAATGCCGAGCGGTTTCTCGCTCTCGCAACGGTTATTACTCTTCTTTACACAGGACACAACGTTGTGTTTGTGAGTCATAGGTGTATGCGTAAGTCATCTCAAAACCATAACGGCGCGTGCGCCGCTGCGCCTGGGAGTTAGTGTTGCGTTTTTATTCTGAGAAGGTTTCAGGCAGCCAGGTGCAGTCGGCCGGTCAGTCGACGCATTACAATCAGTAGCCTTTCCTAGGCGTCATAATAATAAAATTGTTTTGCATATTTTTCACGTGTTGTTTTTCACAAAAAGTTAATGGCACTATGCAATTCATGCATGCAACACTCATAAGAAAATTACGTTACTCACTTTATAATAAATGCGAAAGTATATTGTTTGTTTGTTTGTTTGGTCATACATAACTCGAGAACCACTGGTGCTAGACCCATCGTGTTGGTACTCAAACTTCAGGTCTCGGTGAGATCTATGCATCTGTCACGTGAACTTTTGTTTTGGTCATAACTTGAGAACCACTGGTGCTAGACCCATCGTGTTGGTACTCAAACTTCAGGTTCCGGTGAAATCTATCCAACTGTCACGTGGACTTATGTTTTGGTCATAACTCGAGAACCACTGGTGCTAGACCCATAGTGTTGGTACTCAAACTTCAGGTCTTGGTGAGATCTATGCATCTGTCACATAAACTTTTGTTTTGGTCCTGAGACCTGAAGTTTGAGTACCAACACGATGGGTCTAGTACCAGTGGTTCTCGAGTTATGACCAAAACAAAAGTTCATGTGACAGATGGATAGATCTCACCGAGACCTGAAGTTTGAGTACCAACAAGATGGGTTTAGCACCAGTGGTTCTCGAGTTATGACCAAAACAAAAGTTCATGTGACAGATGGATAGATCTCACCGAGACCTGAAGTTTGAGTACCAACACGATGGATCTAGCACGAGTGGTTTTCGAGTTATGACCAAAACAAAAGTTCACGTGACAGATGGATGGATATCATAAATCTACGTGAGGATAGCAGCGGCAGTGACGAGGACCTCTGTGACGTGGGGGAATCATCAGACAGTGATGAATATGGAATTACCCGGTATTACGGCACTGGGTTAACTTATCCACCTACAATAGAACGAACAGCTAAAGCGGTGGCTGAAGTAAGTAGATTAGGCACAAAATTTAAATAATATATAATTTTAATATTTAATAATTTACCGTGAAAATATAAATATTTAACTTGATTCCAAGCAAAAAATAAACAGGTTTATTACAAAATTTTCATTCATCAAATAAATAAACAATAATTCAATACATTTTTTAAATTAAACTATACTCATAACCTCAGTTCACAGTCACTTCAATCACCCTTTGCGAGAGCGAGAAGTATAGAGAAAGAGAAACCGCTCGGCATTAGTTGCTAGGTTGAACGGAGTATAGTTAAAATTCATGATTAGTTAAAATGCTTCATACTCGTGTTTTCCGTCCAGTTTAGTGTAGCCGACATGCAATGAAGGGAAGCACTGACATGGCACCTAGTTCACCCGGTGTTATGGGCTGACATCACGGATGTTGTAGGTAATGTAGCCAACCGCGTCAGTTTCCATTAAAAAAACTTACAGATATTTTAAACTTTCAAACTTAAAATAAATCTAAAATGTTCACATATTGTCGCACGAGAGGAGATCTCACAAAATTTTACAAAACTCGATAAAGGACGTAGGAACGAACAGAATAACGCGTGTCTCTAGCCGGACCACTTACTTTTAATTTAAAGTAAAGAAAATACAATAAATAAATTAAGAAAGAAATCATTATCCACCCTTAGATGTCAGCTTCGGTGGCTCACTGGTGCGGTCGGTCGACTGTTGTAAAGCACACCCGGGCGCGGTCAGTACTTGAATGCGTGACTGCTCGACCGTTGGAGGCTGACCGTGGTTTCGATTCCACGTAAAACTGAAGGTCCCTTCCATTCTTACCTTACTAAGTAGGTGGTAGGGTTCATCCCGCCCGGGTTGGTGCCACCGAACTGAATGAAACGTGTCGGTAGAAACGTCTACATATGTAAATAGTTCGTGTTTTCTGTCTAGTTCAGTGTTGTAGCCGAAATGAAATAAAAGGAAGCACTGACACGGCACCTAGTTCGCCCGGTGTTATGGGCTGACATCACGGATGTTGTAGGTGATGTAGCCAACCCTATTACTAAGCCTACGCCGCGCCGTCTGTCTGTCTGTCTGTCTGTCCGAGGGCTGTATCCCTTGAGCCGTAATAGGTAGCCCGATGAAATTTTCACAGAACATGTGTTATTTATTTATTATGGCCGATATAACAACACACAATAAAAATAAGAAAAAGTGAAAAATTCACGGGGGTCCCCATAAAAGAAACTAAAGAGTTTATGCGCGCCATCTACCGAAAACAGTATTAAGCAGCGCTGGCCATGGCATGGCGATGCGCGAGTTCGACTCGCACTTAGCCGATTTTTTTCCTTCACCTACATATATTTGGCTTTGGCTGCCATTACAGTATATCATATTACTCGTATCCTTCCTTATACCTATAATAAAATCCAACGTCTGCTTTCTGTCTGAGTGTCTGAGTGTCTGTGTCTGAGTGTATGTCTGTCTGTCCGCTTATAACTCGAGAACCACTGAACCTATTTTAATAAAACAAAATTCTACGGATAGCTTGATTCTTCCCATCAACTATAGGCTACTTACTATCACGCTAAATAGCTTATAAGGTTAGCAGTGAAGTGAAATATGAGAGCGGGCGGAGCCGCGGGCACAGCTTGTATTACATATTATAAAAATATACATAGCAGGTACACACGCTGTATCCCGACAATCTGGGCAGACAAGCCCAGTAATCGATGTTGTGCTGCAAGGACTCTAAACGTTAAACTACAGCACAACACCGACCACCACGTTTCGCGAAGTATTCGGACAAGATAACTATATCAAGCTGCAAGTAAGGCACGGCGACCCACCTGCTGCATGAATCGGTAGAAATACCGTGCCAAGATGAGAGGTCGCTATCCTATCGTCGTTTAGCACGCTATCGTCGTTTAGCACGTCATCTTGTCTTTATCCCTTAGTCGCCTTTTACAACATGCACGGGGAGAGAAAATTGGAGGGGCGTATGTCCAGCTGTGGACGCTTACACGCTGACTGACTGACTGACTGACTGACTGACGGGGAGAGATGCAGTCGGGCTATTATTTTTAACTGCTGCATGAATCGGTAGAAGTACCGTGCCAAGATGAGAGGTCGCTATCCTGTCGTCGTTTAGCACGTCATCTTGTCTTTATTCTTTAGTCGCCTTTTACAACATGCACAGGGCGAGTAAATTGGAGAGGCGTATGTCCAGCTGTGGACGCTTACACGCTGACTGACTAGCTGACGCTGTCGGACTATTCTTTGTACCGGCCCCACACGGTACTGTACCTACCACAGAAATCCTAAGTAATAGCTAATACTTCTCTGATCTGTGGTACCTACATTATAAACATTTAACTCTATAGTGGACAACCAAAAAGAAGTATCGCTGAGAAATAAAAATAGTTGATCCGGTTCAATTGGTCAGTTCAGTTGGTCGGAGTGGAGAGCCTGGATAGTCCTGCTGGAGTAACGCAACGAGAACTGTTCAAGTTTCTGCTTCGAGAATACTTTCAATGCAATTTGCAAACGTCAGCGGACGCGGTTGTGCAGTTGGGGATTGCGTTTGCTTTTCCTCTTCAATTCTTTCAGAATCGAAGAACTATTATCTACTAGTGTGAAATTTTAATGGTGTTTTCCGACTGTGTGTCTATTTATCATGCCATCTAGAATACTCTTCTGAGCATGAAATTTCGCATGGGAGTAGTTTGCTTGCTCATTTATCGAATCAGGAGAGACATTTATGTCAGCCTCGATATCTCAGTGGTGCAGACAGTCGACTGTTGCTATTGATGGTTAAGCAACGCTGGGCCGGTCAGTACTTGGATGGGTGACCTCTCGACCGTTGGAGGCTGACCGTGGTTCGGATTCCACGTAAAACTGTATGTCCCTTCCTTGGTGGTAGGGTTCAACCCGCCTGGGTGGGTACCACCGCACTGAACGAAACGTCGATCCAAACGGCTATGTAAATAGTTTGTGTTTTCCGTCCAGTTTAGTGTAGCCGGCACGACCGAAGGGAAGCACTGACATGGCACCTAGTTCACCCGGTGTTATGGGCTGACATTACGGATGTTGTAGTATAGGTGATGTATCCAACCGTGTAAGTTTCCATAAAAAAAAATTTAATATATTTTTTTTTAGTATTGGGTTTAAAAGTTAGGCTCTGCATAAATTGAAGGAATGGTGACTTTTTTATTTATAAAAAAAATCTCTATAGAATTACCACTTTTTTGTTCTGTTCTTAACGGCCATTCTTGTGACCCCATTACTCGCACTTTCTAACAGATGAAATTAGGAAAGGAAAAATCATTTATCTTTAAAATTACTCTATATTTCAAATTGCGGGCCGCTTTACTTCCCATTATATCGTTAAATTACATGTCTAGAATTTCTCATTTGATTTATTCACACACACGGGAAGGTTGGATCCTTAGGGCGTTGGCACACGGACAAATATAAAGTGAGGTTACAGTATTCCGTTCTCGATTAGTAGAATTATCGATTGTTAGAAATTATTCGTACAGAATTCAAAAGATTTTTTTATGAAATCTGAAATGGTTGGCTGCGTCATCAGCTACAACCGTGATGTCAGCCCCTGAACGCCTTTTTCCTATCTAAAGCAGCTGCCATGTCAGCGCTTTTTTGTTCGTGACGACTACACCGTTTCGATCGAGCTTCTCAGTGTTGTGGTTCTAAAAATATGGTAGGGTCCTCGACTCGAAGGATTTTAATTTTTTTTATTTAGCTAGGTTTTATTATAACAAAAAAGTTTTATTTTACCATAAAGTACAAGACTTCTACAAACTCAATAATAACTGATTAATTCGATAGTTTTCGATCGATAGTCGCTAACTTGGGTCCATGTTGATATTTTTGGCAGGTCGATGTATTATAATTAAACTGTTATGATAGGGCTAAGGCACAGCATATATATGGCCATATATATGCTGTGGCTAAGGCCACAGCCACTCGTAGGCAGCCATTTACGATTTCGTCCATGTAGGTAATTATTATTATATATATTTTAAATTATCGATACTAAAGTCCCCTTTGACTCTAGCAGACCACGAGGGTAAGTCCCTCGTCCCCCAAGTCACGTGGGACTCGTGGGAGGGATATAATAATCTTCCCGTGTGTATTGTAGGATATGCGTGTTCGGGTCTTCGGGTAGGAGCGGCATTGGTGTTTGATGCTCACGTCAAAATTTTTTTTTTATGTCATTTTTTTTTATGTAATCCGGTATGGTTGGCTGAGTCGGAGGGGCCAAAGCACATGCTCCGACCAGCCAAATATCACCTCCGAGAAGGTAGTTGCCATACCGGAGACTTCCCTGGATTGCTGGCTATAGTGGACAAGAGGAGAACACAACCGAGGCTGCTATGCGGCCATCTTACATCTACGGTGGTACCAAGCCAGTCGGCTACAATTTGAGCCTACCACCTAGTAAGGGGCAAGGGAAGGGACCTACAGTTTTACACCGGTTCCGAACGGTGAAGCAGCAACATGTGGCTCTCAGGCACGAAGGACGGTAGAGAGAGGAGAGTATTAAGTTATAAAATATATTAAATTAAAAATTGTATTAATTAAATTAAATTAAATCAATACGTAATAATTACATTTTATTATGTTGATTTTATATTACATTATAACATCTAATTATTTTTTGTATTAGACTACTTAATATTAGTACTTACCAGAATTCAATCTCACTGGCCGACACCCGAATGAGGTGAGTAACAGCTAAATCTTTCTAGCTAGCCAGACGGAATACTTGATACGCATGGTACGGTACCTCTATAGCGTCGAGCGCAGAATGATCTAAAATTCATGACAAGCTCAGGTGGTAAGTCCTTCTCCACACCCCTTCTCTTCTACCCCACCGCTCCAGGCGAACCTCAACATAACGTATATTTCCCATACGACCCCATAATATTTTCTCTCTCAAGTCGAATTCACATAGTCAAAACACCGTTGTGAAGCTATTTTCGCATTACCTGCGTGCTATTTTCGTACTTCGATAGCTTCACTAGTTGCAAGTTTGGCTCCCTCTTACTGTATCCCCCTGTAATGTATGAATGAAAAAAAAACCTATAATATTTTCTGTCTTTCTTTCTTTTATGTTTAGTTGTATGAATTTGAACAACTCGTTGTTTTTTATTCTTCTCATGTCTCCTGTTGATGTTTTATTCATTGGTTGGTTGTCTTGATGCTTCTAATAATATTTTTACTATCATTTTATGATGTTATTTCATTTCGTGATTTTAATTTATCGCTCAGGTAATTATCGTCGCAATGATACTTTCATCGACGGAATTGTGCAGTGAATGAAACGTCGTCGGTCGAAACGGCTATGTAAAATAGTTCGTGTTTTCCGTCCAGTTCAGTGTAGCCGACATGAAATGAAGGGAAGCAATGACGTGGCACCTAGTTCACCCGGTGTTATGGCTTACATCACGGATGTTGTAGGTGATGTAGCCAACCGTGTCAGTTTTGATAAAATAAAATAAAATGTTATAACAAAGTACCAGCATAGAGTTATAGCATTCATTTATTTATTTATTTATTTATTATACTGCGTTGCGTGATTTAGTCATTATGCCGGCTGTTTCAGGGAATTTAATCTGAACGAACATTTGGTTTTGGATGTGATTATAAGTCGGTACGGTTACGTTACGGTAGTACGGAAGCATCGTTGTTGTCGCCGCATATTAAATGTTCCCAAACAACGAAGAAGGTACCGTCGCTAGGGTATGCATTTTGGCGACGACATTTTCGTAATTCTAATCTCGCCTTCAACCACGCACTACTTGCCATCTCTCAGAAGAGATTTGGTACAGAGAAGGGAGAGCTAACGTACCCCATGCGTATACTTTTATGCATTTATGTAAACGTAAATATTATGTAGGTAATAGCTTTTGCCGGCGGCTTCCCTTCGCGCATATTTTTGCTCACAGCTCAGGCCGCCGATGACGTCACGTTATGATTTATAGCCTCAAACCATCTTGAGAAGTGACAGAATGTAACAGCAAAAAAAAACAAGATGTGCATTATATATTGCCGTGCACTGTACTTCAACTTCACTTTAATCATAAGAACTTTGGTATTCTGGATATATAGCTCTATCTATACAATTTAACGATTTCACTGTTTAGTATTGAACGTTAGTACCCGACTCAACTACCTATAAAATGATTCCCATTTGTAGTTTACAGCGACGATAAAAACCCAAAATAGCTAATTGTATTTAATACTCATTTACGGACCAATAAACTTTTATTTGTAGTTACATTTCTCTTGCCAATATCTATTCCATTCTATAAATATTCCAAAGTATAGTAAATTTGCACAAAGATAGGTATAAAAGGTACAATGCATGCTTAAATTTTCATATATAGTTTTTAGGTTTCCGTACCCCGTACGGAAGCCTTTTACTAACCCTACAACGTCTGTCTATCTGTCTGTCTGTTTGTCCGTCCGATGGCTGTATCTTTGGAACCGTAAATAGCTAGCTGGTTGAAATTTTCACAGAATGTGTGTTATTTTGGCGGATAAAAACAACAAATAATATGTAGTGATGTGACCAACCGTGTCAGCATCCATAAAAAGCGGTCCAGCGAGACGAAATCGCGCGGGGAGGGTTCCGTTCTATTTCGTTTTCCCCGTGAGAACTTTAAGACTTGGAGGGCTTTAAGCATTGTCGTTTAGGTTTTCCTGTAAATTGTATTTCCAAATTTTTTCCTAATTTTAGACTCAGTAGTTTCGGAGATAAGGGGGGGGGGGGTGGGGGGAATACCCGTTTTTTGTATAATTTCTGTATGCTCCCGCGTTATAATATGTCTACAGCCCCCAGACTCCCGCATGGGCGTGGCCCGCGGACGGCGCGCGCGCATATGAGCGCCGACCTCGACATAAACGCAGCCCGCGGACGGCGCGCGCGCATATGAGCGCCGACCTCGACATAAACGCAGATATTTCGGAAACTAATAAAGTTAGATCTATAAACTCTTCTGTCCTAGAAAGCCTAGAAAATTTCCTAAAATCCATGTGAAACAGTGAGGCTTACCTTGTTTAGAAGTACCAGATATTTTAGGTAGAAAAAAAAATCCCAATTTTTTTTTGAAAAATTCATTATAAAATAAATTCAAAACATACCTTTACAATATTTATATCAGAATACTCGTAAAGAAACATACTTTTAGAAATAGTAAAGTATAATATACGTTTTCTTTACAGAAATCAGCGAAATCGGATGTTCAACATGAACATCCTGGGACATTCCGTAAACTCCGAGATGGCACGCGCGTGATATTTTTTCCCAATTTTATAAATATATTATTTGAACTAAACCTTCTTTTATTTTGCAACTGATCGTATGTTTGTATAATAATGCGAAGAAAATTAGAAAAATAAGCTATATTTCCATGAAAAATATGCCTTCAAAGTCATTGTTTACACATTTCATACAAAAATAAACAAACATTTTTGAGCGACGAAAAATATGACTTTTGTCGCCACCCGAACTCGTAATGCATCTTCTATTGGTAGAATAACTAATAAATAACACTATTTACTAACCTTTAGCTCATAGATGCACTTGAATACACTTATAATAAATAATTTCGCAGAAGTGCGTCACCTCGAAACTCGTGAGAATTATGAGAACAAAGAAACTGTCAGCTGACAGCTAGCGTTCGTTTTATTATTCATAATTGGTCTTTGGAGACAAGAAAAATGGTTAGTTCAAAATTGCCGGTGTCACTTATAGCCCCCATCAACGATTGAAAGAGCAATAGACCAATTCGTGCGACCGTAATTTGAGAATAAAGATGGGGTCCGTTTCGGACCCAAGATAATTGGCGGAAAAAATATATGGGGACCGTTTCGTCTCCATTGGAGCATACAGGTTAAATCTTTTGAACTATGCATTTTAAATTTATAAAAAAAAGTAATATTCATTTTCATAAAATATAAAAAAGTAATACTAATAAATAACTAACGAATTAAAAACCTACGTAACAAACATTAAAATAACCTATCAAAGAAACTAGAACACTTGCGGCATTACTCCGCTGGATGGCAAGGTTTACCTTTTGAATGAAGTAGGCCCTGATTGCGGGAAAATATATATTTGTATTTTCACGAGCCTTTTCATTGATATGTTACATGATGCATAAAAAAAAATTACTTTCTAATTCGTCCTCCAAAATCGAAATTCGTTCATTTACTTACACACTATATATTCGTGTTTGGTTTATCAAGCTCTAAAAAATGTAGAAACTTGTTATGTCCAGTAGAATCGGAGAAAATAAACTGTGGCAGGCGGACAGACACAAGAGTAATGCTATAAGGGTTCCGTTTTTCTTCCTCTTTTGAGGTATGGAACTCTAAAATTAATAAAATAAATATTGAATATCAAAAGGAGGATTTTAACCAAATTGTATCAACCCTGAAAGTCAATTTAACTCGATATAATTGAAATTCGGTCTCTGTTGAGGAAATCGGAGCTTTCTCGTAACTTATTAACTTCTTATCTGTTGTCATCTCTAATATAGAATTATGCGTTTTAAAACTTCTCCGCCTCAACCATCCTCAGGGCGACTGATGACGACTTCGAAGAATTAACTAAAGATAACATTGTTTGAAAAGTTTAATTCATTCAGCTGTCATTAGGACAAAAACGTTTCGAGTGCGTAATTAGCCGTAAAAAGCAAAATGATTAATGCTTTTATGGTTCTGTATTTTTAACCGACTTCTTAAAAAAAGGAGATTATCAATTCGACCCAAATATTTAATATCGTTGGAATTGCACAATATTCGTATATGTTAGTATATGCGGGCTTCTAAACAGGTGTCCCAAATTTCATAAGTGTATGTATGTATGTTTGTATGTATGTATGTTTGCCCACGCATTTCTCCGAAAATATTAATCGGATTGTGACAATCCTTTTATTGGCTTACATTTACTTCAACTTAGGGAACAGTGGAAGTTTCATCAAAATCGGTTCGGTAGTTTTCAAGTCATAGACTGTTAAATCACCAATAGCTGGAAAAACACGTCGTCGGCTTAACGCCCAATTCTACGCAGAACTTGTTATGTGATATATACTTAACTAAAAAGAGTGAAATAATAAACTGTTTTATAAAAAACATTGCACCGACTTAAAAAAACAACTAGAACTTAAAAGTGTTTAATTAATATTTTGATTCATATTCGGACTATTAAGTTGAAGGCGGTACAAAAGCACACCTGAAAATTCAAGATGGACCCCTTTTTTGTGCTTTTGTATCGCCTTCAAATCAAGGGTCCGAATATGAATCTAAATATTATTTAACACTTTTATGATCTAGTTGTTTTTTTAAGTCGGTGCAATGTTTTTTATAAAACAGTTTTTTTTTTAAGATCGTGGCCAAATTCATGATTAATTTATTCACAGCCAATAACAAATCATATAATTTTTTTATTAGACAAGGAAAAATTTAATTAAACAGAAATGTAACAACTTAAATTAAATAAAAATATTCCTGCATCCTAGGGACATCATTCATTGTCCCGAGGACAGCCGCCGCGTTCCCGCGCTGGATGGCGAGGCTGATGTTTTGTGTGAGGAACGCTTTGGCACGACGGTCCCCGGACGCTTCAATAAGCAGCTGACCTAGCTGCTTCACGAGGTCTTTAGCGTCCGGACTCCACACCCCAAGAGTCTCCACAGCAAAGGCAACGAACTCGTAGTGCTGCTTAATAGCTTAATGCTTAATAGTATTTCAGATGTTTCGCTTTTTCTGCCTTTGCTGCGGCATAGCCAGCAACCTGACTAGATCCCACTACATGACTAGGAGTTAAGGTATCGGCACACGTGACATCCCAAACCAAAGCCCTCCCCTGCTTCCACGGCAAGAGTGTGAGACCGTCTGGCCGTTTTCCGTCGTCTCTAGACAGGCCAAGAGGTTCCAACATACTAGGCATATTCGCAGATGCAAGGGAGCGCTTTAGAATACGGTTGATGTCAGCGTGGCGAGATATCCTGCCAGCACTCCTGGAGCAAGAAAGACCATGATGCCCTAACGTCCTCACCAATTCACCGCAAACACATGTATGCTGCTGGCAGATCCTGACACCAAACCGCAGACAGAAAGCGATGCGGTATCTCTGTCAAGCAGAGTGCCAAGATGTGGTGACGGAAATGCATTAAGCCACGCACCGGATTCAGTCTGCGACGATGCCAGGATGCGTGCCTTATCAGCATCGCTGCCGTCCAGAGAGAGAACTCTACAAATTTAATTAATAACGGGTTCATCCCAGCCACGTTGCGAATTTGGGAAAACTGGTGGAGATTGATTGGGACATTTCACCAGCCACGCCTCCCTCGCCTCGACCGAGTGTACAACCTCAACGTCACCGAGTGACGGGCTTAATACAGAACCGATGAGGTTTGATACACTGTGGATCGACAAGAGGAAGGCAGGCAAGGCGACATCCTGGACCAAACGGACTCCGCATCCACCGAACCTAACTGGTAAAGTTATTTGTGTCCAGGCTTTATCTTGAATTTCTAAGTTTATATTAAAAATAGTGTTTACAGTTGTTTTTAAAATGTTATCTAAATCTAATATTTCCTCTATGTGGTTCCAAAATGGACTTGTGCGGAGAAGGTATGTAAATTTTGGAATATAAAAGCAATGCCTTAAAAGGTAGAAAGAGACATGCGGTTGTAAATTGACCAAATGGTTTGCAAATTTTAACAAGATTTCTTTCTTTTTCTTTATCGTTGGTACCATATTTTCTTCCAAGACTGGAGAGCCAAGAAGTGATAATTCTTGTTCTGAAACCACCCTAATTCCTGGTGCGACCGCCTTTATATTGTTTAGGATTTCTGATTTTCTCACATTACAGACGTTTGCAGTTAAAAATACTTCACACTTTTCGAAATTAAGCACTAAACCCATTGACTGAAAATTATTTTTCAAATTTTCGAGATCCTCTAAAACGGAGTTTAGCGTTCCACCAAGCACCCCGTCGTCTAGGTACCACAGGTTGAGTTCAGAGCATAATTCTTCTATTACGGGATGCACGGAGAGACTGAACAGAGCGGGTCCGAGCGGGTCACCTTGCTGGCATCCCGTGGCCGAAGTGATCGGGTCGTGGTTGTTGTAGAAGAGGTGCGAGGAGACGGAGTAACATTGCCAAAGGTATTTGTATAAGCCGGGGATATGCTTCTTTGCTTCTTGTAGCATACAAGCGCGGTTTACGGAATTGAAAGCAATAACAAATTAGTAACAGTTTATTTTTGTATGTATTATACATGTACGTGTACTCATTTTATACGAGTAATTCTTCCATAACCTACCAAAACAACTTTTATGTTTTAGTTTTTATTTTTTTTATGGAAACTGACACGGTTGGCTACATCACCTACTGCATTCGTGATGTCAGCCCACAACACCTTCATGAACTAAGTGCCATGGCAGTTGCAGAATATGTCATAAAATATTTACATAGCCATTTCGACCGACCTTTCATTCAGTGCGGTGGTACCAACCCGGACTGGTTAAACCCTACCACCTAGTAAGGTAAGAAGGGAAGGGACCTACAGTTTTACGTGGAATCTGAACCACAGTCAGCCTCCAACGATCGAGCGGTCACCCATCCAAGCACTGACCGGCCCAGCGTTGCTTAACCATCAATAGCGACAGCCGACTGTCTGACCACTGAGCTATGGAGGCTGTGTAGGTAATGAAAAAACAATTTTAACCTAACCAAAAAGAAATATATCGTACAACGGCGACCAAAAGTAATTTTCCGTTGAACCGCTTCCGTAAAAATGTCAATACACGAGTGACCAGTTTGGCCGGCACCCGCGCTCCGCCTAACTAAACTGAGGGGCTGTTCGTTCAGCTCTTTGAAGCGGGCGGCCGCGGCGGGGCGGGCGGCGGCGGCGGCGGCGCGCGGCGCGGCGGTCCTCCACCCCGCGGAACATTGAATTGTACCGGAAGTATGGAAGGGCCCATAAGGTACTGTTTCACTGTGCCACTTTTGTCTCACTCCCACTATATTATTCGATACGGCTTCGTGCGTGTATGTAATTTTTGGATTTTACACTTTGCATGTAAGTCTCTTACAGTTTCAGTGTCCAGGGCATTGACTTGTCCAGGGGTATATTCCTAAGGCAGTGAGTCACCGGTGAAAGATGAACTAAGTCAGAGCCGACTGTCATTGTCTCCCTCGAAGACCATGACAGTCGGCTCTGACTAAGTCGAAACAGCAGAGCGAGAGGGATAGAGAGCGAGCGCGGGAGTGAAGCGAGATAGAACGAGATAGAAACAACTCTTCGCGAAATAAATTCGCGTGAATCCAATCTCATGTGACGGAAATATTGTTCTCTTTATTTGTGACTTTCATCAGTCGAAAAATCATTTATTGTATCCTACTTTTTCAGGCTCAAATTGTAGCCGACTTAGTTGGTACACTCGCACTGGATTTAAGATTGCCGCATAGAAGCCTCGGCTGTGCTCTCCTCTTGTCTAGACCACTGTAGCCAGTAATCCAAAGGGAAGTCTCCAGTATGGCATCTACCTTCTCGGAGGTAATATTAGCTGGTCGGAGCATGTCCTCTGGTCCCTCTGACTCAGCCATCGATACCGGATTACATAAAAAAATTGGTGATTGTATTAAAATCCAATTATTAAATTAATTTCGATCGGGATGAAGCGATCTATGCGATATTCCTTTCAACCTATAGAATGGTTCGACTTCAAAATACTCCGATAGGTGGCGCTGGGCAGAGCAGCCAAGCGTTGCAACTTCCGTTCGTACTTTCGTGACGTGTTACTTTTTTTCTGAGTTAGGTCCCCATCCCAAAACAGCGTCAAAAATCTTCGCTTCAAAAATTGCCTTTCGGTGCGAAACAGCATACTCCCCTGCGCTGTGCCGGCAAATGGCGAATCGACGGCTTCTGTTTCAGTTCGAAGAACGGACTCCACAGAATACAACCAACATGCCCTTTCCAGAAATGTATATTTCTCTCAATTCCGTCGGCAGCCCGAACTGAAAATGTCGAAACAATTAGTTCGTGAGTTGTCCGTTCGCTTCTCGCGTCGCGGAAGCTTTTAACTGTCATTTAATTGCGTTCCGATCTGAAACGAAATACATACTCGTGTGAAGTTAGTTGCACATTGTGTTGTGTATGTAGATATAAATATAATATGTAACTGACTTATTACAGTATGTATATGACTTATTACATTTCTTTGTTATAAACGTAAACTAATTGTTTTTTATTCGAATTGATATATGAAGTATCAAAATTGACGATGGCAGATATCTTGAGTATTCATGTCTATGCTGTAAAGGGCCACTGGATAGCCACCTCTCCCCTTGGCACGGTTCTTCCACCGAGTTAAGCAGCTGGTGGTTCTTGTGTCTTCCATGCTGCTTGATAAGGTTATCTTGTCCTAATACTTTACTAAACGTGGTGTTCGGTGTTGTGCTGTAATTTACAAGAGCCCTTGCAGCAGAACGCCGATTACTCTGCTTACCCCCCGTTTGTCCAAAATGTCGTTTTTAAAATTAAATTGGTTAAATGGCTTCAATGTAAGGCCTTCTATTATTAAGACGTGATTAAGACCGTATTATTTCTGCATTTGATAAATAATTTTTTTTTTAATTGTACTAATATGTATTGACGATGTAAGTAAGCCTACTACTGTGCTACTACTAAATAAAACACTTTGACTTTGACTTGACTTCGTCGGAGTATAGTGTGTGGTATGTATGGTCCGGTGTGATATTATAAGGAATTAAAAGGATGAAATTGTAAAGCAGCCCTTCATTTACATCTAAATAACAAAATGTTTATAGGAATCGTTAAAATGCTTTCTGTATCATCTGCGTTGAACATAACTTGAATTGCCCTTTGATTGTTTATAGTCTAACTAAAGAATACATTTTCATTTTAATTACGCACTTTTGTCGCCACTAGGCGCCCGTCGTAAAGTTTTATAAACAATTTTGGAAATGTTTAAAGATGTTGGAATTAATTAATCTATATCTATCTATCTATACATATAATAAAATGGTAGATTTGCCGTATCTGCACATTAACTATTTTTGCAAAACAATAACTGGGGAACGGAAGGAATAATAGAACGTAAAAATAATTTTTTTGAAATTTTTGTCTGTTGGTTTGTGGGTTTGTCGGTTTGTTTGTTCGTTTGTGCGCGCATGACGCAAAAACCACTCGTTGGATTCAAAATCTAATTACTTAAAATTATGAAGCTTTATTCTGAGTAACATTTAGAGTTTATTTCATCAAAATCAACCCACAGAATCAAAAGATATTAATTTTTTAAGTTTAGTTAGAAAATATCTTATAGCACCACGCCGCGCCGCCACCGCGCGCAGCGCCGCCACCGCCGCGCCGCGACTCGCGCGGATCTTTTGTTTAGTGTTATGGAAAAGAAACACGGCTGTAGACTGGTGCGGGTGAAAAATTTCATGTTTGCAGTTTTTATCTGTTTTTATAATTTATATTACTTAATAAAAAAACACCTATTTTGTATAATATTTCGACCAATTTGTCGTCTTCACATAAAAATGTTCATATAATTAATAAGTCAACTAATGAATGATAGATGGCGCTGTTATCTGGTAATTAGATTTATGAGTTCTCTTATCCTTTCATTTAATTTTTAGGGTTCCGTATCCGATACAGGACCCTATTACTAAGCCTACGCCGTCTGTCTGTCTGTCCATCCGTCCGTCTATCTGTCTGTCCGAGGGCTGTATCCCTTGAACCGTAATAGGTAGCCCGTTGAAATTTTCACAGAATATGTGTTATTATGGCCGATATAACAGCAAATAATAAAAATAAGAAAAAGTAAAAAAATCCTGGAAATTCTACTTCTAATACCTATAGTTTACAGGGAAGCGTTATTGTAGATTATAAATTACCATTGGTTGCGGCTTCACTTATGTAGGTCGAATCAAGTCTATAACCTGCCCAATTAAAAACTAATCTAACGAACGGACAGACAGAGTTGCGTTTTATAAGAGGCTGCGAAAGATCAAGTCCACGCGGACATAGTCGCGGGCACAGCTAGTCTAATAATATTATGTTTTAATTCAGAAACAGCCTGAAAACCAGTGCTTTAATTAATACTCTCCCGGGGTCTGCAGTGAGATCGAGTTACTCCCCACATGGCCTGTTCTTACAATTGTAAAAAAAAATCGATCAAGCGCGAGTTTTACTCACGCACGGAGAGTTCCGTAGATCCGCTATACCATACCTGTCAAAAACCATATCCGTCTAATGCAATGCAAACAACCTATGGCGCCATCTATTACTTAGTAGCGTGAATCTACGTATTGATTATTAGCACGTTTCTTGTATGGGGACCCCCTTTTTTACTTTTTGTTTTTTTTATTCTATGACAATTTCAACCGCCTACCTACATATCATGGTTCAAAAGATACAGCCCTAAGACGGACGGACGGACGGACGGACAGACAGACAGACAGACAGACAGACGGTGTAGGCTTAGTAATAGGCTTCCTTATGAATACGGAACCCTAAAAAGGAACAATATATTTTGGTCTTCTTTCTTTGTGTTTATTTTTCTTCTACCTTCTTTAGTTCTTTAATACGGAGTTCAAGAAAATAATTTGATCATGAAAAATTATTACACAACGCTTTTTCTTGGGCAATCTTCATGGAATTTTAATATTTCTCCTTAATATTATGTTATGTTATGTTATGATAGAGTTTAATATATTTTTAGATGAAATGGAATTATACTTTATTTTATTGCACAATAAAAAGTTACGATTTGAAAATCTCTACATCATCATCATCAGCCTGTATGTCCACTGCTGGACATAGGCGTCTCCCAAGGCACGCCACCACACGCGGTCTTCCGCTCTTCTCATCCATCCACTCCCGGCTACCTTTTTTAGGTCATCAGTCCATCTAGCCGGCGGGTGTCCCACGCTACGATTGCTTGTACGTGGCCTCCATTCGAGCATCCGCCTACGCAATCGGTTGTCGGGTCTACGACCGATGTGCCCAACCCACTGCCACTTCAGCTTTTCTAATAAATTACAAAATAAACTTGTCTTAAGGCCGTGACAAACGCCAACGACCTTGAGCATTCGGGAATTCTACATAATGTACCATGCGACTGCTAATTTCGCTTCGCACGTTCAAGTCACATTTAGCGTAGTTTGTCGCTATCAGCCTAAAGAGTTGATGGTTCGGGGTTCGAATCCCACTTTCGTATGTTTTTTTTTTTTGCTTTTTTATTATTTTAATTATTAAAATGATTGTGGCTTATGTAACTGATGCGTGATTCTAATTTTTTATTTTTTATTATTTTACCTAAATAACATTTTATTGTAATTTCTTCCAAATTATTTTAGTTCATGTACTTACCACTTTTTATAAACCTCTAAATAGACTATCGATGAAAACTAAAATAAAAAAAGGTAGGTAGGTAATAGGTAGATAGGCATTTAGGTATGTATGGCAAATATCATAGCAACATAGGTACCGGCCGGCGCGCGCGGCGCGCGCGGCGGCAGCATGGCACGGTGCGGTGGGGTGCGGTGCGGTGCGGTAACTCAGTAGCAGCGTGCCACTCACGCATGCAAGCAAGCAATAACAAGCCGCTCCTCCGCGCCGCGCCGCCGCTCCTCCGCGCCGCGCCGCGCCGCCGCGTCGTCACCGCTCCGCGCCACCACAGTGCCGCCGCCGCCCCCGCTCCGCAGCGCGCCGCTGTTGCTAGGCTACTTTTATTTAGGCACGGTTCTATAGTCCTTGCATCTCAAGCGCAGACAGCGTTATACCACACCCGTGACACTAGTCACATTTTCTATGAAGCGGCCGAAAATGTGTACCTACTGCTCACGTACGCGGGCGCCTTTGCGTGTATTGGTGCGACCTCGATAACTTGGGTACAGGGTTGGCACTCTTTATGAGAAGTTTGTAGTGGACAATATTATAAATTATATTTAATGTAATTTAAAAGGAAACATTTTTAATTATGACTATCTATGTATATGTACCTCTTAACATTATTGGAGGGCAAGAAAAAAAGAAAAACATCAACTTATATGCACATGTTTTATTTTTACTCGCTAACTAAACGACAATTTTGCAGTGAAAGTTTCACTAAATTTTGGAAACTTTGCAATAGGTATTCCATTTTTATTATTTTTAAGCCGAATCGTATGTGAAGCTAAAGTGAAATTTTCAATGTATACTTGCCGCCATTTTGAACTTTTTAGTTACTGGACCGATTGCTTTCAAAATTGATATCTGGGTGTCTGTGTAGGCTCTGAATACGAATCTGTAATCAAAATTAAAAAAAAGTGGCCGCCATTTTGAACTTTTTAGTTACTGGACCGATTGCTTTCAAAATTGATATCTGGGTGTCTGTGTAGGCTCTGAATACGAATCTGTAATCAAAATAAAAAAAAGTGGCCGCCATTTTGAACTTTTCAGTTACTGGACCGATTGATTTCAAAATTGATATCTGGGTGTCTGTGTAGGCTCTGAATACGAATCTGTAATCAAAATAAAAAAAAAGTGGCCGCCATTTTGAACTTTTCAGTTACTGGACCGATTGCTTTCAAAATTGATATCTGGGTGGCTGTGTAGGCTCTGAATACGAATCTGTAATCAAAATAAAAAAAAGTGGCCGCCATTTTGAACTTTTTAGTTACTGGACCGATTGCTTTCAAAATTGATATCTGGGTGTCTGTGTAGGCTCTGAATACGAATCTGTAATCAAAATAAAAAAAGTGGCCGCCATTTTAAACTTTTCAGTTACTGGACCGATTGCTTTCAAAATCGATATCTGGGTGTCTGTGTGGGCTCGGAATACGAATCTGTAGTCAAAATTAAAAAAAAGTGGCCGCCATTTTGAACTTTTTAGTTACTGGACCGATTGATTTCAAAATTGATATCTGGGTGTCTGTGTAGGCTCTGAATACGAATCTGTAGTCAAAATTTAAAAAAAGTGGCCGCCATTTAGAACTTTTCAGTTACTGGACCAATTGCTTTCAAAATCGATGTCTGGGTGTCTGTGTGTGCTCTGAATACGAATCTGTAGTCAAAATTAAGTGGCCGCCATTTTAAACTTTTTAGTTACTGGACCGATTGATTTCAAAATTGATATCTGGGTGTCTGTGTAGGCTCTGAATACGAATCTGTAGTCAAAATTTAAAAAAAGTGGCCGCCATTTTGAACTTTTCAGTTACTGGACCAATTGCTTTCAAAATCGATGTCTGGGTGTCTGTGTATGCTCTGAATACGAATCTGTAGTCAAAATTAAGTGGCCGCCATTTTAAACTTTTTAGTTACTGGACCGATTGCTTTCAAAATAGATATCTGCGTGTCTGTGTGGGCTCTAAATATGAATCTGTAGTCAAAACTAAAAAGTGCAAGATGGCGGCAACTATTTTTAAATTTTGAAAACGGATTCGTATTCAGAGCCCATACAGATACCCAGATATCAATTTTGAAAGCAATCGGTCCAGTAACTAAAAAGTTCAAAATGGCGGCCACTTTTTTTTAATGTTCACTACAGATTCGTATTCAGAGCCCACGCAGACACCCAGATATCGATTTTGAAAGCAATCGGTCCAGTAACTAAAAAGTTCAAAATGGAGGCCGTTTTTTTTTTATTTTGACAACGGATTCGTATTCAGAGCCCACACAGACACCCAGATATTGATTTTGAAAGCAATCGGTCGAATAACTAAAAAGGTCAAAATGGCGGCAACTTTTTTTAAATATTCACTACATATTTGTATTCAGAGTCCACACAAACACCCAGATATCGATTTTGAAATCAATCGGTCCAGTAATTAAAAAGTTCAAAATGGCGGCAACTTTTTTTAAATGTTCACTACAGATTCGTATTCAGAGCCCACACAGACACCCAGATATCGATTTTGAAAGCAATCGGTCCAGTAACTAAAAAGTTCAAAATGGCGGCCACTTTTTTTAAATTTTGACAACGGATTCGTATTCAGAGTCCACACAGACACCCAGATATCGACTTTGAAAGCAATCGGTCCAGTAACTAAAAAGTTCAAAATGGCGGCCACTTTTTTTAAATTTTGACAACGGATTCGTATTCAGAGCCCACACAGACACCCAGATATTGATTTTGAAAGCAATCGGTCGAATAACTAAAAAGGTCAAAATGGCGGCAACTTTTTTTAAATATTCACTACATATTTGTATTCAGAGTCCACACAAACACCCAGATATCGATTTTGAAATCAATCGGTCCAGTAATTAAAAAGTTCAAAATGGCGGCAACTTTTTTTAAATGTTCACTACAGATTCGTATTCAGAGCCCACACAGACACCCAGATATCGATTTTGAAAGCAATCGGTCCAGTAACTAAGAAGTTCAAAATGGCGGCCGCTTTTTTTTAATTTTGACAACGGATTCGTATTCAGAGTCCACACAGACACCCAGATATCGACTTTGAAAGCAATCGGTCCAGTAACTAAAAAGTTCAAAATGGCGGCCACTTTTTTAAATTTTGACAACGGATTCGTATTCAGAGTCCACACAGACACCCAGATATCGACTTTGAAAGCAATCGGTCCAGTAACTAAAAAGTTCAAAATGGCGGCCACTTTTTTTAAATTTTGACAACGGATTCGTATTCAGAGTCCACACAGACACCCAGATATCGACTTTGAAAGCAATCGGTCCAGTAACTAAAAAGTTCAAAATGGCGGCCACTTTTTTAAATTTTGACAACGGATTCGTATTCAGAGTCCACACAGACACCCAGATATCGACTTTGAAAGCAATCGGTCCAGTAACTAAAAAGTTCAAAATGGCGGCCACTTTTTTTAAATTTTGACAACGGATTCGTATTCAGAGTCCACACAGACACCCAGATATCGACTTTGAAAGCAATCGGTCCAGTAACTAAAAAGTTCAAAATGGCGGCCACTTTTTTAAATTTTGACAACGGATTCGTATTCAGAGTCCACACAGACACCCAGATATCGACTTTGAAAGCAATCGGTCCAGTAACTAAAAAGTTCAAAATGGCGGCCACTTTTTTTAAATTTTGACAACGGATTCGTATTCAGAGCCCACACAGACACCCAGATATCGACTTTGAAAGCAATCGGTCCAGTAACTAAAAAGTTCAAAATGGCGGCCACTTTTTTTAAATTTTGACAACGGATTCGTATTCAGAGCCCACACAGACACCCAGATATCGACTTTGAAAGCAATCGGTCCAGTAACTAAAAAGTTCAAAATGGCGGCCACTTTTTTTAAATGTTCATATGATTAAGATTCGCTCCGGTGAAGGAAAACACCGTGAGGAAACCTGTGCACAGCAGTACATATAAAATTGTTGTGGACACCGCTTCCAATCCAGCTTGTCACGTGGAAATGTATAACAATTCCCTTCCATGTTCATGGGTAAGGCTTGCGCTCAGTAGTAGGACATTAAAATTGACTCAAGAAGAAGAATAAGAAACCAAATTGATATCTGATTTGTGTAACATAAATTTCATTATTTCACATAAGAATGAAAATTTCACAGTAATTTTGCAGAAAGTGCAAAATTTCACTGCAAAATTTCAAGTGAAATTTTTGTGCAAAATTGCGCCTTGCATCTCTAAGTAAGTGCGAACAAGGAGGTTTGAAGTCCACCGCGTGCGCGGGCGCGGCCGGCCCGATCGTTGTTCTGTGCTGTGAGTGCGAAAGAACCGCGCGCGTACGTGTAAGTAGCTACTACTCCCTCTCGAAGGTGCGCTCGCGGGCTGCGGGGCGCGGGGGGAAGCAAACTCGCTTCGAGGCGGAGCGTCGCTTCTATACGCCAGTATTATAAGTATTCTATGGTTATACCACAGTACCTATTAGTTATTCTGTGGTTATACCAACGAAAGCCATGCATATAACGCCCCGTCAAGTTACGTACCGGAGCGTATACTGATAGATACCACAGAAGAGAGATATTACTGATACGGTCGTACTGTATACTGGTACGGAAAATGACACGGTGGCAACATCACCTACAATACAACATCCGAGATGTCAGCTCGTAACAACTGGTGAAGTAGGTGCTATGTCAGTGCTTTTCTTCGGTCGTACCGGCTTCACTGAACTGGACGGAAAAAAAGAAGGGAGTCATATCCCGAAATAGTTTGTATTTTCCGTCCAGTTTAGTGTAGCCGGCACGACCAAAGGGAAGCACTGACATGGCACCTAAGTTCACCCGGTGTTATGGGCTGACATCACGGATGTTATAGGTGATATAGCAAACTGTGTCAGTTTACATAAAAAAATCCCTCAGTCGCCTTTTACGACATGCACGGGGAGAGATGCAGTGGGGCTATTATTTTAAATTACCATCCCACACGGTACAAATATACCTAACCACCTATCTTTTTTCCATTCGATCCAAACACAGAAGACAGAAATGACGACCGACACGCGGGCGCAGCAGGGCAGGAGCGAGCAAGCGAGCCCGGAACTAAAATTGTATCTAGTATTGAAGTGCCTGCTAAATTGACAAAGGCAAAAATTTTACCCTTCCGACTGAAGAATTACGTCAATAATTTCATGTAGGCGTTTTTTGTTTTTTATTTTTATCTCCTTTCGTGGATAAAATAATAAAAAAAATTGAATAGAGTTTTCTCAGAGCTTTGTGACCTTTGAATCGGTGGTATTGTAAAATTGTAATAATACACACATACTCAGATTTTCAAAAATTCATGCTTTTTTTATATATTTTTAATTTTATGTTTATTACTTACTTTTACTCATTATTAAAAAAACCAGCAATGCACTTTGTTGGTAAGGAACCAAAATATAGGTTGGTATTTTTTTAATTTTCTGAATGTGTGTCAATTGGTCAGTTTTGGACCTTCTTTGTCGCACTTTTTGCATGTTTTGCGTATTTGGCGTTTGTCACCGCCTTAAATAAACAGTTGAAGGGCGGATGGCGTGAGTTTTTAACCGACTTCAAAAAAGGAGGAGGTTCTATGTTCGGCTGTATGTATTTTTTTTTATGTATGTTCAGCAATATCCTCTCCAATTGTGAACCGATTTTGATGATTCTTTTTGTGTTCGGTTCAGTCTAGCTCCAAGGTGGTCCCATTTTTTTTTTTGGTCAAGATCGGATTGGAAAGCGAGGCGGAATCGCGAGGCCGAAGGCCGAGCGATTCCGCCGAGTACATTAATAGCAAATAAAAATTACTAAAAAAACTGTGAAATAAAAAACTATTTAAAAAAATATAAAAACCGCCTTCAAAAATGTATGAAATAAAAAAATTAAAATCGAACCCTAGAGTTGAAGGCGGTGGTGCTAAAGCAAGCAAAAATAACCGACCGCCTTCAACTCTAGGGTTCGATTTTTATTTTTTTATTTCATACATTTTTGAAGGCGGTTTTTACTCACGTTTTACACTTGTGTGCTGGCTTCCCAAAAAATATACTATAGTATAATTACATTTTTATCGGAGTAAACTCACGAAGAGAAGTCGCTTTAAATGTACTTATTATATTTTTTATTTATTTTTTCACAAAAATGAACCTCAACTGTATTGTGAAAAGGTATAAAATTGAAAAAAATATACTAAAGCAAGAAGTCACATAATATTTCAACCTTGAGTCGTAGTACGTTGAGTTAATTTTGTAATCGATATTCAATTCATCACTTAACAGAGAGAGAGAGAGGGAGAGAGAGAGAGGGAGGGAGGGAGATAAAATGAAAACAATTGGAAGCGGAAGTGGAATTAACGACCGGAAGCGATTATAGAAGATTGTTGCATAATCGAATTACAGGGGTCGCCTCCAGGCGGAAATACAAATTGCGACAGAGCTCAGCGGGGTTGTTCTTCAAATCCGTCCCAATTTCGTGTCCCGATCCCGACCACCGACAGTTTAGGTCAAATTCGGTTTACGTTCAGCTTTGAATCAGTACCCTAATCACGAGATTTAACCTACTACGCTACGCTACGCTACGCTACGCTACGCTACGCTACGCCGTGTTCTCCGCATCATTTTGTATGGAGAAACGAAGTTCGCAAATCTATCACTAGAGGCGCTGCTCCGTTTCTCCATTCAAAATGATGCGGAGAACACGGCGTAGCGTAGTAGGTTAAATCTCTCGATTAGGGTACAGGACCGCAAATATAACACCAACACCTGCTACCGTGTCAGCATCTCTCGCCGTGCATGTAGTAAAAGGCGACTAAGGGATAAAGACACGATGCCGTGCTAAAGGGCGACAGGGTAGCCACCTCTCACCTTGACACGGTCCTTCTACCGAGTCATGCAGCAGGTGGGTCTTCGTGCCTTACTTGCTGCTTGATCGATTTAATCTTATTCGAATACTTTGCGAAACGTGGTGGTCGGGGTTGTGCTGTAATTTACCAGAGTTCTTGCAGCACAACACCGATTACTCTGCTTACCCCGATTGTCGGGATTCAGCGTGTGTGATATGTATATGTAGATATTATGTACCTGCTACTTCACTGTTCGTAATCAGACTTTTAAAACGACCTTGTCCTTTTTATTTTTATTTGTTAGTACTTTGAGGGCTTTTAGTTACTTTTTGGTTTAAATTTTTGAAGTGAAAACTTGTTTAGCGGCGCTTGGCACTTTTTTTAGATGGGTAAAAAATGTTAAACTCGCGTCAGAACTCGCGTCAGATCCGTAGCTTGATCGAAAAAGCGTAAGATTCGAAACTTCTTCTTTACTCTTGTCTTAACAACCCCTCTGCTCTCGAGTATCTATCTTCCCGTTTTCAGAACCTATCTTCTCACGGTTTCCCACTTCGGTCTAGTCATTACAATATATTTTTAGCTATCTCCTCTCATAAAACTGGTTTTTATACCAACTCATTTTCTGTTCACGCAGCTCGACTGTGGAATTCACTACCACACTTTATCCGACATTGTAAATCGCTTCCCTTATTCAAAAAACACCTAAAACTGTATTACCTCCGTCAATGTGAAGTAAAAACCTAAAAAATAAAAAACAACTTTTGTTTCATACTTACCTGGATGGACAAGTATGTATGTATGTATATTTATTTGTATATAATATTCTATATATTTAGTAATTTATATGTATTAAACATGTATGGCTTATATTTTTGCCTATTATTACCCATTATTGCCTATTGTTTAACAGTCTGGGGAGGTGCAGCCAAAACCAAAGATTCAATATTTTCCTAAGTAACCACCTATATAACAAAGCTATAAAATGCTGTAATTTTCAAGAGAAAACTGGCAAAAGTCGCAAACGGGAAATTCTCTCATGGCTGAAAACACTAGATTACGAAGCTACTGAAGACTTACTTGCTGTTTTGTCTTAACAAAACCGCATAACATTAAATGGATAGCTAATTAAAATAATTCAATTAATTTATATATTTAACAAAATTAACTAATGCTTAACAAACGACTAAAACACATCACACAAAGAAAATCTAATAGAAAAAAAAACTAACAACTAAAGAACTAACTTTCCTATTACTAAAAACTAAGAACATCATAATGTCTATACTCTATCCCAGTGATTCGCAAACTGGGTGCCGCGGCACCCCGGGGTGCCGCGAACCTACGCCAGGGGTGCCGCGAAAAAGTGGACATTATTTGACCGAGCGAACGCGAAGCGCGAGCGAAGCGTCTCCGTTTCAGCTTGGGCAAAAATGCGTACGTATGTCTGGATGTCCGGCTGTTTCTCAAAAAGTTATTGGTAATTTTTCAAAATCGCTGAGCCATGGGGGTCGAGGTGCGCCGGTGAACATTTATTCAGTTTTAAGCTATGCAAAAACAGACTCGCGAGGTCTACAGCTCACAGAGCCACTCAGTAGTAGTAAATAATTAAATTCAAAATAAGTATAAAAGTAATGTACCTACCTACATACTTAATCGAAATAATAATGAAACATTTACATTTCGATGCGTAACTTTTACGCATCGCAAAATTGTGTTTTTTATTCCTTTCGAAAATATTACTTGATTTACATATTTGCATGCTTAGTTTATCACAGTTCAGATATGATGCCTATGAAAGACACCAACCGAATATTGAAGCGGTGTGCCGCACAATTTCTTGAACGGGTTAAGGGCGCCGTCAGCTAAAAAAGTTTGAGAACCACTGCTCTATCCCATTTTAATCTTAATTTTATATGAAACTTATTTTATTAAACTCAATAAGAGCGCCATCATGTAATTAATATGTAAGTGTTATTCTATAAAACAAGTCTTCCTGCAAGACAGAGTTTCTCTAGGGCAGGAGCCATGATTGTAAAATAGGCTTAAAATTTTTTCTAAATAAAATAATTTTCATTTTCAATTTTCATTTTCATTTCATTTTACTAGCATGTACTTATATGTATTGTTAATATATGTATCTTAGCGCATGTAATAGCAGTAGTTGTAAATGTAAATGCTGTAGTGTTTTCTAATAATAAGTAAATAAATAAATAAATAAATAATAAGCATTCTTATTATTATTTTATCTTCAATTGTCACGCTCAACTCTTTTGCTACTACCTACTTACATTCCACTATATTATCGAATCTCAAACATCCAAAGGTTGACTGTAAGAAATCTCTGTAAGGGATAAGGCCGCCTTTGCACCTTATGTAAATTTTTCAATGTATTTGTTACTGTTTAATGTTTACTGGAGCAATAAAGAATTTTCTATCTATCTATCTATCTTCTTTAGCGGCGCTTGGCACTTTTTTAGATGGGTAAAAAATGTTAAACTCGCGTCAGATCCGTAGCCTGATCGAAAAAGCGTAAGATTCGTTGAAATTATGGATGAAAGTAGATTTTTCTGAGAAATAAACTTTTTGATGTAAAATAATTATAATAGTTCTGTAGTGTTAAATTTTTTATGTAATATAAATTGTCATGTTTGTCTACGACAGCGCAATAAATGAATATTATATTTTACCACATAAATGATAGTACTTTTATACTGATAAATATTAAAAAGCAAAAAATAATTTCCGTTTACTTACTTAAAGGAGTCGGGAGACCGCTAAGTAAATTCCCGCGCAGCTCTGAGTTTTATATTTTATTTACTTAGCGGTCCCCCGACTCCTTTAAGTAAGTAAACGGAAATTATTTTTTGCTTTTTAAGGGTCGGGGGTTTTTTAAATTTGTAATTTAACTTTTATTTCAAGCTTTTTAAAAGAAACCGCATGAAAATCGGTCCACTTTTTAAGATAATAATTTTTTTTATTACTTAATTACTTGATTACTTGATTACAAACATAGCTAAGAACCATCCCGATTAAACAAGCTTCCTAATAAAAAAAACCGCATCCAAATCGGTCCATCCGTTTGGGAGCTACGATGCCACAGACAGACACACACACACACACACACACACACACACACACGTCAAACTTATAATAACACCCCTCCGTTTTTTGCGTCGGGGGTTAAAAACAATTCGTGCGAAATTATTCCCTAACCATTCCAAAATATTCAATAATGCACAACGTTGATGTTTAAGTTTTCACTTCTGCCGGCACTCCCGGAGTGCAACCCGTCCGTTTTTTTTTTTATATCAGCCCCATAGTACTCATCTTCTCTATCACTTAGGGCCCAAAGTTCCTAAGAGAACGCTCAACAAAATTCAACACAATTACTAAATCTCTCTCACTAGATTAAATAGATTAAAATCTCTTAATTAACCGACTTCAAAAAAGGAGGAGGTTCTATGTTCGGCTGTAGGTTTTTTTTTTTTATGGAACCTGACACGGTTGGCTACATCACCTACAACATCCGCGATGTCAGCCCATAACACAGGGTGAACTAGGTGCCATGTCAGTGCTTCCCTTCATTTCATGTCGGCTACACTAAACTGGACGGAAAACACGAACTATTTACATAGCCGTTTCGACCGACGTTTCGTTCAGTGCGGTGGTATCAACCCGGCCGGGATAAACCCTACCACCTAGTAAGGTAAGAAGGGAATGGACCTACAGTTTAACGTGGAATCCGAACCACGGTCAGCCTCCAACGGTCGAGCGGTCACCCATCCAATCACTGACCGCGCTCAGCGTTGCTTAATAACAGTTTTATGTATGTTCAGCAATATCTTCCCCAATTGTGAACCGATTTCGATGATTCTTTTTGTGTTCGGTTTGTCAAGTTTTGTCAAGATCGGATTGGAAAGCGAGGCGGAATCGCTCGGCCGAAGGCCGAGCGATTCCGCCGAGTGCATTAATAGCAAATAAAAAAATGACTAAAAAACTATTTAAAAAAATATAAAAACCGCCTTCAAAAATGTATAAAATAAAAAAATTAAAATCGAACCCTAGAGTTGAAGGCGGTGGTGCTAAAGCAAGCAAAAATAACCGACCGCCTTCAACTCTAGGGTTCGATTTTTATTTTTTTATTTCATACATTTTTGAAGGCGGTTTTTATATTTTTTTAAATAGTTTTTTAGTTAATCATGAATGTGATGTGCTAGGACCGTCGCATATGAAAATGTCGGTCTATCTACCCCATTTGGAAACAAGTGTGACATTATACACGGTGTTGCAGTTGCCCCCGTAATATTTTTAACTGACATAAGGGGGTTATTCTATGTATATGTGAAACTAAACAACTTCTGTGGCGAAAATATTTTTTTTAAACGAAAAAAATATTTTTTTTCCATACAAATTTTAAATACCTATTCTCAAAATGTATGGAGAAAAAAAAAAATTTTTCGTCAAATTAAAAGTCGTAGAATAAAAGTTGTTCCATTTCACCTACAGAATCACCCCCTTTCGGGTTTGACGGTTGGGGTTGCAACACCGTGTATACGTATGAATGTCATACATCGATGAATACAACCATTAATAAAAATTAACTATGTAAATAGTTCGTGTTTTCCGTCCAGTTCAGTGTAGCCGACATGAAATGAAGGAAAACACTGGCAGGCATGGCACCTAGCTAACCCGGTGTTATGGGCTGTCATCACGGATGTTGTAGGTGATTTAACCAACCGTGTCAGTTTCCATAAAAAAAAACTAGATAATGGAAATTGCAGCCGACTGGGTTTGTACAACCGTATTGCATGTAAGATGGCCGCATAGCAACTTCGGCTGTGCTCTCCTCTAGATCAGTATATAGGCCAATCCAAATCGAAGTCTTCGGTTTGACACCAGAACCAGAGTCCTTCTCTGAGGTGATATTGGCTGGTCGGTGCACACACTACTAGTAGTGCTACTTTATTTTAAATGTAGTGATGAAGCCAGGTTCGTAAATAACCGGAACATAAAACTTTTTGTCATTTCAATATATATATATTTTTTTTTTTATGGAACCTGACACGGTTGGCTACATCACCTACAACATCCGTTATGTCAGCCCATAACACAGGGTGAACTAGGTGCCATGTCAGTGCTTCCCTTCATTTCATGTCGACTACACTAAACTGGACGGAAAACACGAACTATTTACACAGCCGTTTCGACCGACGTTTCGTTCAGTGCGGTGGTACCAACCCGGCCGGGATAAACCCTACCACCTAGTAAGGTAAGAAGGGAAGGGACCTACAGTTTAACGTGGAATCCGAACCACGGTCAGCCTCCAACGGTCGAACGGTCACCCATCCAATCACTGACCGCGCTCAGCGTTGCTTAATAACAGTTGACTAACCAACCGCGCCTCTGAGCTACCGAGGCTGACGAATTTTCTTATCCCTTAGTCTACTTTTACGACATGCGACGGGGAGAGATGCAGTGGGGCTATTCTTTTTAAGTACCGACCCCACACGGTACAATATCTATGTATATGAATATTTTTTTATGTTTTTTAACGCAGTGCATCTTCGCTCTTCACAAAAAAATTACACATTTTTACGGTATCTGTATATATATAAATATCTGTTCGCTGGGTACACAATCGGAGTAATAACACCGAGTAATATAGTCAACAGACTTAAATTTAAAATCAAATGTGCACTGAAATAAAGAGAGAATCTGAACAATAATCCGTAAAATCGGTTAATTATTAACAATACAAATTTGCGTAAAATATTAACAGCCGCCGTGACAGTATTCACGACAGGGCTAGGAAAGCCTATCAACACGGGCGCGGTAAAAGATGAAAGAAGGTAGGAATACGCGAACATAAAATTGCTTCGCTGAGCTTGAAATTAACAAGATTTCGATACGTACGAGTACAATTGTATACACATACACAAGCCCCGTTACGTTGTTTCCCGAATTATCCTCCATTTATTTACACCCGACTACTCGAAAACTCGGTAACTGTAAAAGATAATAAATTTCGGCGGTAATCTTAAGAGGCAGAAGTCGAGTTGAATTTACAACCAAAGTGAATTAAAATAATTGAGATATAGATGACATTTCTATTTTGGATTCCCCTCAACTTACAGCCATTGACCTCAGTTATTTCTATGCCTAAAGCAGTTGAAGCTTGTACCGCCGCATTATGTGACCGAAGTAATCTAGCTTTCTCTATTTCGTTTTTTATTAATTTTTTATTAATAAAGTATTAACAACAGGTTTCACAAAATTCTTAGTAAATCAAATACAGGTAAACGGATATACAATTCTAACGTGTGCCCCTATTACAGTTGAGAACCACATAAGAAACGAGTGAAGAGAGAAAGAAGAATTCAGTAACGAAAAAATTCAAAATAATAAACACAAACAAAACAATAAAGGGAAGGTAGTGGTGAAGTAGTTAATAGAGAAGTAATAAAGTAAGTAGTAGTTAGTAGAGTAGTAGTCGATTATACAAATGGTTCCTGAGTAAATTCAAATAAAAGAAAACACGATATACATTAAAAGAGGCGTGAAACTGGAGACCGATTCCGACAATAGTTGCAATATTTAAGTAAGTAAAGTAAGTAAACATTTTGTTCTAGTTTATGGTAATTTGAATGTTCGGTGATTTTTTGGTTCTTTATGGTTTTGTATTAATTTAGGTAATCATGAATGTGTTGTCCTAGGGCCGTCGCATATGAAAATGTCAGTCTTTGTCTGCCCCATTGGGAAACAAGCGTGACATTATATACGTATGAATGCTATACATTGTATGTATGTACTGTGTGGGGTCGGTACTTAAAAAGAATAGCCCCACTGCATCTCTCCCCGTCGCATGTCGTAAAAGTCGACTAAGGGATAAGAAAATTCGTCAGCCTCGGTAGCTCAGTGGCGCGGTTGGTTAGTCAACTGTTATTAAGCAACGCTGAGCGCGGTCAGTGATTGGATGGGTGACCGCTCGACCGTTGGAGGCTGACCGTGGTTCGGATTCCACGTTAAACTGTAGGTCCCTTCCCTTCTTACCTTACTAGGTGGTAGGGTTTATCCCGGCCGGGTTGGTACCACCGCACTGAACGAAACGTCGGTCGAAACGGCTATGTAAATAGTTCGTGTTTTCCGTCCAGTTTAGTGTAGCCGACATGAAATGAACGGAAGCACTGACATGGCACCTAGTTCACCCTGTGTTATGGGCTGACATCACGGATGTTGTAGGTGATGTAGCCAACCGTGTCAGGTTCCATAAAAAAAAAAAAAAAAAAAAAAAACATTATTGAATACAACAACCATGAATAAAAAAAAGAAAATTTTCAGTATTATTAAAACTTTCATATTTCCATCGATACATTTTTGTGTCGTTTCTATTAAGGCGAATCCTGTCTAAGGCAAGGTGTGTTAAGCGAAAGAGTTTTCGCAAGAACACCGCAACACCGGCCTAATTAGACGTTGTCCCTTAGGCGAACGAGAAATTTCCTTTGAAGTCGCACTCCAACAGCGACTATTGAGCGATGACAGAAGTAAAAGTTGTCAAGAACAGAACTCCAGAGCACGATAGGGAATTACATCTTGAATTTCGCCTCCTAGTGTTCGGAGGAAAGCGAGAAAGTTAATGTTAAAATATTAATACAAAACCTTCTCTAGAAAGGATCCTTGGAAATTTTACAGAAAAAGCTTTACAAATCTATACAAAATACACTACAATGCCATGTTAAACAGCGGTATGAACATGAATGGAGATATTTTCAACACGCGACTGGATATTTTGTTTAATTTTGAATTATTATGACTAAAACATGTTAATAAAAAAGTTAATAACGTCGAGGATTAAATTAAAATGAACAACAAAAACAAATTAAAACTCGTATTGCTATTAACACACGTACATCCCAATAAAAAAGCGAAGTTTTTACGGGCGACCGGCGGCAGCCGGCTGTTTAACGTACGCCAATATATGAATATCCTTTATAACTCGAGAACCACTTCATATATTTACATACGGTTTCACTGTTACATTCTGTCACTTCTCAAGATGGTTTTAGGCTATAAATCATAAGCTAGGTCATCGCCGGCCTAAGCTGTGAGCAAAAATCACGCGAAACAAAGCCACGAGTAAAAGCTAGTTCATATAAAAAAAGCCCCAGTTGCACTCCGGGAGTGCCGGCAGAAGTGAAAACTTTTTGCATTTCCGAAAATAATTATTAGGTGGTTATAAAAAAAACTAAACACCCTAAAAAAAATTAAACACCGTAACATTGCTTATTGCTTAAAAAGGAAAACAAAAAAAAAAAAAACAAAACAAAATTTGAGGGATTCGAACCCATGGTCAAAAAATAAAAATCCTACACTCTTAACATTGAGCCACGAAATCACATAAACGACCAAACGAATATCGGATTCCCTTGATTCGCTTTCGGCTTTACTGTCACTGAGAGACGAACAGAATTGATCCCGAGCCACTCGTAACTTAACCCTTAATGCAATGACTTAAGGTTACATTTTAAATAATTAAATAAATCTGTCGCTTTTTCGATGATGCTACAGATCTGACGCGAGTTTAACATTGTTTACCCATCTAAAAAGTGCCAAGCGCCGCTAAAGAAGTTTTCACTTCAATAATAAATGAGGCACGACATTTTTTTACAAGAACAAAACATTTGCAGAAGTACTAGAAATACTCGTATATTGTTGCTAGTCTTACATACATTTAAAACGCTAACAGCTGATTTTAAGTCTAGCCTACTCACGAAAAGTTAACAAATCATGTAAAAAAAACTGATATACAAACAGAAAAGTAGGTAACAACAATAATAAAAATCTAAAACACAATCTGAAAATACTCGTCAGAATTAATAAGGTGTCTAAAATCGAAATCGGTGGCTATGGCTATGGCTATGTATGGTGGATATGCTACTCGATAGAGAACTGTCGATTAGCCGGCGAGTGACGTATGCGTGGGCATAAGCGTCTTGATCTATGCATAGAGATATCAAACAAACAGGGGAAGGGGGAGGAAATAGCGGAGTCGCGCTGCGGAGGCGGCGGCGAGCGGTCGCGTCGCGCGCGCGGATCAATCATCTCATGTTTGACTTGCGAGTCTTTGTACTCTGTTTTATGGAGGCGGGATCGTAACTCGATATCTCTCAAACTTATAGAGAAAGCCGACAGAGCGTATTGACTTAGCCAACTTTCCACTTTCCGAGTTGTTCGGAAGCAAATCGCTCGTTTGAGCCGAATGAAACTGTTTGTGTGATCTGTTTGCGATCTACTTTCTTTTAGGCGATTTATTTCTTGATAGTGATTGATCGGGGTTCAAATTGATTTTAAAAGGTAGGACTGTGCCCATTCAAATGTCCTTTACGTAAGATCAGCACCGACGGCGATAGACAGGCGCGATAATGATAGTGAAGTGAAGAGGCGAATACATATTCACATAGGTACCTATAGGAAGTTACATTATGTACTCGCTATTCTGGTTACTTCCACATTGTTCACCTGGGTGATATCAGTCAGTCAGTCAGTCAGCGTGTAAGCGTCCACTGCTGGACATACTCCGCCCCGGCCTTCAGCGATATGGAACCACTGCTTGCCGCCGACGTACTTGATGTCGTCGTCCCACCTGGCGGGTGGTATTCCCACACTCCGTTTTCCTGTCCACGGCCGCCAGGGTAGGACACGGTTACTCCAACGGTCATCGTCCCTTTGGCTAACGTGCCCAGCCCACTGCCACTTGAGCTGACATCAACCTGAGTGGTAATGTTTTTTTTTTTATGATAACTATTATGGGTGGGTGGCGAAATCACGCTCAGTGAGACAGAGACCAGCAGATTTGCTGACTATAGAAGCACTATCCAGCTTATTAATACGACTTTTGAATACTCCCAGGTTGATAGTATCGGGAAACACACTCGCCGGTAGACAATTCCTCATCCTAGCGGTGCAACAGAAAAACTATTTTTCGAGAAACGATCGTTACAATTAGTTCACTAGTTGATATCCTCGTGGCGATTTGAGGACGCATAATAATTAATTACATTTATATATTTTGTTCGTTTGTTCAATAGAAAATCAGATGAGGACGGAGGCTGACCGTGGTTCGGTTACCACTTAAAACTGTAGGCCCCTTCCCTTCTTACTTTACTAGGTGGTAGGGTTTATCTCTTCCGGGTTGGTACCACCGCACTGAATGAAATGTCGATCGAAACGGCTATGTAAATAGTTCGTGTTTTCCGTCCAGTTCAGTGTAACCGGCACGACCGAAGGGGAGCAATGACATGGCACCTAGTTCATCCGGTGTTATAGGCTGACATCACGGATTTTGTAGGTGATGTAGACATGCGTGTCAGTTTCCATAAAAAATAATTAAGAAAACTATTATGGGTGTTTGTGCCGAGGTACCAGAGGTACCCAAAAGCGGCCAAATTCACCTCACCTCGCGAAATCACGCTCAGTGAGACAGAGACCAGCAGATTTGCTGACTATAGAAGCGCTATCTAGTTTATTAATACGAGTTTTGAATACTCCCAGGTTGATAGTATCGGGAAACACACTCGCCGGTAGACATTTCCACATCCTAGCGGTGCGACAGAGGAACTATTTTTCAAGAAACTATCGTTACAATTAGTTTACTAGTGGATATCCTCGTGGTGATTTGAGGACGCATAATAATTAATTACATTTTTGTAATATTATGGAAGAGGCGACAGAGGTGTGTCAGGATCGTGGCGCGTGGAGATCCGTTGTCTCTGCTCACCCCACCGGGAAACAGGCGTGCCGCTATTTATGCATGTATATGTATTGTTCGTTCAGGTGAATAGAAAATCATATGAACGGGGGATACTAGTTAGCTTTTCAACCGACTTCAAAAGGAGGAGGTTCTCAATTCGACTGTATGTTTTCCCGTCAATTGTGGGCCGATTTTGAAAATTCTTTTTTTATTTGGTTGGTCATATTTCAGAGGTGGTCCTCTTTATTATTTATTGATAGACGGACCTTTTTTTATATCGATTCATTCAAGATATTTTCTCTGTCATTGACAGAGAAAATTTCAAAATATTATTTAATGCTTTTTAGTTCTATTTTTTTTTTCAGTCGGTTTTATGTTTTTTTAAACCGTTTTGGCTTTAACCATCCACGTGAACAAAGTAGATAAACCGGGTCTTCTTCTTCACTTTTCTACATGCAGCAGGTACACCAATTTAAGAACCGACTTTACCACACTTGTTCACACATAATCTCCTAGATAAGCGTGGTTAAAGGATCAAACACTCTCAAACGTTGTTAAGCAGCATGCTAATGGTTTCAAATTTACCTTTCCGGTTTCATTTGCGATGAACCACAATTCTACCTGAGTGTGTTTCCAAGGTACATATTTGCATTTCACCGAAGTGTGCTGTTGGAATTGGGCGTAGGTACACGTATTATGGAAATGATGCGGTGTCGCCGCTGGCAAAACCTCGCGATAATTTATAGCTACAATGTAGAGTATTGTGGTTCTTTGTACTAAGATGCGAATAAGGAAAATTGGTTTTTAGGTTTCCGTACTCCGTACGGAAGCCTATTACTAAGCCTACTACGTCTGTATGTCTGTCTGTCCGTGCGTCGGTTCGCCCTACAGCTTTGGAACAACAATCGCTAGCCAGTTGAAATTTTCACAGAACATGTATTATTTTGGCGGATATAACAACAAATAATACAAAATTTAAGAAACGTGTTTTTTTCAGCGAATTTTTATTTTTTTTGCGGAACCCTCGTTTCGCTTGTCCGACTCGCACTTGGCCGGGGTTTTTTTTTTTTTTTTTTTCAACTTTGGAAGTCCGAAGTTCGAATACAACTGGCGTGCATCAATGAGTTTTTTCTGATTTGAAAAAAATATATGTGCCTAGCCTACCGTTCACCCAGTGCTCCGCGGGTCGGATTCCATGCAAAAATGTAGGTCCACCGGTTGGACTGGAGGAAATGCCTTTGGGCATTAATAAACCCGCCCTTGTGTGTTTTATTAAGTGGCATAAAGTGTATAATTATTATTATCTTTTCGTTAACTCAAAAATATACCTACGAAAATGTATTTGGAACGAATACGTCACGGCTGCAATTCAAATTTATTATCTTTAGGTAACAAGGTTACACTTGGGTTCGTCAACACACAATAGTGATAGGTATAATAACAATATAAAATAAGATGGGTAATTAAATCTTTATAGTTCTATCTATGTTATGGTCCAAGTAAGAAATAGGCCATCGTCAAGTTTCTTATCATAATTTAAATAACATAAAAAAAAACTTATATGCAAGCAATTAATTTTCAGAATAGAAATTCAATAACAATAACAGAATAAAGTCAAAGTCTAAAATTGTAAAAAATCTTAATCCTAATAATAAAATTTTGTCAAATATTGTAAATAATAAAGATTAAAGATTTAAAAATAAAATGCAGGAAATAAAAGTTGTGCAATGATCTTGTCAAATAATTATATAAATATGAAGACTATTAATAATAAACAATTCAAATCAGTTGTCAATATTTTTTTCAATGAAATAATGCTGGTCTCTGTGGGTATCAACCTGTATAGGTACCGCGCTATGTTCTGTGGTGCAGTCTTGTGCCAATATCAAGTGTTTTTCATAATAATTTTGTGTAACTGAATTAAATATTTTTTATTCTTACCAATATTTCAGTTTCATATTTTTATATATCTGATGACGACAAAGTTCGAAATATATATGAAGATGTGAAAAATGTGTATTTCATAATTGTATGTTTATTATGTTGTTTTACCTATAAATTAATAAATTAATGAATAAAAATATGTATTCCCCTTAAAGGATTCCCCTTATCCATGTTCAGTGCCTCCTAAAACTAAATACGTCGTTCGGTACAAATATTATTATGTATTCGAACCTACAGGTCACGTGGAATACTGTTAGAACTGCGGCGGAGCCTCAATTTATAGGAAAGGTGGTCTATAAACTTATATAAACTTAAGCATTAATTAGAAGATTATTAATTCACAAACTTTGTAGATTTGAGTATGCTGGTATGTACGTACGTTTCAAGTGTATAAATGTGTAGAGAGGCCAGTGGGCCTCTAATCCGTCGAATCCGTCCCAATCCACGAACCCGTCGAGCAGCGATTCTGCCGAATCACGAATCTTTCCAATCCAGAATCTGTCCAACACCGAACAAAGGCTATAATCTCTCTTCCTTGCAGTTACGTACTAATTGTCGGGATTTTTTTATTTCTAGTTTTTATGTAAACCGACAATTAGTCGACAGAGCCAAAATCACCTCTCCTCGCGAAAACACGCTCAGTGAGGCGCCATGCCAGCAGTTTTGCGGACTGTTGCTAGGCTGTCTAGCCCGTTGATAGGACGTTTGAAGACACCCAGGTTAAAGGATCGGGAAACACGCTCGCCGGAAGACAGTTCCACACCCTAGCGTTGCGACAAAGAAACTATTTTGAGAACCGATTGCTTCTCAAAAGTCCAACGTCAACAACAAAAAGGTACTCAGTTTCTCTGCAGCGAGTGCTGCGAAGATAGGTTGGATGGCAAGGAATAAGGGACGCAAGTTCCTGCGAGCAGCGTCCATGATAGTACCTGTAGAACAGACTGAGTGACCCAATGTCACCCTACAAATCGTCTGTGACTTGACCTTCATGTTTGCTCGGGTATGCTGGTTTGCTTAATATAACTCTCACGCGCTAAAGGTTAGTGTGTAGAGAAGTAAAAAATTCACGGGGGTCCCCATACAAGAAACTAAAAAGTGTATGCGCGCCATCTACCAAAAACAGTATGAAGCATTTTAACTATAATACATAGATGGCGTGAGTGACGCTGACCATGACATGGCGATAAGGAACCCTCAACACTCTTGGAAAGTAAGGGAAAATTTCACTCTATGTTTTTTGTGTACAGTGATATTTTTATACTAATAAAAAAAAACACACTTTGTGAAAAGTGCCTTACTAGTTTGTGATATGAACAATCCATTTGTAGCGAATGTGCCGTGGACAGGAACTCAGATTGGACTGTCCTTAAGACAAGTAAAAACAATTTTAAAAATCGGATCAGGTTAGAAAACATAAATGCCGAAAGAAGATTGCATCTGCATCTCCACTGCATCTCTCCCCGTGTATGTCGTAAAAGGCGACTAAGGGATATGACTCCCTTCATAAATTACTAGGTGGTAGGGTTTAACCCGCCCGGGTTGGTACCACCGCACTGAATGAAAGGTCCGTCGAAACGGCTATGTAAATAGTTTGTGTTTTCCGTCCAGTTCAGTGTAGCCGGCACGACCGAAGGGAAGGCTGACGTGGCACCAAGTTCACCCGGTGTTATGGGCTGACATCACGGATTTTTTAGGTGATGTAGCCAACCGTGTCAGTTTCCATAAAAAAAAACGATTTTGTGTGTAGTAAGTTAACTTCCGTCTCGCCTTTATCATTTTGCAGATGAGGGTGAAAACAATTTAATGGGCTTCTCTAGTCTTCGTGTCTCTGAAGACATGACGTAACAATATCCCCGGTGCGCACGGTCTTAGCCTTTGCTTCGCGATACGCGATACTCAAGTTTTAATGGCTTATATCGCGAGTGTATACCGACTTAATATGTAATTCGACTCGACTATCGTATCGTTGACTTTACCATTAAAATAATTCATCTGCTATGCATATTGTCTCAAGTTTTGTTGTTGTTTTTTTTTATGGAAACTGACACGGTTGCCTACATCACCTACAACATCCGTGATATCAGCCCATAACACCGGGTGAACTTGGTGCCACGTCAGTGCTTCCCTTCAGTCGTGCCGGCTACACTGAACTGGACGGAAAACACGAACTATTTACATAGCCGTTTCGACCGACCTTTCATTCAGTGCGGTGGTACCAACCCGGACGGGTTAAACCCTACCACCTAGTAATATAAGAAGGGAGTCATATCCCTTAGTCGCCTTTTACGACATACACGGGGAGAGATGCAGTGGGGCTATTATTTTAAAGTACCGGCCCCACACAACGACGTATCATGTGCCCCACACGGTACATTGTATAATTTCATTCATAGATAGGTTAATATAATAAGGTAACCTACATAACGTCATTGTTATAAACACAGAAATATCTCAAAATTCATATAGCCAACCGTCTTGGACAACAGGGATCGTCCGTCATTGTCAAGTTCGTCTTGTGTTGTGCAATTTCGCCGCCAGCCAGCTACATACAGATCTAGTACACAAATAAAACACTAGAAGTCTAGACGTCTAGTTTGGCGGTCTTTGTTTTCAAGATGATACGGTTGTAGTTATTTGAAATTTTGAAATAGAATACGACCAAGAAAACCAATGTACTTGGTTACCACCTCAAGGCTTTGAAGCTTAAAGCTCCATTTGCCAACGATGTATTATGTATAGAGCTCTCACTCGGGCGACGGGAATTGCTCCGCCGAGTTGAGGCACAATTTACGAATTGGGGCACATCGAAACTAGTCGATCACGAGCGGCCGAACTTGTCGCACGTACAAGTCGGTTAACCAAAGCTGGCGCGTACACAGTACTCACACCAATGCAATTGTGCAAGTCCGAGTGAGACAGATCGGGGCATACGCATCACGAAAACCCGATCTGTCTCACTCGCACTAGCACAATTGCATTGGTGTGAGTACTGTGTACGTGCCAGCTTTGGTTAACCGACCTGTACCACTGCTTGCGCGCATCGCGCATGCCCGGTTGTATTTCAATGCACATGTTGTGACATGTTGGTCTGCCATGCCTTGGCTGGCGTTGTCGCTCACCGGCCGCTAGCCCCTCTTCCGCTCGCTTCCCGCGCCGCGCGAGCCCGTCTCACCGCCCCCATTAGCCCTACTCCCGGTCGCTTCTCGCCCCGCGCGAGCTCCCCTCTACCGCTCCGCTCTGCGCTCCGCCTCCCCGCTACCTTACCTCATACCTCAGCTGGTGGGACGCCGTTTCTCTGTATCTTTCTTCGTAGCGATAGCTCTAGTAGTATGTGATCATGATATGAGGTCCCTTTGAGTAGGTACAGTTCCCAGCAGCAAATAATTTGTGACGAGCTTTAGAGACAATCCTGTTGTAGAGCGTCGTCCCTACCGTGCGGGCCCGGTACTTAAAAAGAATATCCACACTGCATCTCTCCCCGTGCATGTCGTAAAAGGCGACTAAGGGATAAGGACAACATGCCGTGCGTAAGGGCGACAGGCTAGCCACCTATCACCTTGGCACGCTCCTTCCACCGATTCTTGCAGCAAGTGGATCTTCGTGCCTCAATTGTTACCTGATAGTTATCTTGTTCGAATACATTGCTAAACGTGGTGGTCGGTGTTGTGCTGTCATTTACAGCAGTACTTGCAGCACAACACCGATTACTCCGCTTATCCCGATTATCGGGATACGGCGTGTGGTGTGTTTCTAAAGCTTGACACGCATTATTTGCTGCCGGGAGGGAACTTTACTTCGAATTTCACCTCAAAGTACAGTCTCGGGTCCTTCAAGAGGGGCGTGCCGGCCTGACAGGTGTCCATTACACCTGTCAGGCCGGCATGGCATTCGCAAACCCCGCATGCGACAGAATGTCCATATGGGCGTCGCTAGACACCTTATAGGTGGCTCCTAACCATATGTGAAGAATTGTATAACAAAAATGTTGCTCTCCTCAGTGTCTAAATAAAGATATTATTCCCTGACTTACCATTATTACACTAAAACATTTTCACATTACCATTATATTATATAACACATTTGACAGTCGCCCAAGCTGCCGGTACCACTCTATGGGCGAGCGGTGGTGGGCGGTAAAGCGGAGGCACAGATTACTTAATAGTTACTTCGTAACAGATAAATCACTCCATAGAAAATGTTCCTACCTTCGGGCTTTAATAGCCTACTCTTTCACAACGCCAATCGCTGCGTGCGAAAATGTACCTTAACGATCGAGTGTAAAGTGGTTATTGCTTTGCAGCTGCGCGCACTTGCGTGGGCGAGCGTCTATGTATACTTCGCGCGGCAGACGAATTTCTACTGAAAAAGAACGCCGGCGGCCCGTCGGGCGGTAGGTAGTTAGCGCGCGCAAGTACATAGAGTGCGTGAGGCCTGGCGGAGGTCGCATAAAGGTCTCCGTTGTGGCCGATGATAGATGATTCGTCTCGCGACGACGTGACACGCGTCACAGGACGTCATCCCACGTATCATGCGGGCCTTTACAGAGCCCAGAGCCTCCCGGATATAATACCCCGTTAGAAAAGGTCGTTAGTTTCTTGTGGACACTGACAGAGATTACGTGTGGTCGAGAACTAGGTACACATTTAAAAAAAGGTTTAGTATATTTTTGTACTAGCTTTTGCTTGCGGCTTCGCTCGCGTGAAATTCCTATTTAAAAAGAAGAAGTAAGCCCTTTTATTTACCTTTATTTCGGCGCGAGGAACAATTCGGTTTGTATGAGAGCCACATCTTAGTGTAACCGGAACGAAATTTATAGCCTATCCTGTGTCACATATAGCTAAATATGCTTGTACTAAGTTTCATCGAATTCGGATGATCGGGTTAAGAGTTATGGAGGAACATACATACATACAGAAAAAAATTCAAAAAATCGTCAATTTAGTTTTAGTATCATACATAGAGTCTACAAACTCAGTATCTCATTAAAAAAACAAAGTAACTTACTCCATGACCATCCCTTACATATTTATTATTAGTATTGATTAAAAAAAATCCCCCTTTCATTTGGTTTAGGTCTTTAGCAGTATTACGACAATGCCAGCCCCATGGCGACTCTTAAACTGTTTAAAGATTTTCTCTCAGAGATAGAGAAGACTTGAAAATCCATCTTCTGAAAATATAGACGAGCGATATAATATGTGCGCATCATCAAGATATATCTTACGCCAGATTTAAAGTTGCTGCGTTACTTAATTTTCGAGAAAAACCTCTGTGACAAACGGACACGGGAGTGATCTTATATATAAGAGACTAGCTGTGCCCGCGGCTCCGCCCGCTCTCATATTTGACTTTCTCTGCTAACCTCAGAAGCCATTTAACGTGATGAAATGTAGCCTATAATTGATGGGAAGAACCAAGCTATCCGTAGAAGCAAACTGCATTAAAATCGGTTCAGTGGTTCTCGAGTTATAAGCGGACAGACAGACATACATACAGACAGAAAGCAGACGTTGGATTTTATTTATTAAAGGTAAAGGAAAGGAAGGATAAGGATATCGTTCCGAGAGAGTTCCGTTTTTACCTTTTAAGGTACGGAATATTAATATGTAAAATATTTCCACACAAACAGATGGAGACATGCAACGTTTTGGTTGTAGGAACTAGGAACCCTAATAATGTTAATTAATACATGAATGGAAAATGAATCAACATAAATAATGGTAGTATATTCAAGTTAAATATTTTTTGACAGATTAGTGTATCGTGACAGCGTAAAGTTAACATTAAAACATTTCCCTGTATACCTACTACGTTCTCGAGAACTACAATTACAAAATTATCACAAAATGCAATGAATTGGGGATTTGAATCATAGCATTAAAATAGTTTAAGAAATGTGGCAGCATTTGTGCAGAGAGCGATCAAACTTGAGTAGTTACATGAGTAGTGCAAGCTTCTCTGCAGACGACAAACGTTAGATTTTACGTTTTTCTCTGCCTGGGCTTGATCATCCTCAACAGGTCCTGAAACTATTACAATTATAATTCGGTGTGTGTCAGGGCCACATCTTAGCGTAACGTGTACGTGAATTGGGTAACTTTTTTTTTATATTTTGGAGAATTGCCTTAAAAAGTCGTTAAACAAACATAATTAATTTTCACGTACACCATTATTAGTAGTTTAGTTCCTTTCTGCGGATACGCTGTTTAAGTAGAGTAGCATAATAATTTTTAAAAACAAATATTTTGTGCCTTTTAAAATGTATGTCTACTATGACCTAAGGCAGGGATGGGCAAACTTTTTTCTACGCGGCCCAATATTTACAAACATAATCTATGGGGGCCAGGTTTTTTAATTAAAGGCTATAATATAATTCTTTGTTGAAATAAGGATAGTTGTATCACGATGTTTTTTCGATTTTCTGAAATAAATTTTATTGACTCATAGGTTTCAACAACATTAAAAGAACTCTTATTTATACAAAATTAAATTATATAGGGAAATTTATATTTATTGCAGGTAATCTATAAAATAGGAACAAGGATTTATTAATTAATGCAATTACTATTTAATGTATAAAGTAATGTATAAAGTTCGTAAAATATAGCTTGATACGCGTGACAGATGTCATCGAGAACACCTCGCATGAAGTTACGTATTTTTTTACAGTAAAATGCACGCAATACAACGTCATACTTTGTTGAAATGTCACTCTGACATCCGTCACGCATACAAAGAAATGTCACTCTGACATCTGTCACGCGTATCAAGCTATATTTTACGAACTTTAATACATTTATCTACTTCTGGGCCGACGGTCGCGGGCCGAATTGCAACCGTTCGCGGGCCGGAGATGGCCCGCGGGCCGTAGTTTGCCCATCCCAGACCTAGGGTAAAGGTTGACTGGAAGAATCACTTGCAGTTATAAGTCCGCCTTTGCGCACTCCTATATTTCTTGTCGTGTACTGTTATTAGTTGTAGCCACACTGCATCTGTCCTCGTGCATGTCGTAAAAGGCAACAGGGATAAGGACGAGATGCCGTGCTAAAGGGCGATAGACTAGCCACCTCTCACCTTGGTGCGGTCCTTCCACCGAGTCATGCAGCAGGTACGAAAAGGTACGAAACCTTACAGCTTGATAGTTATCTGTCCGAATGCTTTGATGGACGTGGTGGTCGGTGTTGTGACGTATTTACCAGAGTCCTTGCAGCACAAAACCGATTACTCCGCTTAACCCGATTGTCGGGATATAGCGTGTGGTATGTATGTACTATGTAAATTCAAATAACATTTTAATATTGTACCTATGTAATTATCATAACTACTACGGCTTGCTGGAAACGAATAGCATTTATTACAACCCACTTGATCTAAATTTAAACAAGCAAATTTGTTTGTTTCTTTCTTACTTTGGTGCTATGTATTTGAAAAAAAACCGGCCAAGTTGTGATGGTTCAGTAATTATTTTTTTTTAATAATTTCTGACTTCACGGTCATCGAGTGCATATTAGGTACTTAGAAGGGTAGAGCCAGGGGGTGGGAAGCTGTCGGGGCGGGGGGCGTTGTCAACGGAGGCGTGGGGACGCGGCTCGGCAGTCAGGTCAGGCGAGACGGGGGATGATGTAAACAGCGCGGGCGCATCTCCGATCGTTTGTTAATTTATAATGAGTAATTTTAAGCCAAGACAATTGCTTTATCGGTGGAATAAGGCAAGACAGATAGACCGGTGACTAGAACAGTGAAAGTGCAGTGTTTGTGATATTCAGGCGCCTGGTGAACTTTGAATATACTCAAACGTTAGTGTGTGCGACTGGACAAGCGTTTGCATAGGGGTGGCCCAACGAAGACTACTGTGTGGCGACACAGTGCCGAACTTGGATGAGTAGCGCATGGACAATTACCGAATAATTCTCTAATTTTATAATATTTATGACTATTGTTTTGATGCTTCCCCGTTATAGGTGGTTTATATGTAATCGTATCTGTTCGGAATTAGTTGTAAGGGTAATTAAATGTTTGTAGGAGTGGAAGGTTCCCTCGGCTTTAAACGACTAGGTATATTTGGAAGTTTCCCACAGCCTGTGTTTCTACGTGGATACGTACATAGTGTGTAAGGAGGAGCCTGCGTGCTTATTATTACGAACGAGATACAAGTAACAGCACTGAAGGAATCAGTTGGTGACCAACAGATTCTCTCTCACGGATGCGACGAAACACGATAATTTATATACACAGGAGCGGCTTGGAGACCTACAGTTTAGCCGTTTCGGATGCTGCGCGACACGTAATTCTGTATATGACAATGACGTTTGGACTTGTAGTTTAGAAACTGGGTTGTGGGTAAATATTAGCCTTAGGTTGGCGATTCCGAGGGTTTTATGTCTGCCGAGACGCTGCTTAGGCCTGTCATTTCATCTCAGAACTGATGATAGACTGAAGCCCGGATTGGGAGTAATTATCATTCTCTGATTCAAGAACTTTAGACTAGCATAGGTGAGTTAGTGTCAATGTAGCCAGAACAGGACTATATTACATGCGAACGATCTGGTGTTGTCGTTTGGAGTGTCCATCTAAGCACTGCGCTTTGGGCGGGAATGCTGGACGTCGCAAGTTTTATTACTTTGTTCAATGTTGCAATGACAGAGTGGGTGTATCTAGGTCACGGGGTGGGGAGACGCGACGGACATGAAGACGCTAGGATGTACCCGTTAGCTATCACTTTAGCTTCACGTGAAGACTGTTAGGTAGGCGCCTCTCCTTATGTGACAATAACTTGTCGCCGAACTATAGAAAGTCATCACTAATGTAATAAATATCCTCAAATACAATTAATCATATCTCTATAAAATAAAAGAATATCCATCGGTGACAGATTATTCATGTCGCATAATAACCTGCAGTGCCTCTACGTTGGCGAGGGGCATCCCTTTCATGACGTAGGTATGCCGATGTCATTTAATGTCACGGAGTCATGGAACCAAACTGTCGTAGGGACTCGTATCTTAATGTCTTCACACCACTATAACGATCACAGCCAAAATTAACATTTTCTTATTTTTATCTTAATCGAAAGGGCGTCTTCCCTTTCCCGCGTTGAAAAGCGAGGGTCTGGGGGTGCTACTATCGCAAAGTGCGAGTCGGACTCGCGCAACGAGGTTTCCGCACCAAAAAAAACATTGAAAAAAAAACACGTTTCTTGTGTGGGAACCCCACTTATTTTTTTTCTTTTTCTGCTTTTTATTATTTGTTGTTATATCCGCCTTAATAACACATATTCTGTGAAAATTTCAACGGGCTACCTATTACGGTTCAAGAGATACAGCCCTCGGACAGACAGACGGGCGGCGGAGGCTTAGTAATAGGCTTCCGTACGGGATACGGAAACCTAAAAACTATTTTATTATGTCAAAACTATCACTCTGTTTGGTCGATTTTGCCTCTCGGTCCCTTTGCTCGGTCCCCCGATACATCAAACACGTTCAGAAGCCTGTTTTATTCCTCGTACTCTTTCGTTACACAAACCTGAATTGAATCCCGAAGCTAAATTTAGTGCCATGTCCGGGCCTGCTGCGCTAATAACGTTTGACGCCGCCGATCTGTCTGTCTTCCTGTGGGCCAATCCGCTAAGATGATAAGCGAACATCGAGTACTACCTGTTAAAGAAAGGGATTGAAAATGGCGGCGTTCTCATCCGCCTCTCGCTCACTAGTCACACAGTAATTGCCGTCTAAAGAAAAGCACCTGGGCGACCGAGCTTCGCTCGGCGTCTACACCTATATAGATAAACTTAATAAAAATAACATTATTTAAATATACTAAATTTCATCCAAATCGTAAGAGCCGTTTCCGAGAAACCAATTGTATATACAAGTTTAGCTCACTTAAAGTAATAGGATAAATGAGAGCAATAAAGTTGTTCGAAGACAAAAAAATTGCAAATAAAAAAATATACAATGCATGAAAAATTTGCATGCCTAACTGTAGCGTGGAATCTGAACCACGGTAAATATAATAATAAAAAAAATACATACATACATACCACACGCATTATCCCGACAATCGGGGTGAGCAGAGTAATCGGTGTTGCGCTGCAAGTACTCTTGTAAATTTGGAAATAAATATAAACAAGACAAATAGGTATGGAAACAATCAACCAACTTCCTAATCATCTCGTAACAATGCTCATTTTAAATTTTTACGGATTAACAGTAGGTACTGAAGACTTACATAATTCGACGTTTCGCCCGCTACGCCACGGGCTTCTTCAGGGACTGCGGGAGTTCCTGGAGCCGACGACGTCTGGTGCCCCTTTGTACGAGACGTCAAAACTGGCATCTTGTGTGATATACGACTCTCAAAGCTGTGAGATAAAATTCACTGCTCTAAGTCGATTGAATTCTAACCGTGGACCTTTAGATCGAGAGGTCGACGCTAAGACCGACCTCCTCGCTGATCGTAATCGACTTTCGATCGTTCAGCTTTTGAATTGACCTCCTGTCTGGCGCGTCTGTCTCTGTGTCTGTTCAGCCGTACGCGACGTTGCTGCCGAAATTGTCGACGCGGACGAAATTAAATAACGCCGCGACGGACAGCAACCATTCTTGCATGACAAAAACAGATGTTTATTACTTTTTGCTGGGGTCTCCTTCCTCAACCTACTAGCCGTTAATTTCTTCTATGCAGTTTGCTCAAAAAGTGTAGATATACCCCTTTTAGGGTTCCGTCGCAAAATTGCGAAAAAAAATGGAATCTTATTTTGATGGAAAGCGCTTTATGTCGCGCCGAGCCATCCTGAACGTCTCGTTTGATGGTTGCGAATGCCATTCCGGCCTGACAGTTGTCTATACACATCCTTCTCGAACTAATCAAGACTGTACTTGGGGAGAGCGTTCCAGGGTTTACCGGTTTTGAAGAAGAAATAACTGCAGCGGTTATTGTTTAAATGAAAACCGGAGCAGGCTGTGCCGAGGCACAAATAATTCCCCCGATACGACTAAAACCAACGCACTTAGCAAAGCCACGCTCAAAGAAGTGCCGACCGACTTCCAAACTATTCCAGTGCTGACCAAACCAGGCTTTCCACTCCGACCAACTAAACTGACCAACTGAAACGGATTCAACTAGTTTTCTTTTCCCAACGATACAACTTTTTGGTTGGTCCGATAAGAATATTTTATTGATTTAAATTTGTTCCCATCTGACCAATTAAAACGGATCAACGATTTTTCTTTTTTTTTTTGCCTTAGATACGTTTTTATAACTAAACTCAGTGGCATGTTCATGATTTTTTTTCTATCTAGCGAAGTTAAAAAATCCCCACCGAGAACCGTGGTACAACCATGTTGTACGGTCAGTTTATGTAGTTGGTCGGAGTGGAAAGCCTTGGTCGATTCAGTTGTCGGAGTACCCGTTTATCCAGTTGATCTTTTGGGAATAAAATTTTACCAAATTAAATATCTGATCAACTAGTTGGTTGGATCGGAATAATCGAGCGCCTTCGTCGAGTTTCATTCTGCACAACTAGTTGGTCCGTTTAGTTGGTCGGAGTGGAAAGCCTGGACCAAACTATTATTATGACGCGATGCTGGAAGCCAATACCTGCCTTTCGGGAAACACACGCCCCGGTAGTCAGTTTCACATCCTAGGGTGCGCAGTGCGACAAAGGAAAGCCATTGATTTTCAAAAGCGCGCTGACAAAAGCTCTGTGTGCTACGAGTGTGACCGAGAGGCTCGGGGCTTAGCGATAGGACCTCGCGATGTTTGCGAGAGGCAGCGAGTTCGATACCCATTGACCTACCTCCTTATAATATGTATGTACAAGCAACATTATTTATTGTTTTGGTACCTATTAAATTAATCTGTCTAAACAATTTGTATTTCACTTACCATTTCCAATATTGTAAGCTAGAGCGGACAGTTGTGCGGTTGTGCGTCACTCAATTTATTAAAATTCAATTTGTTCGCTGGCTGAATTTAAATGTAGCGCTGAGTCTAGTGAAATCTTCACTAGATTCAGCATAGGCTGTGTCCAGTCCTTTCCCCCCCTCTTCTGTTTGTTTAAATATGTGTTTTAATTATTATTCCTTTTTGTTATTTCTTTGATTGTTTAAATGTGTGTTTTAATAATGCATAATGTAATGTTGAAGGGAAAAATAAGTATATTTCTTATTCTTATTCTTAACACAACCTAATATCATTCATTAATCATTACACATCGCCTACCTACCTCCGTTCTTTTTTTTTTTCTTTATTGATCATCACCTACCACTCGACGCAACAGCCGCATAAGCGCAGGCGGCGGCGGGGTCACGGGCTGTCTCGCTAGAGAAATATGGCCGTAAGCAAAGAGTTTGTGGGCGTCTAGGCCGACCCTTGCGAACTCTTTCAGCGACGTAATACCATCGATGCGTAATACAAACTCTTTGGCCGTACGTAAGTATGTCAACCTAGACTGCGTTATGGTCAGCGATCCAAAGTGATGTCCTCGGTATGGCACCTCCTCGGAGGTGATATTGGCCGGTCGGAGCACTTGCTTTGGCCCCTCCGACTCCCATGCCGGATTGCATACAAAAATTTACACTACGTCTTTTTTTTTCTTTTAGATAAATGCAAAACCGACAATGAAGAGAAAAAAATATGACGTATTTTTTCTCTTCATTTTCGGTTTTGCATTTATCTAAAAGAATAAAAATATAAAAAGCGAGTACGTGCTTAGTATTTAACATATAAAAAAAATATATTATTACACTACGTCATTTAAACATAGCAATGAAACAATTTAATAATGTGATACAATTTTTTATTTTCAAACAATTTCCATAATTTAAAGTACTTACTGAAAACCCTAAAAAAAGACTATTAAAACATTTATATTGAGCGTGAATAAAAAAAACAAATATGTAAAGACGCGTCACCGTCCCTCATCAAGTCATCGCGTATGATCTTCACACACTCACTCAGGTGTAGTCTCTTCCTCTTCCTCTAATACTTCGGCACGTCGCTGGGCCAGGTTGGCCTCGATGAACTTGTCGAGCTCGGCGCTGAGCAGCACGGCCAGACCAGCGCTCGTGTCCACCTGGGGGCAGTGGCGTCACCACACATCTATACACAGTATTACACAGTGTTGCAGTTGCACCCGTAATATTTTTAACTGACATTAGGGGGTTATTCTATATGTGAAACTAAACAACTTCTGTGGCGAAAAAAAAAAATATTTTTTCCCATACAAATTTTAAATACCTATTCTCAAAATGTAGAGAGAATAAAAAAAAATTTTCTTCAAATTAAAAAGTCGTAGAACAATAGTTGTTCTATTTCACGTACAGAATCACCCCCTTTCGGGTTTTACGGTTGGGGTTGCAACACCGTGTATACAACGTGTCCCAAAACTCAACGTCAAGTGGGAACCAGGGAGTAGGCCAGTTTATGACTACCCAGGGAAAAATAAGAAAAAAAATCTGAGTCATTTGTTTTCTATGATATGAGCATTTTTTGAAAAACGTTGCAATATAAATTGTTCAAATTTTTATATTGGAAGTCTAAATAACTCTGCTATTGATAACAATCCCAAATAAAACCAAAATGCCCATAGTTTTACGAAATAATATTCAGTTAAATTTTTTTCTAAAAAAGTAAGTGACTCAAATTTTTTTTTTCTTATTTTTCCCTGGGTATTCATAAACTGGCCTACTCCCTGGTGGGGAGCTTGACTTTGAGTTTTGCGACACGTTGTATATACATATATACCGGGTGTACAAAAACCGGCCGAGTGCGAGTCGGGACTCGCGCACCGAGGTTTCCGCGCCACAAAAATAGTAGAAAAAAACACGTTTCTTATATGGGGACCCCTCTTAATTTTTAATTTTTAATATTTTTTTTTTATTTGTTATATCCGCCACGATAAAACATATTCTGGGAAAAAATTCAACCGGCTAGCTATTACGGTTTCAAAGGTACAACCATCGGACACGGACGGACGGACGGGCGGACAGACAGACAGACAGACGGCGTAGGCATAGTAATAGTCTTTCGTACGGGGATAAGGATACCTAAAAACGGACCGCGCACCTTTCAGCAGGGCATTCCCCAGCCGGCCTATTCCCTGCGATTTTCCTAATAAATAAAGCTAAGTTTCTACGGTCGACCGGTGCGGTGGCGGCCGTATAACGTACGTCAGTGTATGTATGATGATAATACTCGAAAACCACTTTATCGATTTACATACGGTTTTCAACTTTACAGTCACTTCTGAAGATAGTTTTAGGCTATAAATCATAACACTGCGTCATCAGCGCGGCAGCCTGAGCTGTGAGCAAAACAGGTAAAACCCTAAACACATTAAGCTAAACCACCGCCGACGACGTCGGCAAAAGCTAATCGCAAATATAGCAGTGCGTGGCCGCAGCTCTGTCTCACTAGACGCATTGAGAAGCCCGTTGGTGCGAGTGAGACTCATGAGAAATTGCTAGTAGCGATGAATTGCTAACAGAGAATAGGCCCGGCGGTCATTTGCAGTAAACCATCTACATGCACGTTGTATTTTTTTTTTTCATTCAAAAGACAAAAATACTTTCAAAATTTGTCATTTTACTCGTTTATCTCGATAAAAGTAGGTATTGGGCTTACAAAAAAAAATCATTATTTTATTAATTTCTAAAATTCATTAGTTACATTTTCCTTTCGAAATAGGCATGGGAACATTCCATAAAAGGTCCTCAGTACGTATAAATATAATACGTATAAGCATAAATCCTTATGACGCAGCTGTGGTCGCAGCGTTATAATAAACCAGGGGTTTCATAGGGAATAAAAAAAAGAAGCATATAATAATGCTTGGAATAAGGATAATATGCCGTGCTAAAGGGCGACGGGATAGCCACCTTTCGCCTTGGCAAGGTCCTTTCACAGAGTCATGCAGCAGCTGGGTGCCTTAGTTGCTGCTTGATAGTTATCTTGTCCGAATACTTTGCGAAGCGTGGTGGTCGATGTTGTGCTGTAATTCACAAGAGCGCTTGCAGCTCAACACCGATTACTCTGCTTACCCCGATTGTCGGCATACAGCTTGTGGTATGTACGTATGCTATCGGCTAATTGCAAATTCATTCACTGTTGACAGCCTTACTGGCAATTTTTAGGTCAAAATTATTTAGAGGAAATGAGAACGTTGATGCTCTGAAAATAAGCGGCGGGTGGTCGATTTGAACTCTTGGTCTCAAGGTCCGAGGATCGAATTCGACCGGCATGCACAAATCTGCTTTGGTCCGTCGGCGGATTGCCTCGTTACGCACCATATCACGTAGCGATATTCCCAGCATCGCTCGCTCCATTGCTCACTGGGCAACTTTCAACCTTTGGACAACAACGACCGTCAGAGTCCACATTTCACACCCGTACGTCATAACCGGGAGGACACACTGGTCATATATACGGGTCTTTAAATTTTGCAAAAAGGTCAGACCTCAGGGCGAATCTTAGCTTTCCAAAGGCAGCCCAACCCAGTTGAATTCGCTCCACCTCCTTAAGCAGACCTTGTTTACCAAGCCGCAGAATTTGACTACCAAAGCACCAAAGTAGTCGATGTTGGACACCGGGTGGCTAAGCTCAAGTGGCAGTGGGCTGGGCACGTTAGCCGAAGAGACGATGACCGTTGGAGTAACCGTGTCCTACACTGGCGGCCGTGGACAGGAAAACAGAGTGTGGGAAGACCACCCGCCAGGTGGGACGACGACATCAAGTACGTCGGCGGAAAGCAGTGGTTTCGTATCGCTGAAGGCCGGGAGGACTGGAGGAATATTGGAGAGGCGTATGTCCAGCAGTGGTCGCTTACACGCTGACTGACCGATTGACTGCAACAATCTGTGTTTTTTTTTCTGACTGAAAAAAAAATAATTTATAAAGTTTTTTATTTTATGGTTTTATAATGTTATTTAGTTAGTAAGGTGTTACTTTAGTTTGTCTAAGGTTAATTAATCGTAATTTAATAAAAAATAATAATATACCTCTGCAAAAGTAGGCTTCGACGCTTCCCATCGCTCTATGTGGTTTCTCATTATCTGCACGGGTTCTTTGTCGGCGCCTGGTATGATGAACCCTATAGTCCTGCAAACCGCCATTTTGGTTCACTATAGTCTGTTAAAAGAATACCGCTCAACCGTTGGAGGCTGACCGTGGTTCGGATTCCACGTAAAACTGTAGGTCCCTTTCATTCTTACCTTACTAGGTGTTAGGGATTAACCCGCCCAGGTTGATACCATCGCACTCAATAAAGGGTCGGTTGAAACGGCTCTATTTAAATAGTTCGTGTTTTCAGTCCAAAAAAATCTGCGCGGCCTCATGGCCGTGTTTTTTTTTTATGGAAACTGACACGGTTGGCTACATCACCTACAACATGCGTGATGTGAGCCCATAACACCGGGTGAGCTAGGTGCCATGTCAGTGTTTCGCTTCGGTCGTGCCGGTTACACTGAACTGGAAGGAAAACACAAACTATTTACATAGCCGTTTCGACCGACTTTTCATTCAGTGTGGTGGTACCAACCCGGGCGGGTTGAACCCTACCACCGGGTAAGGTAAGAAGGGAAGGGACCTACAGTTTTACGTGGAATCTGAACCACGGTCAGCCTCCAACGGTCGAGCGGTCACCCATCCAAGTACTGACCGCGCCCAGTGTTGCTTAACAATCAATAGCGACAGTCGACTGTCTGCACCACTGAGTTATCGAGGCTGACCGAGTGTTTTAGAACGGTTGCGATACTACTGCGATAGTATGTATGTATGTGTGCATGTATATATTCTTTATTGAACACCAATTTATAAAATTAGGTACAACAGGCGAGCTTAATGCCGCGAGGATTTCTATTCTAACTAACCTTTGGGATGTGGGAGAAGTACACGCAGGCGAACAAGAATAGTTTGTGGCAATGTGTTAGACTGTAAAGAAATATGTATGATAGATATGATAAACTACATATGCATACTATGTACATAAATACTTTAATAAGCAGATATATGTATATAATAAACTTACATATTATGTACATTAATCGGTGGTACCGTTGTGCAACACAATCAACTGAATTACAGGAGAGTAAGAGAAGGGGAGTAAACATATGTATGTAATATAAATTGCATTTACTTCTAATGTCTCTTACTGGAAAAGCGGTATAGAAACGTTGGCAATGAAGCCTATCTCGAGGTCGGGGATGAAGGCCTTCTCATGGTCCATTATCGGAATCGGCTGCTCCCCGATGCTCTTCTCGACCTCGCCTTGACAGAAGAACTCTGTCAGCACGGCCGCCTGGGCAGAGACAAGCAAGTTAGTTCCGAATATTTTTTTTACCAAATGTCAAACGGTGATAGCGTGTCACTGTGTTAGGTGGTACTACCCAGTAATCTGTGGTAGTACCCAAAAAGGGTAATTGATTCTTCAAATTAAACTGATAAAAAAAAATTTCTACGACTTTTTATTTTGAGATTTTTTTTAACACAAGTGCCGATTTTTTTTTATATTAAAAAAAATCATAATTTTATGGACGACCGGCATCGATGGCTGTGCCCAAAAGTTTAAATGGAGATTAAGACACAGCCAATAACACCACTCCTCGCGAAACCACGCCTTACTAGATGGTATAGGCTCCAATTGTAGACGACTGGGTTGGTACCACCGTACTGGATGTAAGATGGCCGCATAGCAGCCTCGGCTGTGTTCTCGTCTAGTCCAGTAATAGCCAGAAATCCAGCGAAGTCTCCCCTATGGCACCTCCCTTCTAGGAGGTGATATTGGCTGGTCGGAGCATGCGCTTTGGCCCCTCCGACTCAGCCACCCATACCGGATTACATAAAAACCACCTATAACCTGGGAATCTTCAAAAGGCGTTAGACATTAGACAACGACCTCTTTGTCCGCCTTAATTGTAGCTGGCATGGCGACTCTCTAAGCGTAGTTTCACGAGGAGAGTGCTGATATTGGGCGTGTGTCTTATCTTCTTTTGAATTTTTGGGCACAGCCACCCGTGCCGGTTGACCATAAAAAGCAATTTGATACGCGAGACGAATCCAAAAATGCCCATTATTGTTGAAATATGTTAAGCAGTTTAGGCTCTGTGAGGAAACAATCCAACACATATACCATATACAAAGGTACATAAATCTGCGACCAAAATCAAAACCACGAATCAAAACCCTGCATTTGGTTTCATCCATAGAGAAATATACGTCTATGGTTTCATCGTAGTCAGATAAAAATGTCACAATTCCTGATATATGTATCTCGTGGATGAAATTATACAATAAACAATAAACAATACAGTGACCATACGATTCCTTCACTAATGTGGGACAAAAAATATACTTTAGTAGAGGGGTGACCATTCCTGATGTGGGACAAATGGTTTTATTTTAATAGAATGACCATAAGACTCCTTACCTAATGTGGGACAAAAAACATTCAAGTTAGTAGAGAAGTGACAATGCGATTCCCAAATAGTTCTATTTTAATAGGGTGACCATACGATTATTTACCTAATGTAGGACAAAAAAGAAATTGTTAGTAGAGGAGTGACCATGCGATTCGTCATGTGGCACAAATGGTTTTATTTTAACAAGGTGACCATACGAATTCTTACCTCATGAGAAAAGGAGGAGGTGAGAGAGGGGAGAGGGAGAGTGATAGTGGGAGGGAATAGAGTGAGGGAAGAGAGAGCGAGAGAGATAGAGATACCTGTGTTTACCTGAACTCAGCTCACCATTCGGACAAGAAGTAAGTCACTTAAAGCGTTAAGTGACTTACTTCTTCTATACATTGCATCTATTACCTGTTCGAATTTCACTCGAGCGAAGCCGCGGGAAAAAGCTGAAAATATAGCTAGCTGACCCTGCGGACTTCGTATCGCCTTTATTACACTATAACCTTATTCCGATTATTACATACATTTTACAAATAAAAAATTAGCCAAATCGGTTCATCACTTCAGAACGGCTAAGCCGATTTGGCTAATTTTTTATTTGTAAAATGTATGTAATAATCGGAATAAGGTTATAGTGTAATAAAGGCGGAACGAAGTCCGCAGGGTCACTCTCTACTAACTTTAATTTTTTTTGTCCCAAATTAAGTAAGGAATCTTATGGTCAACCTATTAAAATAAAACCATTTGTCCCACATCACGAATCGCATGGTCACCCCTCTAATAATTTGTTTTGTCCTACGTTAGGTAAGGAATCGTATGGTCAACCTATTAAAATAAAACCATTTGGCAATAGCTTGGTCACCCCTCTACTAAAATATTTTTTTTGTCTCACATTAGTGAAGGAATCGTATGGTCACCCTATTAAAATAAAACCATTTGTCCCACATGAGGAATCGCATGGTCACCCCTCTACAAATTTTTTGTTGTCCCATATTAAGTAAGAAATCGTATGGTCACCCTATTCAAATAAAACCATTTGGGAATCGCATCTTCCTCCTCTACTAACATAATTTTTTTTTGTCCCACATTAGGTAAGGAATCTTATGGTCACCCTATTAAAATAAAACCATTTGTCCCACATCAGGAATCGCATGGCTAACCCTCTAATATTTTTTTTTGTCCTACGTTAGGTAAGGAATCGTATGGTCACCCTATTAAAATAAAACCATTTGTGATTAGCTTGGTCACCCCTCCACTAAAATATTTTTTTACGTGATGACGTCACGTCTTATAAATTGATGAGCACCGGCTGCACGCACGAAAGCGTGTCACGTTGATATTCAAAGTTACCATGGAAACGTAAAACTGCCAAGATCAGACAACAGAAGTTTTGATGGCCAGTCACAAGATGATAAATCTTTAATAGAAATTACTGATCTTTGATCTATGTACTACGATTATTCCACGTCATCACGTAAAACTATCGTCCGTAAACCGACTTTATAGACAACCAATTTTTTTGTTCCACATTAGTGAAGGAATCTTATGGTCACCCTATTACAATAAAACAATTTGTCCCACATGTGGAATCGCATGGTCACACCTCTACAATTTTTTTTTTGTCCCACGTTAGGTAAGGAATCGTATGGTCACCCTATTAAAATAAAACCATTTGTCCCACATCAGGAATCGCATGGTCAACCCTCTAATAATTTGTTTTGTTCTACGTTAGTTAAGGAATCGTATGGTCACCCTATTAAAATAAAACCATTTAGGAATAGCATGGTCACCCCTCCACTAAAATATTTTTTTGTCCCACATTAGTGACGGAATCGTATGGTGGCCCTATTAAAATAAAAACATTTGTCCCACATGCGGAATCGCATGGTCACCCCTCAACTAATTTTACTGTTACTCCGGGATATACACTACCACTATACGAAGTTTCGTCAAAATCTGTCAAGCCGTTCAGGCGTGAAAGAGGAACAAACAAACAAACAATCAAAATATATACTTTCGCATTTATCAGTTTTAATCTGTTTTTTTTATCGCGTTCCAAAATAATTTCTCGGTTATACATGCCGTGACATGTTCATGGTGGTGGTTAGGTTAGGTAGATAGATAGATAGATAGAAATACTTTATTGCTCCAAAAAACATTTAACATATACACACAATAAGAAATTTACATGAGGGGCAAAGGCGGACTTATCCCTTACAGGGATTTCTCCCAGTCAACCTTTGGATATTTGAGAGTCGTATGTTGCGAGATATAAGTAGGTAGTAGCAAAAGACTTGAGTGTGGGAATGTAAAATATAATATAAGGAAAATAACTATAATATAGTATATTTTAATATAGTATATAATATTATAGTATTACTATAATATACACTACATATAAGTACATACTAGTTAATTAAACGTATAAATTACTATTTATAGATTAAATTAAATACATATGAATTACAATTTATATAATACGTAATACCTAAATATATACATACATACTTGTCCATTCAGAATTAAAGGATTTTTTAGCTTTTGACTTCACACTGACGGAGATAGTACAACTTTAAGTATTTTTTGAATAACGGAAGCGACTTGCAGTGCCGTATACAGTGAGGTAGTAGATTCCACAGCCGAGCTGCGTGCACAGAAAAGGAGTTTGTGTAATATCCAGTTTTATGAGTGGAAATGGCTAAGATATTATCATCACTTGACCGAAGCGTTACACCGTGGGAAGATAAATACTGAAAACGCGAAGATAGGTACTCGGGAGCAGAAGGGTTGTTGATACAAGAATAAAGAAGGCCAAGAATGTGGGAATTTCTGCGGAGACGGATTGGGAGCCACTTGAGACGTCTGCGGTATTGTGAAACATGGTCGTACTTACGTAAACCGAAAATGAAGCGTATACACATGTTTTGCAGACGCTCAAGCTTGTCCAGGAGTTCCTCAGTAACGTCCAGGCAACACACATCCGCATAATCAAGGATGGGGAGAAGCAACGATTGTGCTAGAATTGTCTTTGTGGAGGTCGGAAGAAGGAAAGAATTATTATTTATTTTATTATTTATTAATTTATTATTTTATTAGGTTAGGTTGGGTTGAGTTGGCTTAGGTTAGGTTAGGTTAGGTTAGGTTAGGTTAGGTTAGGTTAGGTTAGGTTAGGTTAGGTTAGGTTAGGTTAGGTTAGGTTAGGTTAGGTTAGGTTAGGTTAGGTTAGGTTAGGTTAGGTTAGGTTAGGTTAGGTTATGTTAGGTTAGGTTAGGTTAGGTTAGGTTAGGTTAGGTTAGGTTAGGTTAGGTTAGGTTAGGTTAGGTTAGGTTAGGTTAGGTTAGGTTAGGTTAGGTTAGGTTAGGTTAGGTTAGGTTAGGTTAGGTTAGGTTAGGTTAGGTTAGGTTAGGTTAGGTAAGGTTAGGTTAGGTTAGGTTAGATTAGGTTAGGTTGGGTTAGGTTGGGTTAGGTTAGGTTGGGTTGGGTTAGGTTAGGTTGGGTTAGGTTTTTTTTTATTTTGTTTCAGTAAAACACCTCGGCTATATAGGCCGAGGGTTGGGTTAGGTTGGGTTAGGTTACGTTAGGTTAGGTTAGGTTAGGTTGGATTAGGTTCCCGTGCGGAGTTGCTAGACCTCCCATCGGGCGCGACCCCGGGTGGTGGATAGGGGAACGTCTTCCAGATATGGATGGCATCAGGGAAATCAAATACTTGACGCGAACCAAAACTAGCAAGCTGGGGAGCGGATAAATACCCCTGGAGGTGGTAATAATATGTACGCAGCGCCTTCAGTACTGGGCTGCAGCCGATGAGGACGAAGTTGAGCCGAAAGGGTGCAGTACCAGGCTGCGGCCGGCGGGATGAGTGGAGATATCTCCACTAACCCGGCGGGCGCTCTGCAAACTTGGATGTACGGAGGAGATAAAAATTAAAAATGGACGCAAGATTAAAAAACAAACTACCCCAGGAGGGTACCGGTGGATCCGGAGAATCCCTCCCCGAGTCTGACTCGGGCTGCCCCACGTATTCTGGGGGGGGGCAAAATTTTGCCGAAATTAACATGTCCTGGAGGGACAAGCTTGGATGATGCGAACCCATTCATGAAAAGAGGTGCGGTCTAAAGGTCACCGACCAAGACCTCAAGCCCTGCAAAGCTACCAATATTTGGGCGCCTGATCGAAAGACGATGTTCGACCAGCAGTATCGACGAGATGCAAGCGCCCAGAGTAACGACACAAACCAAACGATCGAGGAGCGACGAGAGCTGCAGCGATGAAGGAATCTACGAGGAAGTTTTAAACCTATCGGCAAAGCTTTCCAAAGTTTCTATTACAATGGCAAAGCTGGTGGGAGAGAATCCAAATACTAAAGTCGAAATAAAGACAGGTGTTAGAGATCTGAAAGGTCTAATGGACAACCTGAACAAAAGACTAGCGGAGTGGGGAGACAACCCCCGCAAAAATAAAGCGAGGGCGGTCCACGCCACTGAAGACACTGGCACTCAAACCGAAACCTATGACATTGAAGCCAGCACTGTAGACACTGGCAATCAAACTGAAAGCTGTGACATCGAAGCCAGCAAGGAAGACGCTAGCACTCAAACTGAAAGCTATCACATTGAAGCCATTACTGAAGCTGAGCATCGAAATAGTGAGGATATGACGAGGCAGAATGACATCAGAGCCCGAATCCGGAGCAAAGACTTCAACAAGCTTCTCGAAGTGATGGAAACTGACTGGCCGGAGGAGGTCTTTACCGCCGTCACTACAGAAAGAGGTGGTGGTCTGAAATCGGTTGAGGCTGGCTGGGACGTAGTGATCATGACAGAGCCGGGAGAGCCTGGAGACAGGCCCAAAGGACTAAAGAAGCTAGTCAGGAAAGGACTCCCCGAGGTAGCTGAACTTCTCAAAGACAGTGAACCGGGAGCGGTAGAATACACCATCTGCACCACCAGAAGCTCAAGAAAAGGAGCTACAGAAAGCGAAAGATGCACGTTTCTGCTTCCATGCACCATGACAGAAAAGAGCGATGACTTAAAAACAATATACGAGCAAGCTATAGAGCTAAAAAATAAAAGCTTTGAACTGCAACGACCTGGAATGTTTGCACTACTGCTTGAAAAGGGCCTAAATAAGGTCAAAATCCGGAAAATCATAGAGGCAGTATTCTCGGATACAGAGAATAAGGTGAAAATCTTGCTCGACGGTGAAGAGGCCGGAATAGCAAAACCGCGGAAGGAGAGGAGTGGAGACGCTTATAGTCAGGGGAGAGGGTAGTTACAGCGATACCCTCAAAAAGGCTAAAATTGGAGTAACAGCCTCGGACATGAGGGAGCTGGGCGTGACGGTAAAGTCGGTTAGGAGAGCAAGCAAGAGAGCTGACGAGTCACAAATTATTATGCGAGTTGCCGCCGACTCCGGGCAGGCTGAGGCGCTCAAGGTGAAGCTGTCGAATGCACTAGAGGGGGCAAATGTTGAAGTTGGGGGCCAGTCAGTATTCCATGTCACGGGAATAGAAGAAGACGCCAGCCTCGATGAGGTGAAGGCGGCTCTAGAGGATGAACTCGGAGTCGCGACACAAGTGAAGTCCCTCAGGCCGACCAGCTACGGAAGCCAGACGGCTACCATTACTGTGAACCGTGACACCGCCTCAAGGCTCGGTCAATCAAAATGGATTACAATTGGATGGACGCGCTGCTGTATCCGCAAGAGAGTCAACGTAGTAAACTGCTATAAGTGCTGGCAGACTGGACACTTGGCAGCAAATTGTCAGGGACCAAATAGAATGGACCTCTGCAGAAGATGCGGCAACGGAGGGCACAAAGTGGCTAGCTGCAAGGAAGACCCACATTGCCCACTCTGCGAAAAGGCGGGACACAGAGCCGTTTCTACGGGATGCCCAAAATTTAGAACAGCCATAAGAGATGCTGAAACAACAGGCCGGAAAAAGTTATTTCGGTCGAAGCGTGAAGGCAGGGCACGCGGAAAACCCCCCCACCAAGATCCTACAAATAAACACTGACCGAATACGAGTAGCCCACGACCTACTTCCCGAGACTGTTAACAGGCTAAAGATTGACCTGGCCATCATAGCCGAGCCAAACCGCACCAGAGCAGAGATCGCGGGGTGGGAGAGAGATACCAGAGGCGACGCAGCTGTGGTAGTGCACAATAGCTCCATGATAGTCGATGGCATAACGAAGGGGAACGGCTTTGTCGGGCTGAAACTAACAACATTTTCCGTCTTCAGTTGCTATATTTCGCCAAACAGCGAATTCAGCCAGTTTAAAAAAGACATCGACGAACTGTGGGATGCCCTTCGACGGCAGCGAGGTCAGTTACTAGTAGCGGGTGACTTCAACGCCGCTTCCCGGGCGTGGGGCAGTAAGAAGAATGACCAAAGGGGAGAGTATCTGCTCGAAATGCTGGCGGATCTGGATTTAGTAATCCTAAACCAAGGTGATTCCCCAACATTCGAAAGAGGCATTCGGAAGTCAAGGCCGGATCTCACCTTGGCCAGCCAAGATCTTGCTGGCAAGGTTAATAAGTGGCGAGTGTTGGACGAGGAGACCATGAGTGGCCACAAATACATCACATATGAGGTCCATGAGAGGGATAGAGAAACCAACACTGCGCCTATGGGCTGGAATCTTAGAAGGCTCAACACCAACAGTTTCCAGGATGCCTTGGAGCGTGAAACAATTGAGACGCCGGGCGATTTTACGAGGGCTACAACCAGTGCCTGTGATAGTTCAATGCCCAGGAAAAAAAGAGGCAAACGAGAGATATACTGGTGGAACAGTGAGATCTCCGATGCGCGTCGTCACTGCCTAGAATGCAGACGGAAACACACCAGGGCTAATGCAAACAAGACCCAAAATGAAGTGCAGACTAAATACATCGGCGATGAGTATAAAAAGGCCAAACTAGCTCTACAGCTACTAATACTCAAGTCAAAGGAGAAGTGCTGGGAAGCTGTCTGCGAGGAAATAGATAGCGATGTATGGGGGCTCGGATATAAAATAGCCACTAAAAGACTGAAGGGCAACCCACCCATACAAATGGGTATGAGGAAAATACAGGAGATAGTCGACATACTCTTCCCCCACCATGACATATTCGAGCGAGTAACAACCTCGGTGCAAGATGTGCCGGAAATCTCTGACGATGAACTGCAGAAGGCCCGCGAGAAAATTAAACTAAAAAAGGCGCCAGGCCCAGATCTAATACCACCGGAAGTAGTAAAACTGGCGACGGAGATCATACCTGAAAAAATCAAACTGGTCATGAATAATGTTCTTCGAACCGGCGAATTCCCAGCCATATGGAAAAAGGCAAGGCTGGTACTCCTCCGAAAGGCTAAAAAACCCGCTGACGATCCAACTGGCTATAGACCGCTCTGCCTGCTGGACTCCTACGGTAAACTATTAGAGGGAATTCTACTGAACAGAATAGAAGAGCTGCTACCGAAACATGGTGATCTAGCAGATACGCAGTATGGATTTAGGAAAGGGAGATCCACGCTAGCTGCTATTGAACAGGTAGCATTAAGTGTGAAGGCAGCCAAAGAGGGTACGCATCGCACTCGGAAACTGTGCGCTCTGATAGCACTCGATGTTAGAAATGCATTCAACTCGGCACCATGGCAAGTCTTGCTCGGGGAGCTAAAGAAAAGGAACTTTCCGCAGTATATGTACAACTTGCTCAACAGCTATCTGGAGGAAAGAAGAATCGTGGTCAGAGATGCCGAAGGAACGACGAAAACAATTGAAGTAAGTAGCGGAGTGCCACAGGGCTCCATTCTGGGCCCGACACTGTGGAATATCCTGTACGACGAAGTGCTTGGTCTGAACCTAGGAAGCGATGTGCAACTGATAGGCTTTGCAGACGACCTAGCGCTGGTGGTGACGGCCAGGAAAGAGGATACCCTAATGAAGATAGCCAACACCGCTCTCATTAGGATAAGCGACTGGATGAGACAGAAGCGCCTTAGATTGGCCCCCGAAAAAACTGAAGCCATAATCCTGAGCGGCAAGAAGAGGCACAGTCCAATCACATTCAGAGTAGAGGGAGTAGACGTAGAGCCTAAAAAGAAACTAAAATATCTGGGCATCTGGCTAGACAAAAGTCTGAAGTTCAACGAACATATTGAAGAAGTAGCCGGGAAAGCCGAACGCCTGACGACGGCTCTTAGCCAGCTAATGCCCAGAAGAGGTGGACCAAGGGCCAGTAGAAGAAGACTACTGGCATCCGTCGCTCACTCTGTAATGCTGTACGGAGCACCAATCTGGATCAGTGCCCTCAAGGTGGCCAAGTACAGGAGAAAGCTGGAAAAAATTCAAAGACAGCTTGCCATCAGGATAAGCGGGGCTTACCGGACAATCTCCCTGGAAGCGGCTCAGGTGATAGCTGGTTTGATACCTATAGAAAGGTTGGCAGAAGAGCGCCACCGACAGTACTACAACCCAGACCACCTGACGCCAAGAGAAATAAGAGTAAAAACCCTGACGGAATGGGAGACTGAATGGCGGAGTCGAGGGAAGGGAGCGTGGACAAAGCAGGTCATACCGAGCCTAAGACCATGGATGGAACGCAGGCATGGAGAGGTGGATCGCCTGGTCACGCAAGCGCTGAGCGGCCATGGCGTGTTCAACACTTATCTGCACTCAATAGGAAAGGCCGTAAGTGACGAGTGCTCATACTGCGGCGAGTACGACACGCCACAACACGCGCTCTTCGAGTGCCGGCAATTCGAACAGGAAAGGGAGATCCTGCAAGGGCAAGAAGAGAGACTTAATTCCGGGAACCTCGTGGAACGCATGCTAAGGAGTGAAGACGAATGGGCAAGGCATGCAACTTTCATAAAACGCACCATGAAAGAGAGAGAGGACGACGAATGGGAGATCCAAACGGGTTCACGGCGACCCAAATAGACAGCCACCTTCCTGACGTAATGCTAAGCGGTCCCAGGAAGGAAAAGGCGGAGAGGGGAGGAGGTTTTAGTCCGTAGGTCACTGAACAACAGTTGAAGTCGGGCATGTCATCTGGCCCGGGCCTCATGACATCCATGAGGATTTCCTCCTTCCCACGAAAAAAAAAAAAAAAAAAAAAGGTTGGATTAGGTTGGGTTAGGTTAGGTTAGGTTGGGTTGCGTTGGGTTAGGTTAGGTTGGGTTTAAATTATCTGACATATTTGTTGCTGAAACTGAGTATAATAAATATTTTTTATGATCGAGCTTGATGTTCGTCAATATTTAAAACTCTGAAATATTTATTATGCCGCGAACGGCCAACAAACTCTTATTCCTTGTGTCTGTGAATTTAAAGAAATCTTTAAAGAATAAATGATTGAAAATGTGTACGTATGAGCTAATTTTACCGTTGAATGACCATTGACATGAATTTTATAATGATGCAGTAAAGGGTAACTTTCACGTCGCCCCTAACGCAACTAACACAAATTTGTGAAAAATATACGAGACGTGCTCGGGCTTGTTTCTAACAATATTATTAAGTCAGACTGCTCACACACGCCTAAAGTGAGACATTTTACACAGATTCTCTGGTTGAAAAGTATAAATGTGAGGCCGCCTCATATTTGGGCATTTCACATTCCCAAATGCGAGACCCTTGATACACAACTTTGATACACGCCAAAAGCGAGACGTTTTATACACACCACCTGCTATGAAGCACGAATGTGAGCCCTCGTCTCGGATTCGTGCAGGCCTCGGATATGGGTGTGTTAGCACATTTAAAAAATCTTGAATATCTCTCGAAGCATACGTGCGGAACGGGTGTTTCAGAGTATGTGTGAGAAGACGAAGGCCGTCCGTATAGACGTTGCCATATTTCTGTATTTTGATTATAAAGCTGAGGGTTCGGAATTGTGCATTTCAACAAGTGAAGACGTTGGGCCTCACAGGCCTCACATTTAGGACTGAGCAAACAAGGCTGTGTGTATGGGCTGTGGTATGGGGATGATGGTGTGTGTAGGATTGAGTGTTGCGTTTGTGTATTTGCATGACGTGTAATGATGTATAGGTATGTTGTGTGTGAGTGAGTTTGTGATAATGAGGTGTGAGGTATGTGATTTTGTTTGTAGAAGTGTACCTATGAATAATATATGTGTGAGGAGATAATGATAAACTGTTGTGTAAGCGTGTGCTTGTGCATATATTTTGCCAACTTCATTAGGATTTAAAAATAATTTTGCTAGTGTTCCTAGAGAATGTGTTTTTATTCAGATGGAAAATGGAAAATAATACATCTACATAGCAATATTACTGATCTGAACTGGCCTTAAAGTTCCACCGTCTTTACGGAGACTCACCGCAGTTCTCTTAACGGAGCCCCAATCTTTGATCTGATCGCACAAGTCTGCCGCGTTCATCAACAGGCACATCAATGCGTTAGTGTGTACGGAGCTACTCTTCACGTAACCGTCTTCGGCGATGTGCCGGTACTCTCGAGACTTGCTGGAGGGGCATTGTGTTTGTGTCAGATCAGGTGTCACTAGAACCACTCACTTATCATCAGTCAACCTTAGGTCAAAAGGGATGTGTCTCACAACGACGCTCGAGTAGAAGCAGCTCTCGGAGTTTATCGTTCAACTGGGGCGCGCTCGGAGGAGCTGCTTAACTCGACCCCGCCGTCGCCTTTCCACCTCCGCACCACGCGCAATGGGCAGGCATACACGCTGGACTTACCGCGGATGCGTACCCATCGGTTCTGCAAATCTTTCCTCTACAGACCTGGTCAACTCTGGAACGCTCTCCATGCCCACATATTTCCCCCCAAGTACAATCTTTTTTTTTATGGAAGCTGACACGATTGGGTACATCACCTACAACATCCGTGATGTCAGCCCATAACACCGGGTGTACTTGCTGCCGCGTCAGTGCTTCCCTTCGGTCGTGCCGGCCACACTGAACTGGACGGAAAACACAAACTATTTACATAGTCGTTTGGACCGACCATTAATTCAGTGCGGCGGTACCAACCCGGGCGGGTTAAACCCTACCACCCAGTAGGTAATATAAGAAGGGAGTCATATCCTATAGTCGCCTTTTACGACGAACACGGGGAGAGATGGAGTGGGGCTATTGGGGGATTCACCTGTGGAGCCAGACTGTGGATCCTAGCGGACGGAGGGGTTCGGGTACTTCAAGAGGATGTTAATAGGCACCTGTCTGGCCGGCAAGGCATTCGCAACCCTCGCATGCCACCTAATGCCTATGGGCAGGCCGCAGGCCTCGCGCACTCTTTGTACTTGCGCGCGCTAACTACCTACCGCCCGGCGCACCGCCGGCGGCGGTGAATTTCAATGGGCTGCCCAAAGAATATAAACATTAAACAGCCGCGCGGCCGGCGCAGCTGCAATGCAATAATCACTTTACACTCGATCGTTAAGGTACATTTTCGCACGCAGCGATTGACGACGTGAAGCGGTAGGCTATTAAAGCCCGAAGGTAGGAACTTTTTCTATGGAGTGATTTATCTGTTACGAAGTAACTATTTAGTAATCTGTGCTATGGGCGTCGTTACACAACTGAAAAATGTATGCGGTGCACATACCTGAAGTAATTAGCGAGATCAGTCGCCAGTATATAGTCCCGCAACATTATCAGCGCCTTGTCGTAGTCGGCGCGCGGCAACGAGGACAGCACGTCGCAGCCGTCAGTGTTGAGTATGCACATTGCTTGCGACAGGTGGTGCCTCTCCATCACGCTGCCTGAACTGGAGTAGAGCGCCGCCAGAGCAGTTTCTGCTTACCCAAAAACCTGACTTGATCAATCTCGACGGCTAGGGGTTTGTTACAACCACCACACTGAATGAAAGGTCGTTCGAAACGGATAATGTAGAGTGTTTTCATTTTACGAAGGCACGAGGGGTATGAGGTAGGAAGTGGTGTGAGACCGCGCGGAGCTCAGTAGGGAACGACTCGGTTCGACGGAGCGACGCGGAGACGTGTAGAACGTGTGTACCGACCGGGCATCGAGTTCGTTCTCTACTGAGCTCCGCGCGGTCGCCTCTCGCACCACTTCCTACCTCGTACCTGAATATGAACTGGACGAAAAACTCGAACTGTTATAGTGTTTTCATTTTACGAAGGCACCAGGCTTCGTAAAATGAAAACACTATAACAGTTCGAGTTTTTCGTCCAGTTTAGTGTCGCTGGCACGAACAAAGGGAAGCACTGACACGGCACCTAGTTCACCAAGGTGTTATGGGCTGACATGGCGGATGCTATGAAGGTAATGTAGCCAACCGTGTCAGCTTTCATAAAAAAAGCTTGTAGTCAGTACATACTTACATTATATATAATACAGGCAAAATAGGAGCGATATTGATTTAAATTTGGATTATTCTTGGACCAGATGCCGTACTAATGGGCGACAGGCTAGCCACATCTCACCTTGGCGCGGTCCTTCCACCGAGTCATGCAGAAGTTGGGTCTTCGTCCCTTACTTGCTGCTTGATAATTATCTGTCCGAAATGCTTTGCTGGACGTGGTGGTCGGTGTTGTGCTGTATTTATCAGAAGCCTTCCAGCACAATATCGATTACTCTGCTTACCCCGATTGTCGGGATAAAGCGTCTGGTATGTGTGTATGTTTTAAAAAAAGTTATATACTTACCTCTAAGTTGGCCACCTTATGTTTAGATACTTTTCTGTTAATGAGGAGATCGTGTGCCAACAATTATTCCACAAGCACTTTAAAGAACTCAATTTTGGATGTCCCTTTCTATATATAGTTGGCTCAATTTCCAGATGGGGTGATACCACCACCGTACTGAACGAAATATGACCGAATAGTATCCTCGGCCCTATTCTCTAGTCCAATATATCCAGCAATTCAAAGAGATGTCTCCGGTATGGCAACTACTGAGGTGATTGGCTGGTCGAAACGTGTTCTCTGGTGCTGACCCTAGCAATGCGTACCGGATTACATAAAACAAATTCTATAGGCCTATAAAACCTAGTTTACCGGCGGTGGGTGGCCGAGTGGTTTGGGCATCGGCTTCTCATGCGAGAGGTCCAAGCTTCGAATACGGTCGTATTACATATTGGTACACGCAATGAGTTTTTTCTGACGAAAAAATTTACGTGCATACCTACACCTGCTGCTTCATCGTTCGGAACCGCTGTAAAACTGTAGATCCCTTCCCTTGGCCCTTACTAGGTGGTAGGCTCAAATTGTAGCCGACTGGGTTGATACCACCGTACTGTATGTAAGATGGCCGCATAGCAGCCTCTTGTGCTCTTCTCTAGTCCAGTATAGCCAGCAATCCAGGGAAGTCTTCGGTATGGCACCTACCTTCTCTCAGGTGATATTGGCCCCTCCGACTCAGCCATCCATACCAGATTACATTTAGAAAAACCGACTTAAAATTTAACAACGTAATTGATGGTATCCATAAAGAACAAAATGGACTCACGGCCAGCAATTTGGAAGCTGTTAGTGGTGCCTCTGTGATCCAGGTCATGAACCAGACAGGCTATTAGGTACATCAAGCACTGCAGGTCACTGTAAATCATTGGAAGCTGTTAGTGGTGCCTCTGTGTTCCAGGTCATGAACCAGACAGGCTATTAGGTACATCAAGCACTGCAGGTCACTGTAAATCATTGGAAACTGATAGTGGTGCCTCTGTGGTCCAGGTCATGAACCAGACAGGCTATTAGGTACATCAAGCACTGCAGGTCGTTGTAAACCATTGGAAGGTGTTAGTGGTGCCTCTGTGGTCCAGGTCATGAAACAGAGAGGCTATCAGGTACATAAAGCACTGCAGATCACTGTAAACCATTGGAAGCTGTTAGTGGTGCCTCTGTTATCCAGGTCATGAACCAGAGAGGCTATCAGGTACATCAAGCACTGCAGGTCGTTGTAAACCATTGGAAGGTGTTAGTGGTGCCTCTGTAGTCCAGGTCATGAACCAGAGAGGCTATCAGGTACATCAAGCACTGCAGGTCGTTGTAAACCATTGGAAGGTGTTAGTGGTGCCTCTGTGGTCCAGGTCATGAAACAGAGAGGCTATCAGGTACATAAAGCACTGCAGATCACTGTAAACCGTTGGAAGCTGTTAGTGGTGCCTCTGTTATCCAGGTCATGAACCAGAGAGGCTATCAGGTACATCAAGCACTGCAGGTCGCTGTAAACCATTGGAAGCTGTTAGTGGTGCCTCTGTAGTCCAGGTCATGAACCAGAGAGGCTATCAGGTACATCAAGCACTGCAGGTCACTGTAAACCAATGGAAACTGTTAGTGGTGCCTCTCTGGTTCAGATCATGAACCCAAGAGGCTATCAGGTACATCAAGCACTGCAGGTCACTGTAAACCATTGAAAATGTTATTGTAATAGACCAAAACAATTTTACTTGTCGTCTGCTAAGAATTCGCGTGATAAACGTGGGTAGGTATCATGTCAGCCTTGGTAATTGATAGAATAGAAAGTTCTTCATTGCTTCAGAAACATTCAACAGTAACAAGAGCATTAGAACATTTACATAATGTTGAAAAACGGACTTATGCCTTACAGAGATTTCTTACAGTCAACCTTTGAACCAACCCTAGGGGTGTGCAAGCAGTAAATTACGTGGTAAGCCAGTCTCGTGGTCCAAATCTCCCACATGTTTGCGCAAGATGCAGAGCAATTTTATTAGCATTGGTGGAAAGTGCTTGTTTCACATAGTTGATATTTATAACCCTCGGATTATAATATAAATGGCCTCGGTAGCTCGGTGGTGCTGCGCATCGGCGAGAAACCGCCGAAGTAGAGCAGCATCCACCGTCCCCTTTCCACCTCCGCACAACGCGCACTGGGCAGGGATTGCATCCCTATAGGCTGGACTTACCGCGGATGCGTACTAATCGGTTCTGCAGATGCTTCCTCCACAGAACCGGTAAACTCTGGAACGCTCTCCCTGCCCACATATTTCCCCCCAAGTATAGTCTCGGGTCCTTCAAGAGAGGCGTAAATGGGAACCTGTCAGGCCGGCATGGCATTCGCAGTCCCCGCATGCGACCGAATGTCCATGGGCGTCGCTAGACACCTTATGGGTGACTCGGCGCCACATGTCGCGCTTACTATAAAAAAAAGCATCGGGTCCGGTCGGACTTCGGATGGGTGATCGACCGAGCGTCAAGGCTGAAAGTGGTTCGAATTTCATCTTAAAACTGTAGATTCCTTCCTTTTATTATGTTGTAAGTATATGTAGTGTTTAACCCATCCGTATTGTTAACACCGCACCGAATTAATGTCGGACGAAACGGATATAAAAATAATGCAGGCCTTCCATCCAGTTCAGTATAGCCGGCACGACCAGAGGGAAGCACCGAGATGGCACGGTTCAAACAGGAGCAGGATTTTTGGGCAGGCATCGTGGATATAGTAGGTGAAATCAATCGTCTCAACAATAAATTATTTCACAACAGTCTAGGCTTGGACTGACCAGTTGCTGAAGCTTCACTTAAGCGGGATTTACACTATATTACTTTTGGTGTACATCCAAAGTGAATCACGTAGAGTAAAATCATCCAGAACAATCATCCTTGTTTACGTATTTTCATCCAGTTCAACTCTCACGACAGAGATTTGACTGGCGCATACGAACTAAATAACGAATGGTACTGAAATTAATTATCTGACCGTACGTTTGAAATTTTCACTGCGCCTTCACTCTGGATGAATGGTGATTCATGATGGTTTCTCTTTAATATTTCATCAAAAATTTGGTAGGGGATCAAATATGTCTCATCGTTCATGTACACTTTGGATGAAACAAAAATGAAAGGAATTTTATGCACTTATCACCTTTGGATGATTCCTTCAAGAACATTCAAAGGATAAATATAAATGAGGCGCTTTCCCCAAAACAATTTAATAGAACAATTCAGTAGACTATTCAATGGGGAGTGTTCAGAGGAGCTATGTAACGCGATTCCGCCGTCCCCATTCCGCCTCCGCACTACGCGTAATGGGCAGGGGATGCACCCTATTCAATCGACCTACCACGGATCCTTCAAGAGAACCGGTTCTGTAGGTCTTTTATTCACAGAACCGGGAAAATGTGGAACGCACTCCCTGCCCATCTATTTCTTTCCAAGTACAGCCTGGGGTTTTTCAATCAATCGCAATCCCCGTACATCACAGAATGTCCATGGGCATCGTTAGGTGTAGGTTATTTGTAGGCAAAACGATGCCACATGTCGTGCTATCCATAAAAAAAAGTGACAAAAAATGGCACCTGAGATACCCGTCCTGCGGGAGTTTCCAATTCAAGATGGCCGCGTATGCGAATTGCGCCACGCAGAAGGCGTGATTCCAGTTGTGGTAGGGCACGTCTCGATATCCCTTCTGCACATACAGCACGAACCGTACCAGCTTATCCCGCTTCATTTTGAATCTGGAACATCGGTTAATTATTTATTATTAGCGTCAAGTGCGTAGTAACCGCAACCGACTAACATTTCTTTTTTTTTTTCTATGGAAACTAACACGGTTGGCTACATCACCAACAACATCCGTGATGCCAGCCCATAACACCGGGTGTACTAGGTGGCTGTCAGTGCTCCCCTTCGGTCGTGCCGACTACACTGAACTGGACGGAATAGCCGTTTCGACCGACGACGTTTCACTCAGTTCGGTGGTATCAACCCGGACGGGTTGAACCCTACCACCTAGTGAGGTAAGAAGTGAAGGGACCTACAGCTTCACGTCCGAACCACGGTCAGCCTCCAACGGTCGAGCGGTGACCCATCAATGTACTGACCGGGCGGCCCAGCGTTGCTTAACAATCAATAGCAACAGTCGACTGTCTGGGCCACTGAGTTATCGAGACCTATTAATACCCATAGCTGTAGCTGGCTTCTTTGCATAGAAAAAGATCGTAAGTCGGTGTAATTTTTAATTAAAAAAAAATTATGGTAATAAAATTTAAAAATCTACAGAAATAGAGTGGTTATAGAGTTCTGTTTAGTTAGAGTGCTGGTTTAGTTCAAAGAGTTTGTATTACGTCGCAGCGACGTAATACAAACTCTTTGGTTTAGTTATTTATCAGCGCAATAAACATTTCATTTTATTCATTCACTTTTGCGTCAGATGAAAAAAATTTAAATCAATTTTTTTTTATCTCTTTGGTCTTAAGCAGCCGGCACTGTCGGCTTTTGCCGAGCCCACAGTCCGACGGTAGATCAGACACAGCCAATGACACTAATCCTCGTGAAACCACGCTCATTGGGGCGCCGCCCCGCCGCCGCCGCCGCCGTACCAGGTATAAGGCGGACGAAAAGCTAGTCTAATTTATTGACACGTACAGGTTGGCTGCCGCCATACAAATGATTGGTATTTCCTTGCAGGCCGCCACACAATATGGTTGAATTGACCCACAGGCCGCGAGTTTTTGTTTTGTTGAAAACGTACAAAACTCTAAAAATAACCTACAAATAAATTGTTCACTGCAATTCAACATATATTTCAGCTGAAAAGTTGTGTTGCCCGGGCATACACGCGGCCCACAGACAATAGATTTATAGTCTATGGGCCGTATGTATGCCCGCGCAACACAGGTGATGGTTTTTTTCGAAATTCCTAGGGTGTAATTTCTGCCCCCCTATGCCGCAGTACAAAATTCGACGCAATCTCTGCAGGCCACAAATTATATTTATCAGTCATATAGTATATATAAAGTATTTGCATTTTTGTGTTGCCCGGGCATACACTGGCCTGTGGGGATAGTTACATGTTTTGCCAGGGCATACACTGCGGTCTGGTGTGCTGGCAAAGTGTGTTGCCATACACTGGCCTGTGGGGATAGTTGCATGTTTTGCCAGGGCATACACTGCGGTCTGGTGTGCTGGCATAGTGTGTTGCCCGGGCATACACTGGCCTGGTGGGGATAGTTAAATGTGTCGCCCGGGCATACACTGCGGCCTGGTGTGCTGGCACAGTGTGTTGCCCTAAACTGGCCTGTAGGGATAGTTATAAGTGTTGCCCGGGCATACACTGCGGTCTGGTGTGCTGGCATAGTATGTTGCCCGGGCATACACTGGCCTGTGGGGATAGTTAAATGTGTCGCCCGGGCATACACTGCGGTCTGGCGTGCTGGCATAGTGTGTTGCCCGGGCATACACTGGTCTGTGGGGATAGTTAAATCTGTTGCCCTGGCATACACTGCGGCAGCCAGCCTGTTAATTAATTTGAAAGAGAATGCTAAAACGAGAGCTAGAAATGTACTTGTCCATTAATCCGAGATGGCTGAACATGTAGAGGACGTAGCAGGGCAGCTCGCGCGGCGGCAGCGCGCGCACGTTCATGTGCAGGCTGGCGGTGTGCGCGTGCGAGTGTCGCGTCGGGCACTCCGCCACTCGTTGCGTCTCCTCCTCGCTCACCTACGGTCCGTTATCGATACATCAACGTCTTTTTAGGGTTCCGTATCCGTCGTACGGGGGCCCTGTTGTTGTTTTTGTTTTGGTTTGGCGTTGGCTCTAGGCCTGCAAACTAATCCCGCTTGGTTGGGGGACCTTCGTGCAAAACCCCGCAGTCTCCAGCTACCCCAGCCAGCCTATGTCTTCCATGAAAGCCACAATTCGACCGGGGTGTCTGCAGGCCGCTGCAACGGAAGATGGAGAACGGAGTTGGTTGTCAAGCACAAAGTCCAACAAAACATGCTCGGCCGTTTCATCCGTTGCCAAGGATACTCCGGGGCCATATTACTAAGCCTACGCCGTCTGTCTGTCTGTCCGTCCGTCCGTCTGTCTGTACGATGGCTGTATCTCTTGAACCGTAATAGGTAGCCCGTTGAAATTTTCACTGAATATTTGTTATTATGGTCGATATAACAACAAATAATAAAAATAATAAAAAGTAAAAAATTCACGGGGGCCCTATACAAGAAACTAAAAAGTGTATGCGCGCCTTCTACCTAAGAGAGTATGAAGCCTTTTTAACTAATACATAGATGGCGTGAGTGGCGATGACCATGACATGGCGATACGGAACCCTCGGTCACAGATTACTAAATAGTTCTCGGTGCACGAGTTCTACTCGCACTTGGCCAGTTTTTTTATTGCAACTGACGCGGTTGGCTACATCACCTACAACTAGGTGCCATGTCAGTGCTTATCTTCAGTCGTGCCGGCTACACTGTAGTGGACGAAAAACACGAACTATTTTTACATAGCCTTTTCATCCGACCTTTCATTAAGTGCGGTGGTATCAACACGGGCGGTTTAAACGTACCTTGTAAGATAAGAAGGGAAGGGAGCTACAGTTTAACTTTTAATCCGAACACACTGTGTTCGAGAAATTATCTTAACAGCATTGATGCTTATCAGTATACTTAGGCCGTGCGCCGTAACTCTGCCACCCAATCTCCTCCCTCTTTTCCATAACAGATATTGTAGTAAATTTGCGCTGGAGATAACTAATCGGCAGCAGCTTCTATCCGAGGTTCATCATCATCATCATCATCATCAGTATCGGTCCACTGCTGGACATAGGCCTTTCCCAAAACACTCCACCACGCGAGGTGTTCCGCTATTGTCATCCATCAGTGGATGATTATTGACACGTCTAATTAATTGAAACCGAATGCTAAAACGAGAGCTAGAAATGTACTTGTCCATTAATCCAAGATGACTGAACATGTAGAGGACGCCCGAACATCCCGGGAGTGCCCGGCTATCATTTTAGGTCGTCTATCCACCTAGCCAAGGGCGTACTACCTGGTACTACGCTACGTTTATTCGTATGTGACCTCCGTTCGAGCACCCGTCTAGCCCGGCGGTTATCGGGTGTGCGGCAGATGTGCCCGCCCCACTGCCACTTCAGCTTACTAATATTCTTAGCAATGTCGACTACCTTAGTTCTTTGCCGTATACGTCATTAGAGATTTTATCGATCAAAGAAATGCCGAGCACTGCTCTTTCCATAGCTCGCTGACCGACATTAATTTTGTGGATTGTGGATTAGGCCCATCGCGATGTTCCGCATTTCAGCTCCAGAGGTCACCACTTAATCGAAGTTAGCCAAGTTATTTGATGGAACATCCATGTATTCTCTAACTACCTTCATATGGTACATCATGATTTCAATGGTACATCCAGAGGTTAGCCACTTAATCGGAAGTTAGACAGGTTATTTGATGGAACATCCACGTATGCTCTAACTACCTTCATATTATGGTCATCATTATTTCAATGGTGCATCCAGAGGTTAGCCACTTAATCGAAGTTAGCCAGGTTATTTGATGGAACATCCATGTATGCTCTAACAACCTTCATATTATGGTCATCATTATTTCAATGGTACATCCAGAGGTTAGCCACTTAATCGAAGCTAGCCAGGTTATTTGATGGAACATCCATGTATGCTCTAACTACCTTCATATAGTACATCATGATTTCAATGGTACATCCAGAGGTTAGCCACTTAATCGAAGTAAGCCAAGTTATTTGATGGAACATCCATGTATGCTCTAACTACCTTCATATGGTACATCATGATTTCGTACGCAAGCGCGCTGCGAACATAGGACTCCTCCACGCGTCGGTACACGAGGCTATGCGCAACGCTCACGCCGCAGAACGTGCTGAACGCTAGTGCCATCTCCTCGTCGCCGATGTCGAACCAAGGCTCCGCCATCTTGTTGAACAGCTGGCCCACGCCGATGATACCGCTGTCGTCGCGGATCGGGAAGCACAGTAGGTTCCTGAGAGCAGGGTGTTGTTGCACTTTATTTGTATGCAGTGGGTAGCCATTGCTGCAAACTTGTCGATCTTAATAGGGAACCTTCAAGCGAAACCCCTTCATTTACAGTTAACCCAAAGCAAGCCAATGAAGGCTACAAGACGACCAGGGTGGCTGAAGACCTCCGCTATTGAAAACGGAGATCGGTTTATCTCCTGTTCATTGGTTGTCTAGTACACTTCAAGCATCCCCCTATTTCCCTGCTCACTATCTGTAATACCTGTGGTGTGTAAGTGTTTATTTAGTAAACAAATTTCATAGTGGGGGTAAGTATCGTGTTCTTTATTCTCGAAAAATATTAAAAATTCGGTTTCGCCTTCCAACAGGCGAAACTATTCTAGGAGTTTGATAATCCTAAGAGTGGCGTCATGTTGGGATAAAAGGCAGTTGTATACAATCCGGTATGAGTGGCTGAGTCAGAGGGGCCAGTTCACACGCTCAGACGAGCCAGAGCACTAGAGGAGAACACAGCTGAGCATGTTATACTTATCGTATCCTTATCCCTTAGTCGTCTTTTACGTCATTTTCGTACAGTACACAATCCAGTCGACTACAATTTGAGCCTACCACCTATGCTGTAAGGGGCAAGTGCATGAACTGACAATTTTATTTTGCACCGAACTTTGAAGGAGCCACCTATAGGTTTTCAGAAGAATCTCTCTGAATATTCAAGATCTGTTGATAGTTGATACATTAGGTTAGCTATTATAAATATATGTTTTAAATATTTCATAAGTTGATGTTGTTTTTGTAGGTATTTTAAAATGTGAAACTTTGTCATTGGCTTGATAATTTGTAAATTGTGAATTTATAAAATATCTGTTGGGTTAATATAGCTGTTAAGTTTCCCTAATAAAATAAATAAATAAATCCTGTCTCTGACTTATTTACTTGTTGAGACCGACTGATACCTTTGTACTGGGTGCAAAGTAGTGAAGTAACAAACCGAGTTGGTAATTCGGTTCAAACCGATTTGATGTTGAAGCGAGTCGACTCGGTTTGGTAAGCGGCGAAATCGAGTTGACTCGCTGGCTCGCGGTGGCTTGACGGCGTGGCGGACGGCGACTGCCTGCCTCGGACCGACCGAGTGAACTGACTGCGAGCGAGCGAGCGAGCCGACTCGGTTTGGCGAAATCGAGTTGACGCGGCGCGGCGACTGCCTGCCTGCTGGCCGGACCGAGTGAACTGACTGCGAGCGGACTCGGTTTGGGCGAGCCGACCGAATCGACTCAATTCGGTTTGAGATCGCCGCGCGCTCGAGTCGAGTCAAGCCGCTGCTCGGCTCGCTACTGCGTCCGCTAACTCGGCCGCCGACCGACCGCCCGCCGCCGTTGGAATCGGTTTGGTTTGGTGAAGTTAAGCGTATTCGTTTGTAGAACTGGCTAGCATCGTATTCTTCGATCTGTCTGTTCTGTATTGATTCGTGGTTCTGTGTATGTAACGTAACTCGTGTTTAACAGATTAACTTGTGTTGTGAATTACCTAACTCGTGTTGTGTGTTTTATTTTATTCATACTCATTTATACTAACTAACGACAAAAAGTGTAAAAAAATACTCGTACCGCTCGTCTTTATTATAGAGCTGGGCTGGTTATTTAAGCTACCTACCTACTTTGAACCAAATCGGTTTGAATCGGTTTCGAAACCGATTTGGATATTTTATCAAACCGAGTTAATCGATTTGTAATTTTAAGCGAGTTCCCCATCACTAGAGCAAAGGGTTACGCTTCTGATGAAAGGGCTCGGGAGAACGGTATCTCTCATGAGAGGACACAAAGATAATTATTCCAAGAAAATTGTTCTTTATACTTTTAATAATTGTAACACATGGGACTACAGGGACCAAAGATGGCCGCATGGCAGCCTCGGCTGTGTTCTCCTCTAGTGCAGTAGGTAGGTACTGCAATTTAAATTAAAGTCTCGAAAGTGATACTAGCTAGTCGGATCATTCGCTCTGGCGGCTCTGATGAATCTTTTTTTTTTATGGAAACTGACACGGTTGGCTACATCACCTACAACATCCGTGATGTCAGCCCATAACACCGGGTGAACTTGGTGCCACGTCAGTGCTTCCCTTCGGTCGTGCCGGCTACACTGAACTGGATGGAAAACGCAAACTATTCACATAGCCGTTTCGACCGACCTTTCATTCAGTGCGGCGGTATAATCCCGGGCGGGTTAAACCCTACCACCTAGTAATATACGTAGTTTGGCAATTAAGTTCCGGGAATTTGGCTATAACTCGAGAACTGGCAAAATTTCGTCGTTCATAACCATATGGCTGGAAAGAAGGGACCTTCCTTTCGTTCCATTCGAAATTTGAAATTAATGGCGCGCTTCTTTGTTTTTTATGTGTGTTTTTCTAAAGTAACTTTTTTAGAGGCGTCGTGAAAATGAGTGAACGCCGCACCTACCCTATAGCCCCGATATCGCCCCCTGCGACATTTTCTTATTCCCCAAGATGAAGTTGTACCTCAAGGGAACTCATCATGGCCGCGCACAGGAGGTCAAGGAAGCTGCAACCGCGGTGCTGAACGAGTTAACTTCGGTAGATTACCAAGGGTGCTTCCAATCGTGGGAGCGACGTTTGAGTCGTTGTGTAGAGTTAGAGGGAGACTATTGTGAAGGTCGATAATAAAATTTTGTTCCTAACTTAATTTGTTTGTGTTTTATTGAAAAATTCCCGGAACTTAATTGCCACACCTCGTAAGAAGGGAGTCATATCCCTTAGTCGCCTTTTACAACATACACGGGGAGAGATGCAATGGATACTGCATCTCTCCCCGTGTATGTCGTATGTCCCATACCGGATTGTATAAAAAACTTATGGATCACACTAAAAGGATAAACAATATAATTGCAGCTATACACAGTAGTTATCCCCGGACGTTCGTCGATAGTTCGCAAAAACAGCGGTTCTTGTTCCGGTCGCTTCACATTGCGCAACTCTCCTGTTACAAGTACGTGCCCAGCCACTCCAGCATCCAGGGAGAACCGACGCGACTCACCAGCACCCGATACAGCTACTGGCGCCTGGACGGAAATGAATTCACCAAACATAAAACCGACTCAATAAGCCAATATGAGATCACGGAAGAGCTGTTCGAAGCTATTCCGCCGGCGCCTTTCCACCTCCGCACCACATGAACTGGGCAGGGATTGCATCCCTACACGCTGGACTTACCGCGGATGCGAATCAAATGTTCTGCACGGAAACGGTATCGCGGCGACCATGACACACGGCAGCAGTGGAAACAAAACAATTATTAAAACACGTGAAACGCTTTCTCACTGATTGGCGAAACGTTTATGACATGCCGTCACGGCATTTCTGATACATTTTCGTCTCACTGCCGCTGTGCCGTGGTCGTTGCCGTGGTCCTACCTACTGCATAATGGCCGGGACTGATCTAGGCGGCTCCCCGCCGCAGCGGCGGAGCTGCGCAGAAACGAAAATTAGGTCGGATTGGGGGTAAAGTAAGTATGAGGCAGAGAGAGGCAAAGGGGGGACGGGCTACCCCGCCGTTCTCACCGCGGCCGGCGCACCTTCCCCACGCACCGCAGTCGTAGTTATATCTCTCTCGCGCCCGCTCTGTGCTCATATTGCTTCTCTCTCGCACAGCGCTCGTCACTGTTCTCCCTCACACCCGCACCTTACTCGTAAAGTATATCCTTCGCACCGGCATGTTCGTCAGTGCGCTCACTTGCACACCTGCAGTATGTGCCAGTGTCTCCCTCGCGCTCTGTTCGTATGTACAGGCAGGCCTTCGTCACTCGCTCAAGGTCGCGAGTTAAATGCCTACCGCTTGGCGTGTCGGTTAATGCACAAGTAACAGTGGGCTGTCGCTATCCAGCCAGAGCGAGCGTGCGGTGCGCGCATCTACTACGTTTCGTTTCGAAATCACGAAATCATTAGAAATGTCGAAATCACGTCATTATTGTGCAGTGGACGGGTGCAAAAGTCAACAGACAAATAAAAACTTGTCTTTTTTTTCATTGCCGAGAGACGAAGAAAGGTAAGTATTTTGTTTAGTAGCATTTTGATTTATTTCTAGTAATTTATTTATTCATATAGTAGGAGGTCATTGATTTAAAATGATATTATTATATTGCCAATAACATTAGTACGCCGAACAGCGTGGTGTGTATGGCCTAATTCGTATAAGGATAATAGGTACATTGTAGATGATCATTGATCATTAAATTTATTGATCAAACAAAACTATCACTGGAAGGTTGCACGCAATGCACGCTTCGATGTGAGAAACTAATTGTGACGCTAACGCATGCATGAATTTGTTCGCATGAATTTGCCGTAGCTAAATATCATATCGTTGGTAGCTAGAACGATAAAAGTTGGTAGGTATCATCTTCATTTTATTCCTCACAATAAGACAGCACAAAGACACAGCCCTTAACGCGCTGAACGGCGCGCTTTAGAGATAGAGTTACACGACAGAAAGAGAAGCGAAATGTAGGCAATTATCGTGGTTAGGCATGTAGCTCTGGGCGAGTCAATTTGTACTTTATCGCGTCGTCGCAGAGTAGCTATTTCTTTGTGAGTGTTTGTACAGAGCAGCTTCTGTACGGAGTACTCTTTTCTATTCTGTGGTACAGGTGACAACGGAATTTCGCAAAATAATCAACTGTATTTTTTTCTTTTCAACGTTTTTATGAATGTGTGTAATCTGGTAGTGTTATATTATGTAATTAAAGAGTGGGTGGGATTGGGTGAGTGAGTGAGCGAGTGAGTGAGCGAGTACTGACCAGTGCATAACATCTCAGACAGAACAGAATGCCTCGACTGAACACTACTTTGCGAAGGCAAGCACGGAAGTTAGTTTATAATGTGCATCTTTTTATGAGTGAGGAAGCTGCAGATGCAAAAAAACTTCTTGAGGGACAAGAAAGATCAGAATTGGAAGCAAATCAAATCAAATCAGTACTTTGTAATGAAACGTAACTTTGGGGCGATTTTGTTTTTTTTGTTCAGTGTACATGCCGCCGAGATCGGTCCCGGCCACAGAAATCCTCTGATCTGTGGTCCCGGCTATTATACCGTTAGAGTATAATGCGCAAGCAGCCATTAAAATAGGAGTGGTTTATGCTTATCACCTGACGCAGATTAAGGATTAAGGAAATCTGCGTGTTTGTGTGGGTGACAGGAGCCAGTCTGGTGAACGGGCAAGGCACGCCAGCCGTCGCCTCACTCCCTATAACCCGCGCCGCACGCACCTCAGCCGTGCATCTGTGCGGTGCAGGGCTGCCACCTCTGTGGCTGCCATGCAGGTGGCCCATAAATTAGGTGGACATTTTTCAACAAAAGGTGATCCTTTGATTTTTCGGGTAAATTTTTTTCAAAAAGTACCTTAGATTTTTTTGGAATACCCTTTTATTAAAATCATTAATACGGAGGCAGTATAAGGAAAAAGGGATACATAATAAATTGTTTTTATATTATAATAAATCACCTGCGAGTGTTTTCAACAATTTGAACAATCGCTTAAGTGTGCGCTCCGAAATTCAATAAAAATGACACTTCATTGTCCACGTTGCTTATATTTTTTACCGTGGACAGAACACCGAAAACATAAACTGTCCACGGTAAACGCGGACATCTGGCAACCCTGAGTACGGTGGCATTAACGCAAACACCCAACTCCTTGTCAAGTTTAAATACCCTAAAATGTGCGACGCAAGCACTACCACCTACCTCAGCGGTGCAGCTATCGTAGAAGGACTCCACGAGCTGATTGGCGTCCAAGTCTATGAGCAGAACCGAACAGGCTTCGGCGCGAGTCAGCCGCCGCGCCTCCTTCATCACCAGCTGCAGGAGACAGGGCAACGACCCCACCTGCTGCCGGATACGATTCCACGTTTAAGACGAGACGGAAGTTAACTTTCTCCATACAAAATCGCCTTTCGGCATTTATGTTTTTTACCCCCCTAAACCTTATCCGGTTTTTTTAGTTATATTTTTATTGTAATAAGGACAGTCGAATCTACGTTCCTGTCTTTTTATTTTTTAAATATCTAAAGTGATGACTCAATAAAGCTTAATGAACTTCATGAAATAAAAAAATTCAAAAAATCAATTTTTTCGGTCGAAATATTTTTTTTAGCTCCGGTGGTGTAGGTATATTTCATCTAAATAAAAACATTACAGGAACGTAGACTGGACTATCCTTAAGACAAAAAAAATAATGAAAAATCAGATACGTTTTAGGGGACTAGAAAACATAAATGCCGAAAGACGATCTTGCATGAAGAAAGTTAACTTGCGTCTGGCCTTAATAACATCACGCTTGGCCTCCTGGGAGACAAAGGCAATGGATAGCCAAGCGTCACGATCCTGATATACTCTGACGCCTCATTTCACATTCATAATGTTGTTCGTACAAGGATATCTACAATATTAATAGCATTTTAATCGCCGCCGCCCACAAGACTGGCTTATCATATCAATATTATTTGATGTTGCGCATGACGTGGATACTGCCAGCATATAACTGCTAGTCATGTACGCTTAGATTTAAGGCGTTCTGCATTTTTTTACGTTTATTGTTTATTGTTATTTATTGTTTATTAGCTTACTCACCAGCCACGTCACCTTGGTTAGCCACCTCTCACCTTGGTTAGCCACCTCTCACCTTGGTTAGCCACCTCTCACCTTGGTTAGCCACCTCTCACCTTGGCGCGGTCTTTCCACCTAGTCATGCAGCAGGTGCGCCTTCGTGCCTTATTTGCTGCCTGATAGTTATCATGTCTGAATACTTTGCTAAACGTGGTGGTCGATGTTGTGCTGTAAATTACCAGAGTACTTGCAGCACAACACCGATTACTCTATTATTGTTTATTCAGCACCCATGAGGTACACGATCCGACCAGCCAATATCACCATCGAGACGGTGCGGTGCCATACTACGGCAGACTTCGCTTTGGATTACTGGCTATATTAGATTAGAGATCACAGCCGTGACTAAGTATAAACTGTCTGCTTCAAGTTTGCCTGTGGCTACTATATATTATAACTTCACGAATACCCATCAGCAGACCGAACGAAAAAATAAAATTTTGAAATTAGCTATTTGCAAGGGCGGCCTTGCTATCGGCACTGAGCTGGGTAGCGGGAATTGCGGCGAGCGGCTCCCGCAGGGGGTTCGAACCCCGCGGACCGGGCAAACTTAAAGCTGACAGGTTATACTATTCGGCGTGCCGCTGCCTTGACGTGGTTGCGACGTTACCGTTGCCGTTCACCAACTTCGAGTCATAATCTACATAGATAGAGTGTTTTCATTTTACGAAGGGACGAGGGGTATGAGATAGGACGTGGTGTGAGACCGCGCGGAGCTCAGTAGGGAACGACTCGGTTCGACGGTGCGATGCGGAGACGTGTAGAACGTGTGTACCGACCGGGAATCGAGTTCGTTCTCTACTGAGCTCTGCGCGGTCGCCTCTCGCACCACTTCCTACCTCGTACCCCTCGTACCTTCGTAAAATGAAAACACTTTACGGAGATGAATCAAGAAACAAAACAATGTGGACCCTCGTGAAGAGTCGCCGCGCTACTCTCAGCAGCTGCTGACACTTCTGCTTCAGCGAGCGCTCGTGCTCACACGCGATGCTCTTTTTAAGAGTCGGCCATACGAATCTGCACAGAAAAGATCACAGAAAAATTAATGGCTGCATATAGAAACAACTAGCTGTGCCCGCGGCTCCACCCGCTCTCATATTTGACTTCTCTGCTAACCTCATAATCCATTTAACGTGATGAAATGTAGCCTATAATTGATGGGAAGAACCAAGATACCCGTAGAAGCAAACTTTATTAAAATCGGTTCAGCGGTTCTCGAGTTATAAGCGGACAGACAGACAGACAGATAGACAGACAGAAAGCAGAAGTTGGATTTTATTAAAGGGGAGGGAAAAGAAGGATAAGGAAGGATAAGGAAGGATAAGGAAGGATAATATTACTTGAAATTGCTTATGATGAGCCAGAGGGGTCGCTACATAGTCAAGCGCCCGCCAGTGCATCCTATTTTCTCGCAGTAATCGCTCGTAGGCACGAGTCAGTAAGCCTTACTTACTGACTTATACTTAGGCTTACTGACTCGTGCTCGTAGGTATCCAGACGGCATATTATAACTTGTATCAGTTTGCGCAGGTACGAAAGTGTATATGGGAGCGAATGGCGAGCGCGCGCGGTGCGGAGGGCGGCGGCGGGCGACTGGCCAACCAATCGCGCGCGCAGTCTTCAGGCGCTCTCCGGGCCGTCGCATCCCGCGCCCTCCACAAAAGATACCCTAAAATCGGCTACTGCGCAGGTCCAAGTTATAGCTGTATATTCAGGTTACTCACCCATCGAGTGCGTGCGTGAGTGCGTGCGTGCGTGCGTGCGTGCGTGCGTGCGTGCGTGCGTGCGTGCGTGCGTGCGTGCGTGCGTGCGTGATATGGTGTGAGTGTGTGGGTATAATTAAAGGAAATCAATTATTTCTAAGTAAATACCCACGTAAAAGTCTCCTTGACAAGCGTGTATAGATCGTCTTCCGTGATAGTGGCTTTCGAGGTGCGTGTCAGTAATATCAGCAGAGAAAACTCCTTGTCAGCGAGAGGAACCGCCACCAGGCGACGCTTCGCTTTCTCACTGGACAGGTACTACAACAAATTATATGCATGTGTTAGATTTAGCCAAAAATTAATTAGTCTTCATGATTATGATATTAAATGATGATTAATTGTAAAAACTTAATTCCTAAATAAAGGTATTTGCATAATTTTATGGTTTTAATCACTAAACCTAATTCATTGATGTATTCGATGACCTAATTATATTGGATTTCCTATAAATTTCTTTGAGGAAATATTATGTAGAGTTATCGCTCCGAAGAAATATACAGAGAAGCAGTGTTTCAGCGGCTGAGATATGGGGTAAGGTAGTTGGGAGGCGGAGCGCAGAGTCGAGCAGAAGAGGGGAGCACGCGCGGTGTGGGAAGCGTGCGGGAGACGGTCTGGCGGCCGGTGTGGGGGGCTCGCGCGGGGCGGGAAGCGTGCGGGAGAGAGGCAAGGGGTAGGGAGAACGATCGCACTCGTGCGTCGGTGTGCGTGCATATTGTCTTTTCATTCTAACACTTCATCTCCAGATTCGCCATCGCACCTTCGCATCGACGAAGATGTGTAAATGTATTAGTTTAAAGTAGGCGAGGCGCGATCGCAGCAGGCAGGCGGCACGACTGCGCGCTTCGGCCTCTCGCGCTCGACTAAGAGACTTGAGGATCGTGAACCGCAACTCGGTGGAACATGTTAGTTGGCCGAGTGATTTATCTAGTACGCTAGTACATAATATATCTTTGATCAATTTAACGTATTTCTGAATAACCTAAGATAACTAATTCATACCTTTAACTTTCATTTAATCTGACACAATATGCACACATACTAGTACAGTACCAGACAGTAAATAATGAACATCCAGCTTTAGAAAGAGACAATCCGGTTGTAGAGCGTCTTCCCTGTTACACAGCGAACGTGTGAGTTCGTATATTACTATTGAATAAGAATAAGAAATATTTATTTTTCACTTCAAATACATAAGTACAAAACCAATACTAGATAACAATAGCTATGAATAAGAGAAAAAAAGGACTGGACACAGCCTGTGCTGAATCTATTGAAGATTCAGCGCTGTATTTAAGTCCAGCCCTACTGTTGTACTGCTGTATTGTTTCATTGAATTTAAAGTTCCTCTTCAAGTACTAACTGGCGTTATGAGTTGTCCCAGCTGCGGGTCGAGATCCGAAATCAGAAGTGAGGAAGCCGTGTTGCGCTCGAGCATCTCGGAAAACTTCTCCGGCATCTGCAAACATCCATCAGCAGTCATCCAGTGAGTCGTGGTCGTGGGGAAATGACGCTGCTGTTACATCGCCTGCGAGTCCACGATGTCGGCTCTCTACACTTTGTATTTCTGTTTATGGAAACTTGACACCGTTGCCTACATCACCTACAACATCCGTGATGTCATTCCATAATACTTTGTTGAACTAGGTGCCTTGTCAGTGCTTTCCTTCGGTCTTGCCGGCTGCACTGAATCGGGCGGCAAACTATCTATATAGCCGTTTCGACCGACTTTTCATTCAGTGCGGTGGTACCAACCCGGGCGGGTTAAAACCCTTGCACCTAGTAATAGATAAGAAGGGAAGGGACCTGCAGTTTTACGTGGAATCCGAATCACGATCAGCCTCCAACGGCCGAGCGGTCACCCATCCAAGTACTGACCGCGCCCAACGTGTGCTTATGATCACGATTGACAGTAGACCGACCCACTACTAAGTCTGGAGTAAAGGACCGACAATACACCTACGACAGGAACAAGGTCAAGAACAGGAACATAGCTTCTAACAAGTACACGCACATTTTTAGGTTTCCGTACCCCGTACGGAAGCCTATTACCACAGAATAGAAAAGAGTACCTATTACTAAGCCTACACATCTGTCTGTCTGTCCATCCGTTCATCTGCCTGATGGCTGTATCTTTGAAACCGTAATAGCTAGCCGGTTGAAATTTTCACAGAATGTGTGTTATTTTGACGGATATATATAACAGCAAATAATAAAAAATTGAAAAAGTGAAAAATTAAAGGGATCCCCATACATGAAACGTGTCTTTTTTTACTTTGTTTTGGTGTGGACTCCTCGGTAAGCCTTCAATATCTTTTCTTACTACTTTGTCGGAAATAACAACAAATAATAAATAATAGAAAAAGTTAAAAATTCAGGGGGGTCCCCATACAAGAAAAGTGTTTTTAAACGACTTTTTTTTTGTAGTGCGGAAGCCTCGGTGCACGATTCCGACTCGCACTTGGCCAATTTCAAAATTTCAATTTCATTAATCAAATCAAAATAAATCAGTAAATACGTAGATCTTCTTCTTGTCTGCCAGCGCGTTGGAGCCGATCGCCTCGACGTGCGACTCGCGGCTGCTGTTGTGGACCACAACTTGCAGCACCAGCTCTGAAGCGCTCGCTTCCTGCAACTAAACGGAAAAAAACCGTTTAAAAAGGGATATTACTCCCTTTTATGAAGCAAATGTGAGTGGAAGAGTCGGGAAGGGTCGCCCTAGACGCACTTACCTGGACCAGTTCGGGCATGTGCTCAAAAAGGGGCAAGTGCGTAGTACCCGTAACCGACGAGCATGCATGAAGAACATTATGGGAGTGGAAGAGGCGGCAGAGGTGTGTCAGGATCGTGTCACGTGGAGATCCGTTGTCTCTGTCTACCCCACCGGGAAACGGGCGTGACGCTATGTATGTATGTATTACTCCCTTCTTATATTACTAGGTGGTAGGGTTTAACCCGCCCGGTACCACACCGCACTGAATGAAAGGTCGGTCGAAACGGCTATGTAAATAGTTTGTGTTTTCCGTCCAGTTCAGTGTAGCCGGCACAACTGAAGACAAGTACTTACGTGGCACCAAGTTCGCCCAGTGTAATGGCACAGGTAATGGACTGACATCGCGGATGTTGTAGGTGATGTAGGCAAGCGTGTCAGTTTCCATAAAAAAAATTGGTTGTCTGTAAAGTCGGTTTACGGACGATAGTTTTACGTGATGACGTCATAAAGTATATAAGGTGCGAAGTGAGATACAAAATCAGTTCCGGCGGATATTTACCGTTTTTATTTAGATTTTTATTAATTTTGTGTATTTTTATAAGTTTTTGTAGAATATAAAATATGTAAAATTAATTTAAGAACAACTTTGGCCCAAACTATACAAAAAAATACAAAACCCTGCACGCTTACCACTGAGCTAACGAATTACATAAACAGCCAAACGAATATCGCCTTCTGTTGGTTCCCGGAGTAGGTTTGCAGGATTGAGGGATTCGAGGGCTCGTATCGGCCATCTATTGGTTAGCGAAGGAACTACAACGTTCGGTTTCGTGGTAGCGACATGGCGGGAAGTTCAAACAATTTCTCGATACCGCTGAAGTATTTCATTTACTATTGACGCTAGATGTGGACTCTAGATGTCGCTCCAGGAAATCTTCACATACTGTTGAGAAAATTTGCAGCGATAGGTACACGATCGATTAGCCTGCGTAATTAAGACGTCTGGTCGGTGATGGTGGCAGGGACCGCGGGTTCGAGGCTCGCAAAAGACGAAGAAATATATTTTGTAATTCCTGCTATTGTATATGCCGGGCCGTTACATATTATCTCCAAATTTTCGATCTATTGCCACTGCATCTTCATGAATGATGTCGCATAATCGCAACTGTCGACTGATCGCAAAAATTATGCGACATCATTCATGAAGATGCAGTGGCAATAGATCGAAAATTTGGAGATAATATGTAACGGCCCGGTGGTGTAGTTGGTTATTGCGTTGGCGGCTCAAGCCAAATCAGGTACAAATCCTGGTCGGGATGTATTTTTTCCAATGATTTTCGATTTGCATTTTTCTAATTAAAAATATATATAAAGCGAGTACGTGCTTAGTACTAACATAAAACATAAAATATTAATAAAATATTCTCTTTGGGTACTAACATAAACGTTGACCTTGGCCTGGAGTAGGGAGCAGGTGTCGTCCACGAGGCTCATGCAAAGTGCGAGAATTCTCCCTGGGTCGCTGTGCTCCAATGATTTCATCGTCGCCCGATTGGTAGAAGACATATTTTAGGTACATCAAATTGGTTCTGTAAGAACAATCTAAGTTAACCCCATAAATTCGTAAAACTAAAATTTATCTTTGTTTAATATCTTGTCTAGTCTGTGCCAAAGAGAATATCAGCTGGTCTTTGCTAACACAGACCACCTGTCGATGGCGGGGCGGCGGCGGGGCGGCGCGCGGTGCAGGAAACGCGGTCGGTACAGAGGATGCAGGCGACTTCTTTACAGTCTCTGTCGCTGCACTATCGACGAGCAGCTACTCCTCGGATTCGAATAACGCAGTGGTTATATCCTCTTTGATTCGAATGTCGAGGCATGTAATGAGGTCTGTGTATGCCAAACGTATTTATCCCTATTTAATCTGCGTGGTTATATTCTCTTTGGTTAAACATAAACAGAAGCCACGTCACGTGAAGTAAGCAGCGAAAGAGTCAAGAAAGAGTTATGTTTTTATTTCTTTATTTGATTTGGTAAATAGTATTTTTGGCCAGTGATGGATACATGGTCGGTCAATTAAAAAAAATCTGACTGAAAGCAGACTCTGGAAAAACACAAACAAAACATAACCACACACAACAAACAAAAAACATAAACACATATATCTGTGGTATTTCAGTAAAATGAATGTCCCAGGCTGATGGGATTATTTTATTTATCTGTGGATGGGATCGTTCTCTTGTGAATTGCATTAAAATCTATGACTAAAATACATATAATATCCGTCATTGATAATATCAAATATTCTATAACTAAAATACTAGCTTTTGCCCGCGGCTTCACTCGCGTGAAATTCGTATTTGAAAAGAAGAAAGTGAGTAAGCCTGCTACCGTCAATGACAAAATCTCTTTGGCTACCGTGCCCTTCGAACCGTGCCTTTATTTCGGCGCGACGGACAACTCGCAAAATGCGGCGGCCGCCATTTTGATGACGTCATATCTGGGGATCCAGGCACTCTACAGCTTGTGTTCCGACGGTTTTTTATAGAAAATAACATGTTTAATAACATACTAAAAGTTGGTGCTGGTATCACTAAGTGAACTATTTTGGCCTTTTTTGAAGCTAAGAGAAGGGAATATTGGATGATAGCCACATCTTAGCGTAACCGGAACTGAATTTTATTTTTTTTATCCTATCCTATCCAATTTTTTAGTCTATCCTGTGTCCCGTATAGTTAAATGTGTTTGTACTAAGTTTCATCGAATTCGGATGATCGGTTTAAGAGTTATGGAGGAACATACATACATACAGAAAAGATTTCTAAAAATTATCAATTTAGTTTTAGTACGAGTATCATAGACATAGAGTCTACAAACGCAATATCTCATAAAACAAAGTTACTCCATACCCATCCCTTACAGATTCATTATTAGTAATATAACTAGCTGTGCCCGCGGCTCCACCCGCTCTCATATTTGACTTCTATGCTAACCTCATAAGCCATTTAACGTGATGAAATGTAGCCTATAATTGATGGGAAGAACCAAGCTAGCCGTAGAAGCAAACTATATTTAAATTGGTGCAGTGGTTCTCGAGTTATAAGCGGACAGACAGACATACAGACAGAGTAACTTTGTACCGTGTGGGGCCGGAACTTTAAAAGAATAGCCCCACTGCATCTCTCCCCGTGTATGTCGTAAAAGGCGACTAAGGGATACCTATGACTCCCTTCTTATATTACTAGATGGTAGGGTTTAACCCGCCCGGGTTGGTACCACCGCACTGAATGAAAGGCCGGTCGAAACGGCTATGTAAATAGTTTGTGTTTTCCGTCCAGTTCAGTGTAGCCGGCACGACCGAAGGAAAGCACTGACGTGGCACCAAGTTCACCCGGTGTTATGGGCTGACATCACGGATGTTGTAGGTGATGTAGCCAACCGTGTCAGTTTCCATAAAAAAAAAAAAAACATACATACATACAGAAAGCAGACGTTGGATTTTATTAAAGGTAAGGATATAATATATAATATACAAGGTGTTGTAACGGCCAGTACACTAATTTCGCCAACGCAATCCTCATGTTTTTCCGAGACAAAAAAGTAAATAAAGTTTTTCTCTAAAGTGTCTAGTTTTGGAGATATAAATTTTTGAAATTTATGTTTTCGTCTAGTGTAATTTGACGCGCGCGGGAGGAGAGTGCTGGCACGGGAACGGTCGGGGTCGAAAAATTTATGCCGCGCCGTCGCGCGCATCTCCTCGCTCCGCGCACTCGTCCTTGCTCGCTCACTCATCGCGCCCCTTTCATTCCAACGTTCGTGCGGAACATTAGATCCTTTTCACACTAAATAAGTCAATTAGTTTGTATGAAAACTGTAACTTTTTATTTAAAGGGAATTCAGAAAAAAGTTATTTGACTTTTTTGTTACTATAATTGATCCCAATAATCATTTCCTAAATTTAATGTAGTGGCCGTTACAACACCCTGTATACATATATTGATGATGATTGATAAACCGGTGGTCCTACCCATTCGTGTAAACACGTAGGTGCCATTCATCACATTATTAGGATCAGTGGCACCGCACTGAACGATGACCTGTCAAAGGACTATAAAACATAATCATTAATACAGTAGTAAAGTAAAATAAACAAAAGGAAATAAAAAAAGAGCGGCCAAGTGCGTGTCGGGCCACGCGCATAATAGGGTTCCGTAGTTGCGGAACCCTATCAAAATAAATTATTTGATTATTTGTATAATTTTGTAGGGGAAATAAATGAATGTTAATTTGAAAAAGTTCTTCAACAGTGAAATTTGCTAAAATTGCTACGTCCGTACATTTTATAAGTTGGTCGAATATTACTCGTCAACCTGTACAGCCTACTTAGCTGTGATAGTTTTCCTTTTAATTTCGATATATATACTACTGCTGTGAATTTTTTCACATATCTAATAACAACCGTTTAGATGCCAGGGGGTGGGGACACTTGACTCTTAACAAAAATTAGCACTTAAAAGCTTAATAATTCGCAAACGGATCCCTAAATCGAAAAATGCTTTCCATAAACCCGCAATATTTTCCAAAGACCTATCCAACGACACCCCACATGATGGGGTAGACGTGAAAAAAAAAATCATCCTCACTTTACGTGTAAGCACAGAATAGAGTGTAAGGTTAAAAAAAAACCTTTAAAAAAATTATTTCAAATTTTTTATTTTACCACTTTGTCGGCGTTATTAATATGTATACCCATACCAACTTACAACTTTCTAGTACTAAGGGTCTCTGAGCTAAGCCGCGGACAGGCAGACAGACAGACGGACGGACGGACGGACATGGCGAAACTATAAGGGTTCCTTGTTGACTACGGAACCCTAATAAAAATTGTCGCATACCGACGTACTTTCCGCTAACGGCGAACAAGTAAATATTGGCTCATCCAGAATTGGGTTAAAAGCATCGTGTTCGAGGAGAAATTCCATCGGCGAGAAGGAAATTAAACTTGCCGGGGCCGGCGGCGACACGGGAGCGATGGGGGCGGAACTGCACTTCCGACGGACACCCCCGGCCCGCCCCCAGGGCCCCGCCCACGCCAACGTGGCAGCGGAGGAAGGGAAGTAATTGATCGACGGCGGCGTCATTTTATCGTTTTTCCGACATGTTGTCGCTAACATAACCCCCGCCTGCAGCTGACTAGGAAATGTATTGTATGATCGGCCAGCCTCTGTAGCTTGGTGGTACAATCGACCGGCCGCCGTTCGTGAAGTTAAGCACACACGGCAAAACTTTGATGCGTTACCGTTCAACCGTTAAGGCCGGCCGTGGTTCGGTTTCCATGTAAAATTGTAGTTCCCTCTTACCTTACTAGGTTGTTAGGTTTAACCCATTCGGACTGGTACCATCTTATATTACTAGGTGGTAGGTTTTAACCCGCCCGGGTTGATACCACCGCACTGAATGAAAGGTCGGTCGAAACGGCTATGTAAATAGTTTGTGTTCTCCGTCCAGTTCAGTGTAGCCGGCACGACCGAAGGGAAGCACTGACGTGGCACCAAGTTCACCCGGTGTTATGGCTGACATCACGGATGTTGTAGGTGATGTAGCCAACCGTGTCAGAATCCATAAAAAAAAATATAAAAAAACGGCACCAAATAAAAGGTCGGTCTAAGCGGTTATATGAATAGTTCGCGTTTTCCGTCCAGTTCAGTGTAGCCGATATTTCTGGCCGTGCTATTAAGTACATAAGTTCGACTTGTCCAAGAGTACCAGCTAGCTTTTGCCCGCGGTTTCGCTCCGCGTGAAATTTTGCTCACACCTCAGGCCGCATTAAATGTAAACAGTGAAAGCCGTATGAAAATCAACGACTATCTACTTTCTGGACGGGCCCTCGTCATACCTTTTACCGGTAGAAAGGTGCGATTGGAGTTCTTCTATATATTGCCAATATTTAAAACAGCGTAAGTGCGCGAGCGCCTCATATATCACGTTACGTTTTCGCTCTGTGAACATCGATAGAGTAAGACGGTTAAATGGCAATTTGATACGTATAAGGGAGACAACGATTGGAGAGTGTGCTGAATGCTCACAAATAGCGCGCCTCAATTCGGTGCGTTGTATACCACTTCCCGATAATTTTTAATTCGTTGGTGAAAATCGATTAAGTAAGTGGTTCTCGACTGAAACGAACTTTTCAAGATATTGCACGCCATGCATTATGGGCTCCGTAATGTTGAATACATACATATCACACACGCGGATTCCCGACAATCGGGGTAAGCAGAGTAATCGGTGTTGTGCTGGTAAATTACAGCACAGCACCGACTAGCACGTTTCGCAAAGTATTCGAACAAGATTCAATCGATCAAGCAGCAAGTAAGGCACGAGACCCACCTGCTGCATGACTCGGTGGAAGAACCGTGCCAAGGTGAGAGGTGGCGAACCTGTCGCCCTTTAGCACGGCATCTTGTCCTTATCCCTTAGTCGCCTGTTACGACATGCATGGGGAGGGATGCAGTGGGGCTATTCTTTTTAAGTACCGGCCCCACACGGTACTCAAAACTTACGACACATGCCACGCCGGAACCGGAATTTCACATTCGCAGACGGCTCGGCTCGGGGGCGACGACGACGGCGGCATTGATAACTGTCACGCCGCGCCGGGGCGGCGGCGGCGGCGACGCGGCACGTACGAACATTGCGAAATGCAAGCTCGGTTGGGTGACAGTAACGTGAAGTGTGAGTTTGCAGTGGAAATGAGGAGTTCAAAATTTTAAAAATTAATATCCACCAGCAACTTGTCAGCCTCGATAGCTCAGTGGTGCAGACAGTCGACTGTCGCTATTGATTGTTAAGCAACGCTGGGCGCGGTCATTTCTTGGATGGGTGACCGCTCGACCGTTGGAGGCTGACCGTGGTGCGGATTCCACGTAAAACTGTAGGTCCCTTCTTACCTTACTAGGTGGTAGGGTCTAACCCGCCCGGGTTGGTACCACCGCACTGAATGAAAGTCGGTCGAAACGGCTATATAAATAGTTTGTGTTTTCCGTCCAGTTCAGTATAGCCGGCAAGACCGAAGGGAAGCACTGACATGGCACCTAGTTCACCCGGTGTTATGGGCTGACATCACGGATGTTGTAGGTGATGTAGCCAACCGTGTCAGTTTCCATAAAAAAATTGGTTGTCTGTACAGTCGGTTTACGGACGATAGTTTTACGTGATAACGTCATACAATTTCTGCTGCCCTGGTACTTTAGAACCAGAGAGATAAATGTGTACAAGCCGACGCTTAGGCCGATTGTGCCTCTCTATCGCTTGTTACGCGCTCTCGCTTGCACACACAGGCCCAGATGGAACGTGACACTTTTTCGTGCGTGCAGCCGGTGTTCATCAATTTATAAGACGTGACGTCATCACGTCAAAAAACCTGGGTCCGCTCCTGCCGCCGTCGCTGGCTACGGATTTACTAAGTACCTAAAAACCACTAAATGAGGTTTATAAAGATCCGACGTTTGATCTTTGCCATCTTGCCGAAGTAAAGATTTATCTTTTTGTTTTCAACTTAAATTTGAAACTAAATCAAGTAGATTGACTCTTTAATCTTCATTTTAATCTCGATAAAAGTTTTGTAGAGAACTTCTCCTATCTCGGCAACTTCACTTTGATCCATTTTTTCGACAATTTATAGCTGCGCACCCCTTCACCCTTGTCTTAGACTTAGTAAATCGAGCTACTGGAACGCGAATCAGACGTCGGGTTATCGATTGGTCTGGGCGTCGGTTTCTCGTACGAGAGGTCCGAGGTTCGAATCCGACCGGAAATTCATGTTCCCCGCACATTTTTTGTGACTCCAACACATCAACGCGTCACATTTTATTGAAATACTAGCTATTGCCCGCGGCTTCGCTCGCGTGAAATTGGTATTTAAAAGGAAGAAAGTATTTATATTTATATTTATTCAGTCTTTTTAGCACCGTTAGGTATACAGACAGTAGGTACAATTCAAATAAAACAATCAACAATAAAAATAATAAAATCAGTCAAATAATACAATAATACAATTAAAAAACAATATAAATCACTAATAAAAACTCACAAACAATCCAATTAAAATTAATAATACATGTCAAAATTTGAAATTCACTCTACAAAAAAAGTAAACACAACAAAACAGACATATCCTAGTAAAATAATATTTAAAATTAATAATTAATAATTAATTGGCTTAAAAAATTGCTATAAAGATAAAAAATGTTTTATTTCATACAGAAGTATTCGTCTATCGAGCAAAAGGAATTATTTAATAAAAGAATTTTTATATCATTTTCGAATTTATATATGGTGTCAACGTTCTTAATATAGTCAGGTAAATGGTTAAAATTTTTTATCGATAAATACTCAAAACTTCTATCAGCAAGTTTTGACTTAGTTGGTGGCATTGCCAACTTATTTCTATCTCTTAAATGTGTGCTTATTTTGTAGATCACCTTGTTTTTAGGTTCCGTACCTCAAAGGAGGAAAAAACGGAACCCTTATATGATCACTTTTATTAAGACAATCAATGGACTTTATCGGTGGAATAACGCGAGAGTGATGAACCAGTGATTAAGACCGTGGAGTGCAGTGCTTATGTGAAATATGCAGGCGCGCCTGTTGAACTAATACAGTGACTGGAGCAGCGTGACGACGAGTACGGCTGGCGCAGGGCCGGAATCGGATGAGTAGCGCATGGACAATTACCGAATAATTCTCTAATTTTATAACATTTATGACTATTGTTTTGATTCTTCCCCGCTATAGGTGTTGTTTGTATGTAATCGTATTTGTTCGGGATTAGTTGTAAGGGTAATTAAGTGTTTGTAGGAGAGGAAGGTTCCCTCGGCTTTAAACGACTAGGTATATATGGAAGTTTCCCACAGCCTGTGTTCCCACCAGAATACGTGCATAGTGTGTAAGGAGGAGCCTGCGTGCTTATTATTACGAACGAGATATAAATAACAACGCCGAAGGAGTCTTGGGAGCCTACAGTTTGAAACTCTATGGGATGCTGCGCGCAGCGCGACACGTAATTCTGTATATGACAATAACGTTTGGACTTTTAGCTTAGAAATTGGGTTGTGGGTAAATATTAGCCTTAGGTTGGCGACTCCGAGGGTTTTATGTCTGCCGAGACGCTGCTTCGGCCTGTCATTCCATCTCAGACCTGATGATAGACTGAAGCCCGGATTGGGAGTAATTATCATTCTCTGAGTCAAAAACTTTAGACTAGCTTAGGTGAGTTAGTGTCAGTGTAGCCAGAACAAGGCTATATTACCTGAGAATGATCTAGCTTTCTGGTCTGAAGTGTCCATCTGAGAACTGCGCGTTGGGTGAGAATGCTGGACGTCGCAGATATTATAAC